>CAKMXH010000009.1:0-302473 GCA_928722295.1 Ustilago curta | reverse complement strand
ATAAACGTCTAGAAGCAGTGTCAGTAGCAGTCTATCAAGCAATCAGTCTATGCTGGCTGCTTGGTGCTCACTTGTATATACATTCAAAGTCAGACCAGGTGTCCACCGTACCTCCTCTCTGGCTCAACCAGCAGTCCTGATACTATACAGACATACTATTTAGAGCCCTCTGAGCATGATAGAAGCGTTAGTCAGGAGCATAGGAGCAAGCAATGATCCCATCCCGGACCACTTGACTTCACAGTACACACTCGGGGGCCCAACCTTGGGATGGCCGTACTGCCTCTCCTGCTCAACCAATGGCCCTGATACTTCACAGGCATCATAAAAAGAGGTCAATAAAGGTAGTAGAAGTGTTGCCAGAGCCCTGGCAGTTCAATCATATCCTGACCCTAACCCTAGATTTCTGGGAACCCCCTTGTAACCCTAAATGTAGTCAGGAGCATAGGAGCAAGCAATGATCCCATCCCGGACCACTCAAGTTCACAGTATACACTTGGGGGCCCAACCTTGGGATGGCCGTACTGCCTCTCCTGCTCAACCAATGGCCCTGATACTTCACAGACATCATAAAAAGAGGTCAATAAAGGTAGTAGAAGCATTGCCAGAGCCCTGGCAGCTCAATCATATCCTGACCCTAACCCTAGATTTCTGGGAACCCCCTTGTAACCCTAACCCTGAGTAAAAGTCCTTTGCTTGTTCGAGTCTGGGTAGCCGCAGCCTAGAACTGTTGTCCGATTCACCCATTGTGAATGCTAGTACAGTTGTCTTTGGTGGTGAGTGAGTTGCTGGCCCCGGTGTTGGGACTTCGGTTTCCTGTGGGGTTTCTTGTTCTTGAGGATCTTCTTCTTCGTCCCAGCTGGGGGGTCCAGCAATCGAATCAAGTGGGGCGGATCTGGAGCGGGTACCTAGGTAACTGCCTTGTAGATTTCTTCTAGGCTTTGGGCTCATAACCTATTGGTAGCTGAACTTTCAACTGACGTCAAGTGGGCTATATGTCAGTTGTTCTCCACTGTCAAGTATTACTTACTGACACCCGGTATTGGGACTTTGGTGTCCCTAGATACTTGTTTCCTAAGTTGCGATCTTTGGAGAGTGTTGTTCAGTCGTTAAATTGTGAGCGTGAGCGGCTGTGAAGTTTGACGTTCACTAGTCCGCCTCCGTCAGATAATACTCGGCGGTGGGTAGCGCAGTAGTCGGAAGTTGTACAAGGTGTTGCTTGGTTGGGACAATATTCCCAACGTTGGGAGTAGTTACCCTGTAAGTAATCTTGGCGTGATCTCTTTAACGGGTTAATGATTCGATGATATTTCATGGCCCTTGAGTCAGCTGGCAGGCATCTTTATATACACAAGGTCTCTATATCCGACCCGTCGTATGGAGTGCTATAGGGCGAGGTAGTTGGCGGGCAACTTCCTTCACGTTTGTGTGTCAACTCCCAACATCGGGAGTTAGTTGGTAGCACTTGGAGAGTGTACTAGTGTTCGTTCCCTTTTACTCCATTATGATTCGTCCACGAGGCCCTCGTTCCATCTTCCTTGTCCTGCCCTTTCGTGGTCCTGATTGGCCCGGCCTATTCCGGACCATGGTGTTTCCTATCGCCAGTCTTCAATCTCCTAACTGCTTGGGTGTTCTTGTATGGCCCTTCTGTGATTTGTTGAAGCTATGCGACTCCCGGTGTTGGGAGTTGAAGTCCGCTAGCAAATCAGAGTTCTTGGGGAGGTCTGTCGTCTGAGAGGGTTTTTCTCCCAATTACTGACCCATTTTGTTGGGGGCTGCACAGTCGTGCCGCGTGTGAGATGCAACTCCCGACATCGGGAGTTGGGTGCCGTGAAGTGGAAGTACTCTGAGTGCAAGGTGACCCTTGAATCCGATAGTTGGATCCAACAATTGGAACCCTAATTCTAAAACCCTATGGTTAGACAAATGAGCACAAGATCAACACTAGATTGCTGTCCAATGCTGTACAACAGCCTGGATGTGCAGAATTTGAGTTGAAATTGAGGCACAAAATTCTGCTGAAACAGGAATCGCAGCAGAGCAGGATAGAGCGGGGGAAAGCGTGCAACTCGTGCATGACACTCTCGAGCCTCCTCCACTCGACTGCCAAGCACGATGCCCGTTGAATGCTCGTGAAAAGCTTGCTCACGATGCTATTTCGTCACTACCATCATCATTGTCTGGATCGACGCCCTCGCACAAACACATGCAGACTGTTTCCGCTGGTCAGCCACTGACGGCTGAGGTCAAACTCAACGTCACTCAGGATGGTCTTCCGCCGAGTCATCATGTGCTAGCACCTGCTCCTGGTACTACTCTGTCCTCTTATCTTCCGCACTGGAATCCACAGCCAGCGACGCCATCATCGCAACGGAACGGAGCGTCGCTCCAGAACGATCAGCTTCAAGATGACAGTGAATCCCAGGGTATCACCTGCTTGCCCAACTCGATCGCACTCGTTGATTCGCACAAGGTCGTTCGCACTGGATTTCGCAATCCCTGGCCCAGCTGGCACAAGCCAACGGTGGCCGAGGTATGGCAAGGGCTGGAATGGGGAGAAGACAACGATCCAGCCATAGATTATGCTATGCTAGATGCGGACCTGACTATCAGCTCCGACGATGCAACACAAGGGGCCGATTCCTCAATAGATCCGTACAAGGACAGTCGCCCAGGCACGCCAGACGTCGAAGATGCTTCACCAGATCGATTCGGCGCGGCTTCTGACCAAGATTCCAGATCAGCACAGTCTTCTCCGAGCTGGTTCACTCCACAGACTGTATCAGCGGCAGCACCATATACACGACAGCAAAAGATCAAGATGGCAACCAAGCAGCTGCTTTCCATCCAGCAGCCCTCTTTCGACTTTGATTCTGATAAGAAACTCAAAGCTACATGGCTTGGTCATGCGGGTGTCCTTGTCCAGCTTCCTCCACTTACCGCAAAGGGACAGCCGATCCGCATACTATTCGACCCCATCTTTTCGCAGCGCTGCTCTCCGACGCAGGTCGCAGGTCCGATCAGATCGTATGCAGCACCATGCCCTGTTTCCAGCTTGCCGCCCATCGACCTCGTCATCATCTCACATAATCACTACGACCACCTCGATCACGATACCATCCGGCAATTATGGGCTGCCAACAAAGATCGTCTTCGCTTTGCGGTTCCACTCGGAAACAAAGACTGGTTTGTCGGTTCACAATCCGCAGACCAAGAGGCGTTGCATCCAACATCTTCATCGACCACTACAGCGTCATCGGCGGCGTCATCTTCGTCCTGGTCTATCGCTCCAACGGCCGTGACGAACGCAACGACAACCTCCAACTTGTCGATTCCACCGGAGAGGGTGACCGAGCTAGACTGGTGGGACGAGGTGCTTTTGGGTCAGCTGGACGCAACCAGCCATGGCATCGACAAGGTCTTGCGCGTCGTGTGTACGCCAGCTCAACACGGCTCAGGAAGATACGGCATGGACACGAATTGCGCATTGTGGTCGTCTTGGTTTGTCGAGCATCCCGGTACAAAAGCTGATGCGCCGCCCACAAAGATCTTCTTCGGCGGTGATACAGGATGCCAATTCCACGGTCCGTCTTTTCCCCCTTCGCCTCCACGTCCCGTCGAAGGCGATACCGCTGCAGCGGAAGCTACGCCCAACTCCGAGACCAGTTCTCTTGGCGATGATGCGACCCTCACCAGCTCGCATTCTATACGTCCGCCTACATATCGAGGAGGGATGCGTCTTCAGGCTGAAGGCGAGCAAGAAGATTCGTACCCTGCGTGTCCGGCCTTTGAGGAGATCGTCGAACGACTCGGCACGCCTACGTTCCTCATGCTGCCCATCTCTGTCGGCGCGACCATCTCATTTTTGCGCTCCTACGTTCCGCTACCAGACAGCATCTCGCCCTTCCCGCGCATCTCGCCTGGTCTTACTGCTGCAAACCACATGCCGCCTTGGGACGCCGTCTCGGTGTTCGACAAGATGACCTCCTCGGAGCAACAAGAAGCCGTGTGCATGGGCGTCCACTGGGGAACCTTCATCTCTGGTCCGGAGGAAATCTTGAAGACACTAGGCCAACTCAAGTGGGCTTGTGTTCAACACGGAGTGCACTTTGCTAGAGACGACGCGCTGCTGGAGTCGGCCAATGTGAAAGCAGCCAAAGGTGGGCCAGCTAAGACGTTTGTTGCGCTCAACCATGGAGCTAGTCTCACACTGTAGACGATCTCAACTCGCTTCGTCCCGTGCACGTAGACTGCAGCACTGCTACGTAAACTCAGAAGGACGGCAAAAGCGCCTGCACGGATATTATGATTGCGAATGCTGCGGCTTCTCGTGAAGAACAATGCTGGGCTCGGAAATATACCTCGGAATCCTAGATGCCAATCTCGTATCAATGCTTCTCAGATCCGTCCGGAGTCTCGGTCTTCAGGTCGGCAGAGTGAGAGCTCGGCGTGCCGTTGGATCCAGGCTGCTGCTGTGTGTTGTGATCGATACCGTGAGAGCTTTGCGCGATGGCTTCGATGAGCCCTCCCCATGGAAGCAGACCCCAATCACCGGGGACACCTGCGCTGCTGTTCGGATTGGAGCCATTTGCGCCGGACGCATCGCCAGTCCTACCGTTGCCGTCAGCGGCGGAAGAGCTGGGGAAGCCGTTGAAGCCGCCCGGCGTGTTGAGCGCGCGCAAGTGCGGATGGGCGCTTGGCTGGAAGTTGGGTATGCCGCTGTGCTCGGACGAAGACGTAGCCGGAATGTTGATGGAGTTGGTGGTGCTGCTGCTGCGTGCAAGTCCGGAGGTTGCGGGTGCGGACGACGTTGCGACATTGGCTGCTACATTGGGTGAAGGACCAGAGGAACCAGCTGGAGGCGTGTTGAAGTAGCTGGTGATGTCGAAGCCTGCTGCTGAATCGAAGCCCATGCTGTTGGACGTGTGACTGGGGCCAAAGCCAAGACCATTTCCAGAGTTGAAGTTGAGCGCATCGTTGGGAGTCGGGTTGAGCATGCCGAAGCTGGGCTCGTAGCCTCCAAGTTGGTCGAAGATGCTCTGCGCCAAGTCTGTAGCTGCATCACTGGTGGTGCCGGTCGATACAGTGCCAAGGGCAAGACCGGGACCAGGCGCGCCCGTCCCACCACCAAAGAGACCAGCAAAAGGCGGAGGCGTGATGCTGTCGGTGGTGTTGACCGAGCTAGCACGGGCCAGTTGCGAGCTGCTGGACTTGGATCCACCGAGCAACATGGCAGAGCTGAAGGCAGCCGTGCCGACACCAGCTGTTCCCTCCTTGCTGCTTTCCCGCTTTCCTGCCGAGTCTTTGCTGCGCCCCGATGCCTTGGAAGAGCCGCCGTCTGCCTGTCCGCTCTTGCTTTTGGAGGGATTTTCAGTACCGGCCACCTTTTTGCTTGCGCCAGTTGCAGAGGTAGCGCACCACGTTGGGTCGCGTGCTTTGGCCCTGAAGAGCTCGATGATCTTGACCTCACGCTTACTGCACTGGTCCGCTTCTCCTTCACGGTGCTTGTGTAGCTCGATAAACTCGTCGAGATACGAAAGGAAATCGGGTGCTTCCGGACCATTGGGGTCGAGAAGAAGAGCGATGCCGATCATCATGGTGGCATTGAAGAGTCGGTAGAGACCACCCATATGAACCTTGCGAGCGCGCTCAGGCTCCCACTTGACATCTTTACGATACTCTTGACGCACCCTGCGATCCGCCTTGGCGCTCTCAAAGGCGGCTGTGCGCGAGTGAGAGTACTTTTCCGAATTGCGAAGTACGTACGGCCTGTGCAAGGCGATTCGTACGTAGTGGTATTCGATGTTGAGCAGATAACGGTGTAGTGGCAGCCAGGGGCAGACGGTGTCGAACTCCTTGTTGGTATCGGGGCCCGTTCCAGTTGTGGCCTTGTCGACGCGATAGATGTCGGGTATATCTTTGCGGAATTTTTCGAGCTCTTCATCGAGAGCGACTACGTCCGCATATCGACGCGGGCTGGCAAGGTTTTGGAAATGCTCGACGATTTTGCCCGTGAGTCGGGTCAACTCGTGACGAATTGCGACGAAGAGGAAGACGCCGGGCGGAGTGTTGGGACGAGGCCTGGTGCGCGGAACGTAGGGGCGAGCCGATCTTGGCATCGTGTCAATATCAATGTCGGAGGGCGGTAGCGTGTCGCAGTGGAACTCTTGAATGGCTTGTGGACGACCGAGGAGGATGCTGGTGGTCTTATCCATGTAGAAGATGATGGCCCAGAGTCGACGTCGGCGTTCGGTGGTGATGGCATCAAGACCGAGCTTGCTGCCGTCTCTATGAAGACCGATGGCCTGTGCGGCACGGATGGCATTTCCGAGCAGCGACCAGCTCTCTGCACTTTGGCGCTGGCATATGAGGAAGCGTGCAGCAAAGAGGTGCGCAAGCACAAGGTCAATGTGATCGACGCGGATGGTGGAAGCAATGTTGATGGTGCGTCTGCATGCATGGTAGAGGCGCACGGCACCCTTTTTGGCCTCTGCCTCGGTACCAAGAGCCTCTGGCAAAGATCGCATGGCGGTGGCAAGGATGGCAAAGAGGAAGGCCAGGAAGGGGACATGCCTGGCGCCATCATCGCCACGCTCTTCCTTGGCATTGCCCCATCGGAATTCCATAAGCTCGTCGTAGGATTGACGGAAGGTGCCTTCGTGAATGGGCAGCCGAGTGTGGTTGATGTCGCGGAAGTAGATGTCGAGAAGGCGGTCGGTGTCAGCTTTGGATGGGAGCGAGTTCATGAGATCGCTGAGAATGTTTTCGGGCGCACCGCCTTCGTGGATGAGACGATGAAGCTTGACGGAAGCAGGGAAACGAGGAAAGTTGGCGCCCAGCTCGAGACGTTCTCCGTTGATTTCGGTCTCGATGACACCGCGGCTGACGGAGGGTAGAGCCAATGCGCCGAACCAGCTGTCGCCATCACGAGCGAGGCCGCCTTCGAGCGGATTGCCACCGAGATCGTAGCGGGGAGGATTGGCTTTGGAGGTGGTGGAGTCGATGACTTCGCCCTTGGAAGCGGCGATGGCCTGGGCTTCCGAGTTGAAGAGCTCCTCTCGTTCGATACCGCGTGCTGTGCTGGGACGGATGATTCTTCGGCGTTTCTTTGGCTTGGGTCGGGTGGCAGCAGAAGGATCGTTGGGATCAGCATCCTGCTCTTCGTCGCTCGAGACCATCTCGACAAAGGCGGCCATCTGGCCGCGAGAGTCTTTGAGTTCCTTTGCGAGTTCTGCATGTGCAATGGCGAGGCCCTCGACAATGTCTTCGAGGCGTTGGACCCTATCCCGCATATCGCCGAACTGATCTCCATCCTCAAAAGGTCGGCAGCTATCGCCGAGGCCACGATCTATGCAGGGCTGGCATGGTGTTTGACGATCACACTTGTGCTTGCGACGATGGCACTCGGCACAGCTGTAGTGGATGCGTTTGCGTTTGCGTTCTCGTTTGCTGCCTAATGAGGCAGCAACAGCATCTGCGACGGTGCCATGTTGACGTGATGCGGCGATCTTGGCTGCAAGTGCGGCGGTGGCGGGCCGACTGGGACCAGCACTGGCACCGGCAGCAGCAGCCTTTGTGAGAGAGGAGGGGGTGTTGTTGCCATTAGCGAAGGAGCGGTCCGGGGTGGCGGTGCCGGAAGGAGAGCGTGGTCGAGGCGAAACGGAGCTGGAAGGACTATCCATATCGGCTGACCTGGTTGCTGTGAGAGGCGGTGGTTGTGCTGCAATGGGTCTGGGCTGCATTTCTGTTCAGGACAGAGGAAGAACCGAGATGGCCGAGATGGACCTAGATCAGCGTCAACACGCCGTAACAACCGATGGTGAAAAAGATGGCGTGGTGGGTGGCGGTGGCGGTGGCGGTGGCGATGGCGATGGCGATGGCGATTGGGATTTGCGAGGGTGAAATGACGCTGCTATTGTAATGGAAGCCGCGCGCGTGATGACGGTCAGACGGAAGCGTGTAATGCGTGGGATGTGACGGATGAAGATCCGAAACAAGGATGCGGAGAAGGTGCGAGGTGGAGACTGAGCTCGACAGGGCGAGTGTGTGACTGTGCCAAAAGGGTCTTGTCGAAGCTTTTTTTTCCCATCTGCCTCTGACGCAAAGCCGATGGTCAGCCTCTTCTTTTTTTTCCCCAAAATTGCTTGGCTTGTCTACTTGTGACTGTACCGCTATGCCTTGAGTTGCGCGTAGGTTAACCTCTAAGGCCATGGCATCACAGTCCGCCGTACAACCTCAAAAGAGTCGGAATCGCCCGATCTGGTGTCATTTCATTCCATTGCCTTGCTTGTGCAGTGGGAGAGAGAGAGAGAGAGAGAGAGGCAGAGCCGAAGTTGGACCCTTTTTCGCTCATCGGATCTTGCGAAGATCGTGGGCAGGAAGATGTGAGAGTGGTTGGACTTGGACTGCTTCCGTCGTCGACGAGAGCAGCCAAAGAGCGCCATCTCAAGCCTGACTCACTTATGGAACGCAAACGTCAAGGAAGTCCCGTGTTGAGCACACAAATGGCAAAGCTACCGATTACTCACTTATGTGAAAGAGCTAACAACATGGTTCTTAATACGCCTCGCCCGTGATGGCATCACTCTCTTGCTGGCGCTGCTGTTCCGCCTGGGTCTGTTTGCGACGCATGCGACTCGCCGACGATCGATGCATCGTCGAAGTGTAGATTAGAGGAGATCGCCATCGACCATCTTCGCCCTTGACGACGGTGGAGCCGAGATGGGTGGGTTGCGCATTGACAAAGACGTTCTCCCAGCTGCCAGCATCCACTGCAAAGATTTCGTGCGTGATGCAAATGTGATCCATCTTGCTCTTGGACTCGTTCCACCACTTCCACCCGGCTCGATGAATCGCATGGTGGGCTAGAGCATGAATGTCCTCGACCGATCGAAAGTAGCCAATGTTGAGCAGCTCGTTGCTGGTTGCCCGATCCGAGCAGTTGAGCCACGAAGTCATACCGAGGAAGCCACGGGTGTCGGCGTCCTCTTCGAGCCATTGGACACATCCATTGAAAAATTCACCCAGTTCCTTCATCCCCGGTGCCATGGCACCCAATGCATGGTTGCTTCGAACAGAGATGAGCAGCACCGCCATCGACTTGTTCGACGATGCGCCCGTGTAGGTCCCGTCCTTGTTAGGAAAGTGACACGTGGTACGACCCAAGATGACGTCGTTCATGTATGGGTTTGCGATCAATCCATTCGCTTGCAGCAAAGCCCTGAGCACCCGCAGTGCCAACACCAGCACCGGCAGCCCGACAATCCAGAGCCTCGCACCAACGATACTCACCAGAGCACACTGCAAGCTCGCACCCATCAGCAGCCACGTGCTGATAGTGAACTGGTCTCGAATGAACGTCGACATGGCCACCGGCATCCCCTTGCTGTGTGCTGATCGGCCTGCCGCAGTAAAGTTGCGCCCTTTGCTGAACTGACTCCATGGCTGCTGCTCGAATGGTTCGAATACAGGTCTGTGCACTGCCTCTTGCGGCTCGTTGACAATCCTCATGTTGAAGCTAGCCTTGTTGAAAGGATGGTACGTAGAGTTTCGACGTCAAATTTGGGCGGAGGGCTTGGCGGGGGACGATAAGATGCTTCGGACTCGACGAGAACCTGCCCCTTTTTATATTTGGTCTGCACGGAGAGGATCGTGCAGGGCAGAGGGTCACCGACTGACAGACAAACGATAACACAGTCCATACTCTTGCAGCGCAACACCGAATCCCTCCCGCTGAAGCGTTGCTTCTCTCGCCAAGTCTGAAACCATTCCCGAAGACCGAGCCAAAGTGTCATTGTCTATGAGCGATGCCGATTATCAATGAATCGTTTCCAAACTGGCAAAACGGGCTTCCTCCATGGGAATCAATTGAAGATGTTGGATCACGTTGCACCTCACATGCGACGCGGCTTGGCCATACAGACAGTATGCTCCGCGGATGGGCTGTCGAATGCAAACGACGATATATGCATCTCTCTGTTTCCTTGCAGTCCAACTCGTCTCCGCCTCGAACAAGACGTGTCCGACACCCGCAATCCGGCCCACGAAATGCCGACCACACACAGAGCTCGATCGTTCGTTTGACTTATCATCGATTGCATAAAAAAGCTGACTATGATCTCTTCCAACTCAGTGGTGCCTTCACCTAAGGCTCCGTGGTTCATTAGCTGCACGTCAGATTAGACAAGAAAAGGAGCAAAACCTCGAACCATGAAATCTCGAGCATCTCTCTAGCGCACATTAGCAAGGCGCTTGATAAAGTCGAGATCGGCATCTCGGTTGGCATCTTTGAGGAGATAGCCATGGGAATCCTGCAAGGTCGTGCCTTCAATCTTGATTTTGCCTCCCTCTCTCTCCGGTGGAGTGAATCGAATCGGCTGTACCCACATCCCGGTATGCACGTTGTTTGTTAAACCATCAAGATGACGATGAACCGCGGCAATGTGAGCTGCATCCGCGAGCTCCAGCGTCGGGGGGCCCGTGAATTCGGGCAAAAGCGTGTAGGCGTACCTGCTGAGTCGCTGATTCTGGTCTACGCCTTGAGTGTTCCAGCGCAACGCCTTTTCAACATGGTCACGGATGACTTCCCGCCAGCGTGGACTCTCGCCAGCATTCGGTTCGGTTCTGGCTCTGTAGATAATGTCGTTCAGTCTCTCCTTGTCCTGGACAAAAAACTTTGGGATGCGCACATTCTGCTCCAAGTGCCCTTTCAGCAGTTGGTCCGCCCAAAACGGATCCTTCATTGCTTGATCCAGGTCATGCTGGGGGAACAATCCCTTCAGTGATTCGTACGGCTGCTTGCCACCGTTCTTGCCCACGTAGCTATCAAAGGACGAGGTGAAGATGACCATGGCCCGCGGGTTTTTTTCCTGCACCCACCGCTGTATGTTGTGCAGGAAGTGCATCTGCCTCCCTCGGCCGGCTTGTCCGCTGTTGTAGCCATGAAGCAGCATGTACTTCTCGATCTTTCCTGGATCAGCCGCGTTGATGACGTCGAGAACTTGCTCCGTCGCCGTGGGAGCAATCTGGAAGATGCTAACCTTGGAGCCAGAGAGCAGCCGTCTCAGCGTGGCCTGGCTCGCTGAGGCGACCCCCAACTCCGGTTGCCCCCTCCACCAGGCTTCGTGAGAAACGGCACCACCGAGAGCATTTGTACCTTCCAAGATCGTGAGCTTGTTCGGGTCGAATCTGTTGACATTAGGCACGCGGTTCTGTCGACCGACGTACTGGTGCAGCTCCCAGGCAGCCTGACCACGCGCATTGACTCCTGAGATGATTGCAACCACCTTGTCGTACCTTCGATCGAGGAGTAGCGACCACACAGCGGCCTTGTCGTCAAACTTGACGTCCGTAAATGCCACAGCTACGTGTCCCGCAGCATTTGCCAGCGTCGCGAAGATGGCGAAACCGAACACGATGATAGAAAGGGGCTGGAACCACATCTTGACCATCACCGCCTCAGACTTGACTGAGCGACTCTCGCAAAAGTAGTAGCTGAAGGGAGAGAAAGCGTTGATAGGATCATTGAGAAGCTGCTTGACCTTTGCGACCCTTATATGCCTTTCATTTGAACGCTCTGTCCCACCTAGCTCTCGAGTGCGAGGTCAAGGCAAGAGAACGGCACCCATCCCGGTCGCATCGATCGAAACGTAAACTGCAAAGGTTGCAGTAGGGGAGAAGGCAAGAGGTTGCGCCCTCCATCAACAACGGAGGGGTCTGATTGGGTGATGCAAACTACAAGTATTCCCACCCATCCGCCATTGTGGGAGATCCGCCTTGGTGCTTGCGAGGTCACTTGATGAACCAAATAGGAGCAACGGGCATTCCGACATTGTTTCGCAAGCCATCAATACATCTTTGGCAAGCAGTTATGATGCTGAGGCAACCTGTTGTTTGCTACAATGTGCTGTCAAAGACACCTCACTCGACTCTGTACGGTCCCACCATGTGAAATGATTTTACATTGAACAAAAGGAATGTGGGCCAACCAACGAAAGATTTGGGGGGACACTGTGCACACGTGGTTCCATCAACGAAGACATGTGCTATTGGATGTTTAGGATGTCGTTACGGATAGTCAGGTATCAAGATCTGCAAATTTAGCAAAGAAATGGCGTGTGCGACTGCCCGTAGATCCGACGGGACGAGTCGCCGGTGGAGATGAGTGTGGACATGTTACTCGGCTTTATTCATCAGAGCTTGTGGGACAGATGCATTTGGCCTCCCACGGCGCATGCTCCGATTCGGCCCCTGCTCGACCATAACAACAAAGGCGAGGAAGACGACAAAAGCGAATTGAACCCACTCTTCCACCCACCCATACGTGACCTGCGAGACGTGGACGACTCTCTGCTTGACCATGGCGGGACGGTAGCGTGCGCCGAATGAAGTGGGAAAGTAGTCCGTGCCCCGTCCACCCTGCTTCTTCCAGGTTGGACAGTCGAGCAACTCAAACTCGCCGTCCTCGGAACCAACGCAGTCGAGGCCCGTCAAATCTTGATCTTGTTCCTGTCCCGCGGTGCTTCCCTTCCTTGTCGGTGAGACGCAGGCCAAGTCTCGCACCCATTGGTGCGTAGACCGGCGTGGGTCTCGGCCTGAAGAGGATGCACTTTGAGGTGACGTCCCACCGACCAAAGCCTGCAGCCTCTTCTCTTGTAGTCGTTGTGGGGTTGGAGCATATGTGGCGACAAGCTCAGCTTCCTGCAGCTGGTGGTCGGCATCATCCTCCCACTCGTCGCTGAATCCTCTCTCTCGTAGCAGCTCGTGCCTTCTTCTGCGCAGCACAGACTCGATACGCAAACGATGCTCGACCTGCTCGGAGGACTCGATTTCGAGCCGGAAATGCGTCTTTCCTTCGTCACTGTCAGCCTGGTTGTGATCCTTCCTGCCTGCTGATTGTCCGAAGCCAAAGACAGATGGGGTCTGCCTCGACTTGCCCTTGAGAAGTTGAACCCGACGAGCCGATGAGGACGCCGAGCTTGGCGCCAAGAGACCAAGCCGGACAGCCTCGCGTTGGCTAATGGTGCGGCCGTAGTCGTCATCATCTGCCCATGCAACTGCCTGATGTTCGACAACGGCATTGATTAGGTCAAACTGGGCACCTCGCGGTTCATCTTCATCCAAGAGGCCACCGGGTTCGATGATTGGCTGTTCAGCCAACCACGCTCCTTGCTCTTCGGCTTCGACACGAGCGAGCAGTGCGGCATCTCGTGGGCGGAGGGGAGCGTCATCGAGCAGAGCTTCTTCGACCTGACCGTGAACAGGCTGAGTTAACACGCACTCGAGATCGTCTCGGTGCTCCTCGTCGCATTGCGGCACCAAACGGCCGACGTTAGCGGTAGGGCGGTCACTTTCAATCTCGGCTTTGAAACCGGACCGCAGCACGAGGGCTGTGGATTCGACGGGAGAATGCAGCACCAGGGCCTGCACCTCCGAGTCTGTGGCAGTGAGATGCTTCGGGGCTGTAGGTCTTCGGCACTGGGGAAGGTCATCGTCAAAGTCGTGCTTGCGATCGTCGCCACCAAAAATGCTGCCCAGCTCGCTACCCAGGGTTCTGCCACGTTGCGACGATGCAGAGCCAGGGCTGCGGTGGAATTTGGGACGGTTGGGCTGATGCCAGGCCGGAGTGGGGCTTGCGAATGGATCCGGGCTCTGTGGCAGAGACGTCCGTGTTTGCGCTGAGCTGAAATTGGAACCGAAAGAGGAGGATCTTGACCTGGACCTGCGAAGTCGTGCTGTCGGTTTGCATGATTTTTGCTGGAAGGGTGACAGCCCCAATGCCACCTCAAAGCCGTCTTGAGTCGAGTTGGAGCCCTTGGAAGGTCTCCCCGTAGCGCTGTCTTGATTCGTCGGGCTGGAACGACGCTCAACCGGCGTTCGCGCAGAGTAGACATGCATCGCATCCGAGGGACTCAGAGAAGCATTTTGCGGGAAGCTAGCTAACGTCGGGGTGACGACATCTTGCCAGTCTCCCGCTTGAGACAGTTCCTGGTCTGGACCCGCGATGACCTCCTCTTGCATTTTCCGTCGTTGACCGAGGTCTTCAATTGAGGGCGTAATGCGAATGCGAGGTCGAGACGCGGCACCGAGTCCGAGCGAGTTGTAAGAGGTTCTCCTGCTCACACCTTTGGCACGCGGCGAGGAAGAAGCGCTGCTGCTCGCGCTCAGATCGATCGAATAGGTGCCGAGCGACTGTTCGGTCGACGAACGGGACATTTCTGAGGCTGCATGTGCTGGATCGCTGTTGAGGCCCCAGACATCTGCGGCGAGCTCCCTCTTGGCTCGACGAAGTGCAGTCCGAACGGTCTTGCGATGCTCGATGACGTGGCGATTGCCGGGTGCTCTTCGTTTCTGCGACGGAGAGATCAGCGATGCGAGGTCCGAGCCGCTGTCTGCTGAAGAAAGCGAGTTGAGGCTGCGAAGCGAATGGGAAGGGGTGATCTGTGCTCCCTGTAAGGGCAGCATTTGGGATGGTCGGGCTCTTGAAGGCGACTTGAACGTACCGAATGCCTTGTCTGGGCTCGTCCAGGATGCGGTGGATTCGATGTCGGCGCGTAAATCTTGGCCAACCGTATTGAAAGCGTCGCGGAGGCGCTCATCTTCCTGCATAGCCCGACCCATCCTGCTGCCGAAATCTTCCTCCGCTTTTGCCATTGCGGAGTTGGTCTCTTCGAGCTCCTTGATCTTGGCGAGTAGTTGGACGAGAAGCGCGCTCTCGCCATCCGTGGTTCGTGCTGACCGTACCATGTCCTCGAGATTGGAGGTGGACGGGATCAGGCCACGGTGATGCGAGATTGCCTCTTCTTGCTGCGTTGAAGCAAATGCAGGCACAAGAGTGGTGGAAATCGTCTCCGGTTGGTCTAATATACGGGCTAGTAGAGGCGATGGATTGCCTAGGCGACCATGGAGCACGGATCCTGGTAGAGGAGATTTTGCCAATGGCGTCGACCGTGAGGAAAAGTGATTGGTCTCGAGTTCAACATTGCGACGTGTTGCAGCTTCGAGCTCGGCCTTGAGACCGCGGATCTCCTTGTTGAGACGACTGAGCCTTTTGCTACCTTCATGTCGGGCGCTTTCTGCCTCGTTCTGAAGCTCAGAGATCTGTTGGTGGAGAATGTCGTTTTGTTCGCCGAGGGAAGCAAGCTGTTTCTGAGCTTCCAAGGCTTGGATCTGCAAAAGGGACGGACGTGACCTGTGACGGCTCATTGTTGTGTTTCTCTTGGAAGTGGTGCGCAACGTCGAAGCATGCGGTGAAAGAAGCGCATGGGAAGCAAAGCTCGAGACGGAAGCACTGGGTGAGCAAGGCTGCGACGCAATCAAGCCTGCCTCATTGGGGACCCACATGGCGCGCTCGGTAGCTGTCGAAGAATCTTGTGCAGCAAAGGTATCGGAGTGCACAGATGGAGCCAGAGTGTTTGTTGCTGGTCTGCTAAAGTAGTCGGAGTCGTTGTCAGGAAGAGGCATGTGCTGTGCGAGTGGGGTGGTGTCTGAGCCGGGCCTGGCGGGCGAAAAGTCGGCGTGGGACTGCGCGTCGATATCTGTATTCGGAGGAGAATACACAGGTCGTGGAGGAGAATCACTGTCCTCGTTTGCCGGTGTACCGAAAGTGTCCATGTAGTCGATGTGGTCTGTCTCTGGAAAGTCATTGATCATAGCTTCTATGTCGGAGAGGCCAAAGAGACTGGAGCTGGAAGCCATGCTGGTCATGATGCCGCTTCTGAGCGACTCATTTTTTTCGAGCAGAGCTTTGCCAATGTTGGCTGCCACCACGAGCTTTTGCTCTCTCTCGCGCATCTTTCGGCCTGCTTCGATAAGGAGCTGCTCAAGCTCATGGCGTTCGAGTTGGCCAAGAAAAGTACGATCGAGCTCGTCTGCACTTGAGGACGGATTGAGAATTTGAGGATCAAAAGTCGAGGTGATGGGAGAGTGGGCATGTTTGACCGCGTGCTCGGATTGAGGCGGGGCCGGGAGATTGCGTATGTCGGAGAGAGCTGGTCGAGACAAAGACGCTTTTTCGTCAATGGCACTGGGATTGGTGCCGAAGTCTGGTGGTTGCGGTGATTGTGACGATCTACGCTGACTTGGCGGTCGCGGGCGCAAGGCTGGGCGTGCGCTTGCTGAAAGCATCTCTTCGAGTATGGCGATGCAAGCCGTCGCAAGCTATTAGCCAAGTATGCACAGTCAGTCACTACACAGTTGTTGCCATCGCTTTCTGAGCTTTAAGGGTCGAGAGCGTGTCGAGACGAGGCTCTATGCGGAATGGCCGACAAGGGTGATCAAGGCAAGAGAATACGGGTCCTTTCCCGATGGATGGAGGCTGAGTAGCGATGCTGACGATGATCAGGTGATGGAGAAGAGTCGTCGCTATCCAGAGTGTCGTATTGCGGGACTTCCGCTGGCGGACAACGTGCAAGTCTAGCGCTTGTGATGGTGTGGAAGCAAGGCAACAGGCACCGACGACGTCTCTACGCATTCGCCGCCCCAAACCCACTTTTGTGTGGAAGCGAGAGGAGCGTCAGGGTCTGAGACACGGAAGCCCCAGAAGTAGCCGCAGAGAGACGCACGCACACACACACATTCGTACCGACGCCTTGATACCTGCACCACTGCGACTGTTGGAGCGGACTGCATTCCGAAAGCGAAGCAAGTGTATGTGTTGGTCTTTCAAGGGACAAAAAGGAAGAATCGATTCACCAACAGGATTCTTTTTAAACAAAATAATAATAAAAAATAGAAACAAAAACAAGCGTGAAAAAGGGCGACGGTCTGCAGGAGAGAGAAGGAGGGTGCGTGTCAGGGCCAACCAAGCCTGAGGCGCTGGCTTGCTTTGGAAAGCACCAGAGACTGGGGAAACAGAGCTCGCTATTGTTGCTCTCGAAGATGCAGAACAAAGGTTGGAAGAGGCAACAACAACACGCAGCGTGCCTAGGTTGAGGAGCGAGCGTGTGGCTGATCCGTGAGATAGGGGCAGAGAAAGGTGGCTGGCTGACTGGCTGATGCACCATTATGTGGCAAGCTCGCGAACTGCCTCCAACGCCGCTGCTGCTGCTGAGGAGGAGGAAGAAATCAGGGCACGTTTCCGCATGAAAACGACATCCGTCTCCTGAAAATTGAAGCCACGGATTAATGAACTCGAGGAATCCCTAAGCAGCTTGTTGTCGAGCCTTGTTCACATCTTCGCGCCGATCAGTCATGCTTGAGTTCCTTGCCCATACAGCCAACTAGCATTGAGCTTGGGCTTGTACAGGCATCAAGTAGCAGGCAGCAGACTTGCTCGTACCTTGCCGCTTGAAGAAAAAGAAAGAGAGAAAAAAATCCCTGGTCATATAACTCCGACAAAGGTGCCGGTCGAATGATGTGATACGCGTTGTGCAGACAAACGCAGATCTTCGCTGCGTGTTGGTCTCGGCAGGACCCTTGTAGCAAAGCGAAGCGACGCGAGAGTGGCTTCGAGAGCAACACGCCATGGAAAATTTTGAATTTTCACGCAGTCACCAAAACAAGCAAAAGGCCACGCACATGTGATAAGAGAGAGAGTGTGAGGATCAGAACGTGGATGCGCAATGGCGCACGCCATGACCGAGGTTTCAAGATGGATGTGCAGACTTGATTGGCTTTCAGACTCAGCTTCAGCCTCGGAATGATTGCTCCGTCATTTGCACCAGCCAGGGCTACAAGTTGTGGTCTCAATGACAAGTCAGGCGAGAGGGTCCGCAATCAACGTGTACGCCTCATATGGGGAACCAAGCAGGTTCCATATCTTGTTCTGCAGCTCGCTGCCTGTACAAAGCAGCGCGTGTTGCAATCCTTGCTCGTTTCCGAGAAATCAAGCCACGTAGCCGAAGCATGGCGGGCAGATGATTGTTGGCTGCTCCCCCACAACACCTTCTTCTTGGCATAACAGGGCGTCGCCTCCCTTCATCGGAAGGATGCTTTAGCTCCATGAGCTAGCGGCAACCAGAGCTGACGTGAAGGCCAGCGGGCGAAGGAGTTGTTATCGCATGGCAAAGGATCTCCGAGTATCGATCATCAAAAGTTACCACCGTTAACGCTTTTCGTTTTCTTGAGGATACCTGACAGGTACAAGACAAGCGATTCTCAGGCTGCTTCCATCTCCGACTCCGACTCGGTTCCATTGAAGACGATCGCCAGAGCAGACACAGTTTCACGGTTTCGCCATCAACACGAGCCAGCTCGCGCGTCTTGGCGGTTTGCAAATGAAAGCAAGACGCGTCTCGTACAGCCGATCTGAGTTTATCGGCGATCTCATCCTTTTTTCATTTTGAATCGGGGCACAGAACACCGAGAGTCTTCGACAAAATTCCAAGGGTGGTGTTCGGGGATATGAGAGAGCGAGATGCGTATCATTGAGCCAGGTCGTTGGAAGGACTTGCATCGTCCGACATCATTCAAAGCGCCAGATTCGTCTTCTTTTCCTTTCTCTTCTACCGTCGCAACGAAGTTCACACCCTTGACGCACTAGCTACCATGGTCGTCTGCACTCGTCGCGGCTGCGGCGTCGAATTCGATCCCCCTTCTTCCTCCTCTTCTTCCTCTTCTCAAGCATCGTGCAGCTACCATCCCGGTGCACCCGTCTTTCACGAGGGTCTCAAGTCGTGGTCATGCTGCAAGGACACCAACAAGCCCGTCATGGAGTTTGACCAGTTCCTAGCTATCAAAGGCTGCAGCACTGCCGATACTCATTCCACCGAGAAGCAGCCGTTGCCAACCATCAAAAATGGCGCCGTCGTCCCAGGTGCAGATGCATCACCAGCTGCAGCTGCAGCAGCAGCAGCCGGTGTAGAGTCTGCATCAAAGGATGCCGACGGAAAGGAGACTTTTGGCACCGCCGCCTCTACCAACGACATTGTCCAGCCACTCAAAGGAATGTCGTTGCTCGCAGCTCAGAATGCAGCCCAGTCCACAAGTTCAGACAGCAGAGAGGCGCGAGCCAACACGGAGCCCATTGAAGAGGAGGACCCCACGGAAGCCGGCGCCACGCTGCCTGCAGGACTCGTCTGCAAGCGTGGAGGCTGCGGTTACAAGCACGACGGTGGTGCTCGTGATCGAAGCAAGGAGGTGTGCCGCCACCATAAAGGTTCACCGATCTTCCACGAAGGCTCCAAGGGCTGGTCGTGTTGCAAGCGCAGAGTGCTCGACTTCAACGATTTCCTCCAGATCGAGCCCTGCACTACCGCTCAGTCAGGTCATCTGTTAATCGGCGCCCGCAAGCCGGCTGCCGAGGGCAATGATGATGGAGAAGAAAGCGTAGACTGTCGCATGGACCACTACGAGACGCCCAACGATATCCGTCTTACCGTGTATGCCAAAGCGGTGGATGCTGCCAACAGCTCGATCGAGTTCAAGGAGGATGGTGTTGTGTTTTCCCTCTTGTTGCCTCCAGCGGCTAGCTCATCTCGCGGCCGTCGCTTCCGTAAGGTGCTCAAACCGTTCGCTCCCATCACTCCCGCCGAATCCTCGTTCAATATCACCAAATTCAAGGTCGACCTCGTTCTCACCAAGCAAGCCAAAGGTCAGAGCTGGCCTTGTCTCGAAAGCGGTGACCGCGTCATTGGCTACGGACTTACCTTTGGTCGTGACAAGGACAAATAAACTAAACTGCACCCCGCCCTCACTCTCACTCTGCATTCCTTCTTGTACCAACATTGCTCAACTTCATACTCGCATGCACAAGCCTCTCTTCACATCATTGCTGTCACGTCACAAGAAGTGCGATAGACATTGAGATTGCATGCAGAAAAAGACACAAACGAATCCGTGAGAAGACACGATACCTACTAGCATGTTTATAGGAGAGACGAGATCTTCATCGGTCGTCGTACAGCGTTGGAAAAGCCTTCATGATACCGGTAGAACACCTTGATCTTGTCATCGCTGACGCACATCTCGCCCTCAGCCAATGCCGATGGCTCATCGCTGCTCGTCGTCGACTTTGGGTTCGACTCGGAAGCGCTAGACGAACGGCCGTCTGGCACTTTCCTCTTTCTCGCACCCATCCCCTCTGGGATTGGCACAGCAGTCAAGGCAGCAGGCACCGAGGCGCTCTTTTGCACTATGGGACGACCGAAGAAGTCGATGGCGACCTTTTCTTTCTTGTTCTTGATTGCATCGCGCGCAGCCTCGGCCGCACTTGTGCTCTTCGACCTGTAGATGGCAGTGGCGTTCTTAGACGTCGACCCTGCATCGTCCTCGACACCGTCCATGCCGGTGTTCCTGCGCAGCAACTGTCGTTCCATCTCCCTCGCAACCAGCTGACGCACTGCGAAACGCGATGGTCCGATCTCTTTCGACCGCTTGCCCTCAAACTGTGTGAAAATGTCAAGCGGAGGATCAAGCTTGTACACTAATTGACCGGCACTTTGCCCCGTCGCCGCTGCCTCCTCTTGCGAGATCTTGTCTTGAACAAAATGGATATTGAGCGACGTCATGATCGAGACGAGTGAGGCAAACGCCTGCTTATCTTCGGCTCGCGACAGTTGATTGTTGATAGGTCGAAGATCAGGAGTCAGGATGCGCATCAGCGCCGGACCCAACTCTGTGATGACCGAGTGTCGGTTGAACTGCGATCGAACGTTGGCAGGGAGGTTTGCAACAATCTGCGTCGCAATCTCGTTGAAAGCAGACGTCTTGAGGTGATTCTCGTAGTCCACCTTGGGATACTCGGGCAGCGCATTGCCCACATGGGCAAAGAGCAGATGCCAGCAGACAAATGACCAGGGCATGAATGCAAGAAGCTCAAAGTTGCCGTGCGACCACGCACGGCTGGTGATGCTCTGACCAAAGTGCAGCCAGTCGTGCACTTGACGGTATCGCTTCCAACCACCATCGGCAGCGCGGAGCGTCGGGTAGTGCTCAAAGCAGCCCTGGGCGAGCTTATCGTACTCGTTGCAGCTCGTCACCTCGTGGATGATTCGATTGACATTTTCCTGGGGTGTGTCGATCAGGTTAAAGTCCTTTTGCTTTTCTTTGCCGTCCGAGGTCAGCTGCTGGGCGCTTGCCTTGCGGGAAGAGTTCCACGGCGAAGCATCTCCATTGGTAGCCTGCGCGTTGGCACCTTTCATGCTCGAAGCTGCAGCCTGCTTACGATTCTGACGTCGGAAGAGCATCTCCCAAGCTTTGTGAACGGTACCACCCGTGTCCTTGATACCGATCGAGGCGCTCTTGACAGCAGCTTCGGTGAGAGCAATGTTTTTGGTCTTGGCAAACTCTAGCGCATTGAGGCACGAGCGAATATCGCCGTTGGTAAGCTCGGCGAGGAGCGACAGTCCACGCGCTTCTACGGCGAGTGCTTCCGTCTCGCAAACCTCGCGCAGACGCTTGACCACCAGGTTGGTTGGCGGCTTGTTGAGCCGAACCAACTTGGCCATGGGTCGCAAAGGTCGCAAAGATGGAGCGTATAGGTCGTTGCAGATGCAGATGATAGGTCGAAGCAGTGGCTTGAAACCCTTGCGCTGCTGTTTCTTTCCGCGCGAGGCAAGACCGGCCGCCTTGGGACCAGCGCCCTTGCCCATCTCGACGAGTCGCACCAGAGCCCGCACAAAGCCATGGGACTCGCCCGAAGCTCCACCTCCACCGCCAGTCGCACCGTCAATCTCGTCGATCACGACCAGCGTCGGCCTAGGATCCTTGAGACTGCCCGACTCGAGCGCCATCTTGATCACATCCTCGACGGCTCCAGCCGTGCGTGCGTCGCTTGCGTTGAGCTCGTACACGTTGTAGCCTGCATGCGCGCCAATGACGTGGGCAAGCGTGGTTTTACCCAAGCCAGGAGGCCCCGAGATCATCATGATGCGCTCCTTGGGTCGACCGTACGGATCCTTCCAGATGTGTTCGCCTCCCCTGTCGCTTGCAGAGTTGTCGGAGTAGCCATACTTGGCCTGAATGTACTGACGATGGCGCTCCTTGCGGTGATTCTTGCGTTTGAAGACGCACTCGTCCCATTCCTTGAGCCAACCGAGCACATCGCGATGGACGCGCTCATCTCCGAGAAGCTCGGTGAATTTGGCAGGTCGATGCCTGTCCACCCACATCTGTGACGCAGGCTTGGACCTTTGTGGCGTGCTACGTTTGGCCGAGTGCTGAGCTGGGTCATGGTGTGCTTCATCGCGTTCGACCACATCGAGCGCGTTAAGAGCCTGAACAGCATCGAGGAGCTGATGAATGGGTCGTTCCAAGAGCTGTGATGCATCGACGTCCGACATGATGGTGGGTGGCTTCCAGCCTTTCATCCGCTTACGTCGCTCGAAACGGACGACGGTGCCGTCCATGGTGGTCGCAGTAAGGAATCCAGAGGGAATGTACTTGGGGATGCCGGCTGGCTGTACGCGTGACGGAAGTCGCGATGGCCCGGCTTGATGGCCGCTGCTTTCAGAGACAGGGCGAGGTGCTTGCATCGGCATGTCGATAGAAGGAAGAGCCTCGATCGCTCTCGAAGACACTTGGGCTGATGTTGAGAATGGCTCGGCTGCCAAGGTGTACGACTTTGGAGCTGGAGCGATAGAGTGCTGCGAGCTCGGCAAAGAAGATCCACCGAGCAAACCATTGCTTTCGAGAAAGTCTGCTTCCGAGGACGAGGCTCGAGAGGATGTGAGTTCGAGAGGCGGCGAGGGTGGCCGCTGGGTGGAATGGGATGCCTCATGCTCTTCCTCGGCGAGTAGAAAAGCTTGAAGCTCGTCTTCGTCGTGATCCATTTGCGTTGGCTTTTGGGGTGCGGTCTGTTGTTGCTGTTGATCAAACATGTCCTTCTTCATCGCCATCTCTTCGTCGAGTACCTGGTCGATGTCGAAATCGACATCAAAGTCCATAGCTTCCCCTCGATCCGGACTGCGATTGTAAGAATGATACTGCAGCTTGGTTGTGCTCTGAGAGCCCATTGCATTGAGCGCCTTCTGAGCCTCGCTCTGTGAATTGGTGGGACTGAAGATGTTGAGGTCTCGTTCGTGGAAGGGATTGGCTACGGGCGGAAAGAGCTCGTCAGCTTTGGCCTGAGAGAGAAGAGAGCCGGTGGCGGGAGGGTCGAGGTCGAGAAGGCCATTGCCCTCGAGCAAGCTTGTCTCGGCCATAGCGCCGGCGGTCAAACGACTCGTCTCTAAGGTCCGATATGATACGATGGAAGTTGCTTTGGGTTGGTTGTCTGTCGTCGTCGTTGTTGTTGTTGTTGTTGTTGTCGTTGTGAATTGGGAGAAAGTGATAGCAAGAGGGTCACATTGACGATCCGAGTTCAACACGAAGTGCCAAAAAGTTCAAAGTCGCGCGACGCGTAAAATGGCGCTCAAACACTTGTTAAGGTGGTCGAAAGCACATGGCTCAAAATTCACCCAAGCGGCAGGCTGCCAAGGTAGCACTTGGCCTCTGTCTCTCTTTCATAGATGATAACAAGACTCAGACACTGCTTGTGTGACGCTTGCAACTCTGATCGTATGCTTTGTATTTCGGTCCATTCGTCGAAAGAGTTGATTCAGTTTACATTCTGTCGAAAGCACGTGAGCAAAGGGCAAAGAGCAGATATGTGTTAGCAAGAAGCACCATCATTCTAGAACGAACCTCTTTGGTAGATTGTACTTACCGATAGACACCGTCGCCGTAATTGTTACCGTCCCATGCCGGGTGTCGAGATCCACCAGCGTCGCCACGCTGCGAGCTTCTCCATCGTCCCGTGTTGGCTATGCTCAGTCCGAGCGCCAAGACGCTACGGGTGTCTTGAGGTCGGATGATACCGTCATCCCACAGACGGGCACTGGCATACTCGGGCAAGGTTTGCTTCTCGATTCTGTCGCGAAGTCCATCTTGCTTGGACTTGTCGCTGCTCACTGTGCCCATGACCTGGCTGAGCTGCTCTCCACCCATCACACCCACGCGCGCGTTGGGCCACATCCACAGAAAGCGAGGACTGTAAGCTCGACCACACATACCGTAGTTGCCTGCGCCAAAGCTGCCTCCGACGATGACAGTAAACTTGGGCACGTTGGCACATGCCACCGCACGCACCATCTTGGCGCCGTCCTTGGCGATACCCGAACGCTCTGCCTTGGTTCCAACCATGTATCCGGTCACGTTGACGAGAAAGACGAGTGGAGTCTGACGCTGATTGCAGAGTTGAATGAAGCTGGTGGCCTTTTTGGCCGACTCTCCGAACAACACGCCGTTGTTCCCAATGATGCCGACATCCTGGCCAGCAATTTTGGCGAAACCTGTGACAATAGTGTTGCCGTAGAGCTTTTTGAATTCGTGGAAGCGCGAGCCGTCAACCAAGCGAGAGATGATGTCACGAATATCAAAAGGCTTGCGCGCGTTTTCCGGGATGATGCCGTGAAGCTCTGCAACGTCGTAGAGCGGTTGTTCGAAGGCGTTGTCGTTCAGTGCTGGGTTGGAGCGACCACAAAGGCCGAGGTTGGCCACCGCCTCTCGCGCCAGAGTGATGGCATGGGCATCGTCGACGGCAAGGTGATCCGTCACACCCGACTCGGTGCAGTGCATCTCACCTCCTCCGAGCGTCTCGTCATCGACCACCTCTCCGAGAGCTGCCTTGACAAGTGGCGGGCCGGCAAGGAAGATCGTGCCCTGGTTTCGAACGATGATCGTCTCGTCCGCCATTGCGGGCACATAAGCACCACCCGCGACACTGATTCCATGCACCACCGAGATCTGTGGAATGCCCAGCGCCGACATCTGAGCCATGTTGTAAAAGATGCGACCAAAGTGATTCTCGTCGGGGAAGACATCGGCCTGGTGAGGCAAGGCAGCACCGCCGCTCTCGTTGAGGTAGACACATGGCAGACGGTTCTCGCGAGCAATGGTTTGCGCACGCAGGTGCTTTTTGACAGAGATGGGATAGTAGCTTCCTCCTTTGACGGTGGGATCGTTGGCGACGATCATGCACTCTGTGCCCGAGACGCGGCCGATACCTGAGATCATACCAGCACCTGGAATCTCGTCGTTGCCGTACATTTCGTACGCTGCCAGGCGAGAGAGCTCGACAAAGGGTGAGCCGTGGTCGAGCAGAGCAGCAACACGATCTCTCGGAAGCATCTTGCCTCGGGAGATGTGTCGTGCTCTTGCCTTTTCGCTTCCGCCTAGTGCGAGTTTTGCGTGTGTAGCATCGAGCTTTTCAACGAGACCGTCCATGTACCTCTTGTTGGCTACGTACTCGTCCGAAGAGGAGTCGACATTGTTGGCCAAAACACTCTGCTGATCCTCGAAGACTGACCGAGACGTTGCTCGATACGACCTTGCGGGTGCATGAAAGCTTTTAAATGCTTGGCGAGCAACGCTCGAGGCGACTCGATGATTGGTTTGCCTGGCGATCATGGTCACGCGTGATGACGAGGGTGAGAGTTAGAGTGAGAGTGAGGGTGAGGGTGAGGGAAAGAGATCAAGAAACGAATCAACGAGAATGGATTGCCTGGGCCATCTTTTCAACTCGCGCGTGCCTATCGCAATTTGCGGGGTTGCCGAACAGCGGAGGAGCCGAGGAAGCGGGGGAAATTCCGCTTTTTGGACCGTTAAATGCGAACGTTGGAATAGCCGGGTCTTGGGTGCTGCGGTCGAGACCATACAAACCCCTCATCGCTGGGCCGGTCGTCGTTTCTCTCACGTGTCTGATGATCACTCTTCTCACTAACGACTGTATCCGCACAGGCAGCAGCTGTGCGGTAGTTGAATGCTCTAATAAAGAACAAGTAGCATCTCTAACATTGTGAAGACGCTCTAGAGTGGCGTGGATTGTGCAGGCCGGCGAGACCTTCGCCTGATGATTGCCTGGCAGCTTTGCAGCTTGTTCGAGAAGCCTCGATGATGCTGCTGCTCTCTCTCTCTTTCTCTCTTTCTCTTTTTACTCTCTTTTTGACGTCGAGACATCTCCGTCAATTGCACCTTGACTGTCGCGCTGTGTGGATGTCGGCTTGTCTTGCTGAGACCGGAACAGCTCCCATTCCTCGATGACAGTGCCGTCGGGCAATTTGCACATACCTATCTCATTACCATCCTGATCCTTGACGATATCCAGTATTCCGCCTTGCCTGATACAAAATTCGCTCGCAGGATTGGCGATCCCTAGCATGTTACTCCTTGATGACTCCGAGAATGTGAGGAATAGGAGGGCCTTTCAGCGCTATGACGGTGATGGCAGTCTCGGCGTGAAGCGTGAGCCGAATCTTGGAGCTTCAAAAGATGAGCGAGGTGTCAGACTACAGTGATGTGGGCTACAGTCCGCTCCTTTGATGATGGGAGGTCTTGATCAAGAGAGACAAACTTTCTCTCGGCTTGCTTCTGATTGGATTGCATCCGCATTATTCCACGCAGAAGCGCGATTTAATGCATGCTCTGGACCATCAGGTGACGCCGATCTCTACCTCAATCGTCGACAATACATCCTCCGCCCCTCACCCTGCCAACCATCGCTACAAACGGGCGCCTGAACCTATCACTGATGCAATTCGATCAGAAATCATCGGCTCTCGTCAAGAAAAGCTCGATCGCCCTCGCACTGGTCTACACCTCTGCTTCCGTCTACTGGCACTCCTTGTATCTGTTCGCTTTTGGACTGCTGTGCATCGCCTTTGTGCCGATATCAGTATGGGCATCAGACTGTTTGCCTTGGTATGTCTGCTCTGGGCTGTTGGCCTTGCTGCAGCAGCAACAGCAGCAGCAGCAGCAACAACCGGCCATTCTCCTGAACGAACGCCATCGTGCCCTGATTGCACCGGCTGGTCAGTGAAAACGTACGTCATTCTAGACTCGGACGGCAACTGCAAGACCATTTGTGAAGCCTTTCTGGAAGCGCTCAGTCGGCAATTGATCCCTGCCGCCACCGTCGCAGCTGGCACTGTCGGTATCTTCAAGTTTATCGATTCCATTGCCATCAATAGGCGACGCCGTGCTGGACCCGTCTGATCACCAGGAGGCAAGCAGAAAGATCAGCTAGGTGGCGATCGTCGCCATGAGTAAAAAGACATCAAAGACTCAGAATCACGTACTGTGAGATGCGAAGAGATGGGTTTTTGGTATTACGTTGTAACAGAGGGTTTGTCATTGCAAGCTGTTTCGAATTAGTATCCTGTGGGGCCCTGAATGTCGTATCTCTTACCTCTGACAGCCCAGAGTCCCCAGTTGGCCTTGACGGCCACTCTCGGGTCAAAGTCGGCTACAGCCCATTGTTGAGAAGCAAAGACATTTTCGCCGGGAGTAATCAGCCAATCGAACTCGCCACGCACACCGTCGACGCTCTCAAAAGCCAGCACATCGCGCTCGACATCGGCGGGGGAGAAGCCGGTAGCGATGAGCGCACATCGCGTCGACAGGATCTGGCCGATAGCTCGAGCCCATTCACGCTGGGCCTGCACAACAGGAGCTGTGGTGAGCGCGGTGTAAGTGTGTCCGTCTGGCGAGGCGAGAACGGGAGCAGGCTCCTGCGAGGGAATGTCTCCGCCTTGGGGCGAAGATGTAGCATCGACGGTATAAGCCGCTCTGCGTGGCGTCGAAGCGGAGGAAGTGGGGTCCGAAGAGGCATCGATGTGTTGCTGCTGTTCTGCGATCTGAGCCTTTGCAAGCTCTACAGCGTCATCGGCAGCCTTTTGAGCCGAAGACTCTGTGGACTCTGCACTTTCAGCGCCCGTAGCGTGGTAGGTGCTCTTGGCACGGGCAAAGTGAGCCTCGTGATCGCGATCCTCTTGCCTCGCTTTGTCGGCCTCTTCCACCGCAATCTGCGAGGGGAAACCGAAACCAGGGCTGAAGGCGAAGAAGACGTCGGTGTAGGCGTCAAACGGCTCGAGCTGTGCATGAACATCTTCGTACTTGGACTGGATGGTGGTGATGGTGAGACCCTCGGAGACGACGACGGTGCGAGAGGGTACGCCGTAGTTGGACTTGCGAACACGACCCTTGTGCATCGAGATGCTGCCCGAGCCTGGGCCGGCACGCTCGTGCAATTGAAGCTGCTTGTCGGTGGGGATATGCGCCTCAGGACCGATAAGGAAAAGGTGGAAGGGGACGCCCGGGAACATGTACGTCAGCTGGTCCCAGACGGCGGGTGGCAGTGTGGATTCGGCTCTTGCGCCGACGACAAAGACGCGCATCTTGTCGAGCGACGGTTTGTCGCCTGCCTTGGGATGAAGCGTCTGTCGGAGTGCGATCATGCTGCGTAGCCCTTCGTGAGTCAGCCTGCGTGACTTCTTGGTGTAGGGACTGTTTTCGTGGATCACAGCTCCCATGGTGGTTGGGAAGGTGAGCAGTTTGCTGACGTGTCTTCGGCTACGATCCGATTCGATCGAGTTGAAGTTACGGGTGTAGAAAAAGACGTCCCAGTTGGACATGTTGATCGTCTCTTCGAAGCCTTGCGGTCCTGGCAGCTTGAATTCGGACATTTCACGGCCGCTGCGAAGGTCGTGCTCGTCCTCGTTGGCTTCACGTAGACGAGCGACGTATTTGCCGTGTTCAGTGTCCTCGGCCCATTCCTTTTCGCTGTAGTGGGTTGGCCAGCCGCAGTCGGGACATTCAAAGTTGACCAGACGGCGGACCTTGTACTTGGACATGCTGACGGGACATGGTGCCAGCGATCGGATGCGTTCGCCGCGTGCACGGATCGAAGGGATGGGTGACTTGGAGAAAGGGTGGAAGAGGTCATCCTGGGCCAAGAGTGGCTGCTTGGCCGCCCGAATAGGAAGAGCAGTAAAAGGGTCGTTCTTCTTGTCCTTTCTACCGCCGCCGAAGAGCGAAAAGCCGAAGAGGGTGCGATGTTGACCGCAAAGTGGTGGTTGCGAAGTGCTGTGCTGAGTCGTTGTTGTTCTGCGATTCGAGCTGAGCAGCCGTGTGAAAGTCTGTCGAAGCGGAGCAGCCGAACGGGCCATGCCGCTGGCGTGGGAAAGAGAAAGAGACGCGGCTCCTTTCATCGTCGGAGGGTGGAATCGAGTCGGGTGGAATGCTGTGAGAAGGAACAGGTGACGATGCTTCTCATCCGAGTGTTGGCAAAACTGGACTACAGGCACAGTAGCTGAAAACTCAAAAAGGTGGAGAATTCTTCTTGAGCACCGCGACTTCGGATCACCTCAGCGGGAAAAGGGCAACAGGGCCCGATCCCAAACCCGATCCGCCAAGACTTGTCGCAACAGGTCGAGGCGAACGGGCCAGCGGAGCCTGCACCTCTCTCGCTTTCATCTTGCTTTGCAACCATACGGGACTCCACGAACATCCACCTCTTCCGATTCGAGCTACGGCGCTGATCGTGTGCGCCTGCCATGGATCATTCCGTGGTGCAGAAATGGCTACGCAGCGTGCTCGGTCCATACACGGATCGTGACCGAGTCTTTGCCGATGTCGATCGTGCACTCATTGCCGTTTCGTCTCTATCGCCCAAGACCGAGGTCTTTACTTTCAACGATGGCCGAACACAACTGCTTCTCACTCTGGATGGCACAATTCCTGTCAACTTCCGTAACACCACGTACAACATTCCCGTCGCCTACTGGATCCCCCGAGACTACCCCCGAGAACCACCCATGGCTTTTGTGGCACCCACACCGGACATGGCCATCCGCAAAGGTCCCAATGTCGATCCAAGCGGAGAGATTGGCGGAGACTACCTCAGAAGATGGCGGGGTAAGCCTGAAGCGTGCAATCTGCTCGACTTGATTCATGACTGCCAACACATGTTTGGTCGCGAGCCTCCGGTCTACGCCAAACCAAAGCCCACTCCCGTCTACGCAGCACCGGCTTCATCCTCGGCTTCCCGTGCATCATCGCAACAGCAAGATCATCATCAGCAACAGCAGCAGCAACAGCAACAGCAACAGCAACAGCAACCATCGACGCCGCAGCGTCAGAGCAGCTCATCCAGCGCTTTGGCAACGGCACATCGACACGGCGGTCCACCGCCAGTTCCAGCATCTCCACAGTCACCTTATACCTCAGCAACACCTTTTTCCATCAGTACGGGCGTGCACGACGTGCGCCAAAGACCACCTCCGCCGGCGCCGGGCACACCCTCGGCTTCACAAGATGCCTATCTACACGATCAAGGACAGCCTGCACCACATCGGCCCCCCAAACCCTCTTCTTCGCTGGGCCCAGACGACGGCTACGCCTTCAGCGCTAATCGTCGAAACTCGCTCCAATTTACAGATTCACGTGGCTCACCAGCACCAGCGCCCCTGCCGTCCCGAGAGATGCAATCACCGCAACAGACTGGCACGTCACGTTTTGCCTCGGACGAAATCTACAGACGCTCATCGGGTTCAGGCTTTCCACCGGCAGGATATGGCCATCCTCCTCAGCATGCTCCCCTTCACCAAACTCACTACGCGCCTCACTCGCCTATGACGGCGCCACAATCTCCTTCGCACACAGTGCCGTGGCAGCAGGGAGTGCAGCGTCGTGACTCACAGCAGTATGTCCAGTATCAGCAGCATCCGCAGCAGCAGCAGCAGCAGCATCGTGCCCAAACATCCACTTACGCAGCGTCCGACAGCCATTCGCGAGCGCACCCGCCGTACAATGGCAGTCCCGCTCCAGGCCCTTCATTCGCACATGGGAACGGACATGCCGCGAATCAGCCTCAGTATGCGGCAGTCGCTTTACAGTCGCGACCGCAACCACCGCCCGTTCCTGGTCCGCATCCACACCAGCAGCCTTTCGGAAACCTGCCGAACGGAGCCAATGGATATCGCGACTCGCCGCAACCTGCTGCTGCACCCAAGCCGAAAGGTATCAGCTTGTTGGACGATGAAGAGGACGCCGCCCACAGTATAGCTGGACCTGCTGGTATTGGTGCTGGTGCAAGGCAGGCAAGCGATCCAGCCGTCCCTCCTCCTCCTCGCCCCATAAACCCAGAACTCCTCGCCCTGCACGATCGCGTCTTCACCAAAATTGACACACGCCTCACCGCCCTTGCATCGACGCTCTCGGCGTCCAACTCTCGCCTCGAAGTGCTCTCTGCCGACTTGGACCGCGGTCTACCCGCCATCGAGGACGAAATGTCGCGTCTCAAAGCTGTGCGTGACGTTTGCAAAGTGACCGGCGATCGGCTTGATAGCTCTGTAACCGAAATCACAGAGTCGCTGCGCAGCTTGCAGGCGAGAGAGGATCCGGATCCGGACAGCATGGTCCTGGCTACGAGCATTGTGGGCAATCAGCTGGTCGACTTGGTGGCGGAAGACAATGCGATTGAAGATACGCTGTACCATCTGGGTAGGGCCCTGAATGCCGAGAGGATTGATTTGGAGAAGTTTCTCAAGCAGACGAGGATGTTGGCGAGGGAACAGTTTATCAAGAGGGCGCTGGCCATGAAGATTAGTGAGGGGATGGGGTGGGTCTAGTTTTCTGTGCTCGTTGAATGGTCATACACTTTGAGGTTCTGGATTTGTTGTGGTGCGGCGAGTGTGTGTGTGTGTGTGTGTGTGTGTGTGTGTGTGTGTGTGTGTGTGTGTGTGTGTGTGTGTGTGATGCCAGTGCGAGTTGTGCATGTGGTTGATAGCGTTGTGCAAATTAGTGCACAGCGCGAGCCTCGGTCTACGCGGGCAGAACTCGCGTCGGGCCCTTTTTGGTTGGCGGTGAAGGTGAGTGTTGGTGTGGAGGCTCGAGATGCGGAATTTCTCCAACTGAGCAACAACGCTCTTTGCTACCATCCATTGCCCTCGACCATCTCTTCATTCCAGTTCAACGGCGACCACATCCACTCTCGAGCAACGCAAGCTCAAAACTGACGAAATGAGTGGCAACCTCAAACGTAAACGCCGCTCCGCTGCTGCTACTGGGCATGTCGCAACTACAGCTCCTGCATCACCTACTGTCACCGCTGTAATCCCTGTCAGCTCTTCCTCCCGTCCAACACGGGACACCAGCACACTACGCAGCCACCTGGAAAGCTCCCTCTCCGACCTGCGCAGTGCCACGTCACACATTGAATCCCTTCTACACTCGCTTGCTCCACCCTCACGATCACCGCTGACCGACCTACCAGCACCACCGCAACCCTCCACCTCTGCCCACGGCTGCTCCCGATGCAACGACCTCTCCAAACAGCTCTCCACCCTGCAAGCCTCGAACGCACAGTATGAGCGCGAAAAGGAATCGTGGAAAGCGTTTAAAAAGTGGTGGCTCGAAAGTCTCGAGAAGCGCGAAAGGAGACGCGAGCGCAGAGGAGGTGCGTTGGACAAGGTCGTCCGGCGCTTGGATGAGCGGACGCGGCAGGTGTGGGTAGAAGCTGGGATGGTGGCGGAGGAGCGAGAGGAGCCACAGACGGAGGAGCAGAGTGAGATTACGTTGCCGGTTCATGCGACCACGACCGCGACAGTGATAGCGGCGAAGAAAGGGGGATCCGACGCGGATGGTGAGGACAAGGGGAACAGTGTGGGTCGTGATGTGGTGGTGATCGCATCAGCTGAGGGGCGTGGAGGATCTTCCGAGTTGTCATCGTTGTCGGACGACGGGTCTGGTGTGGCTTTGCCTCGGCCTCCGGTCCAAAAATGCCGTACAGCCGACACTCCAATGATCAACAAGGCCGCCGGTGCATCTACAGCCGCAACCCATCCTCCCAACCCCACCACCAGACCGTCTACAGGGCGATCCACCCCTCGCCCCGCTCCCACCTTCGCAGCATACATCGACAACCACCCCATCCGCAACCCACACCACCGTCGCACACTCCACGCCTCCGCCTGCCCCGACTGTGCGCTCTTCTACTCGCATCTCAACGCCGCCTCCACCACTGCGGGCGAAGGCGACTTGTCCAGAATGGCATGTAGCAGACATCGGTCCACTTTCCAACGTGCACAAACGCCAGATGGATATTGGAATATCGGCTTCCCAACGACGCAGGAGGCCGACGAGGTCAATGCCAATGCAAGGAGGGGTACAGGTGGATGACGCAGCCGTGACAGCCAATTTGCATCTGCCAACTTAGCATCGATCGAATCTTCATCTGGTTGAATGCATGCTTCTCCCTCGTGTCAAAAGTGCATGTGCCGTGCGCCCGTGCATGGTCTTTGTCTGCACATGTCGCTTCACAAAACCTGCCAAAGAGAAAGGTCTGCTCAAACTTGAATCTCAAAACACAACTCACACAGACATTCACCCCCGTCATACCATCACACCTGCTCGAGCAAAACTGCAATTTCTCCCCTCCTCCCTCCCCTACTACAAAAATCCACTCTCCTGCAGCAACCTCGCAATCTTCTCATCCTCCCTCTCCCTCGGTTCCAACAACAGACTCTGTTCATACAGATCATCCGCCGATCGCGCATCTACCAGATTCGCCTCGATAAACTTTTCCAACGCCGGCACCACCTGCAGGTTGTACGGCGTCGACTGATGGATCGTAATCTCTCGAATCACTTCGGCCGTCTTTTGACGCTTGCCGAAATTAATCAGCCGGTCGTTCTCCTTCAACCGATCGCGATTGCCGTCCTCGATAAACGTCAAGTCTCCTAGGTATCTTCCGAGGAACGGTACGCATGGCGGATTGAGCTTGTGGATCGTCTCGCGGTAATTGGCCCAGTTGCGCGAAGCCGACATGAGCGTTTCCAGCGATTCAAACACCAGCACGTGCTTCTGTGAAACCGCATCCCACGTCCTTCGCAGACGATGGATCGGTGCCGTAGACAGCGCCGATACGATCGCCCACATGCCCGAAAAGTTGTTGAGCGCTCGACATCGATCTGCGATGCTGATAAAGTGCTTGATCAAGGCAGCGCGTTTCTTGAGATCCTCTTGCTGCAAGATGGTCTCGGCTACCCAGGCAGAGATGCGGTTGTGCGTGTTGATGCTCTCCATGATGCCCTTGGCGTGCACGTCGTTGCCAGGTTTGGTCCATTTCAACCCCAGACACTCTGCTGGTTTGACCTTGTTGTACAGCCGAGACTCCAACAGCGTCAGCTGTCGAGCCAGCTCCAACGGATCGATCTCGAGGAACTTGAGCTTCTTGAGGTTCTTGGGCAGGATGGGAGCAGGTGCAGAATTGGGCAGCACCATCTTACGAATCATTTGCTCACCATCTCCCTGCCTCCTCTCCACCAGCCTCTGCAGGTGTTGCGAAGGCGCCTTCATCGACGCCGCTTCGCCCATCTCTTCGACAGCAAAGCGTCGCACCTGATCCAGGTACGGCTCGTCCTCGCCCTCGTAAAAGTGCATCTCGAGCCACATCTTGAGCACGTTAAACACTCGCAGACGGATCGGGATCTGCTTCTTTTCCGTCCACAGCGCCAAGTCGTCCTCGTTGAGCCCTTCGGGAGGCGTGATACGGAACCGCTGCGCAAGCAGATCGAGCAGCGTCTGCGTCGTAGTGAAGGAGCGGTACGTCATGAGGAACGTGTTGTTGAACGAGGCGTCAAACGAATTGTGCATCGTCAGACGTGCAAGCAGCGCCTCGAGCGTAGCACCTTTCACCGAGCCATCTTGGGCAATCACAATATCATCGCCCATGTAGTCTGGCTCGAGGAACCACGGCACCTCGTCCTCCTTGCGTCGCGTCACTGCCGAGAGCGCTGTGGCGTTGGTGCCAACGCTGTTCTCGCTGTCCTGAGTCAGCGTGTGTGCAAGAGGAGCTTCGTCGCCCAACACACGGCGAAGCTTGCCACTGCCCGTACGCGTCGATTCGCCATCCTCGTCGATGCTGCCTGGCGTCGATGCATCGACCAGAGTACCCCGACGACTGAGGATTCGACTTGAGCCATCGGTGTGGGACTGCATCGAGCGCACCGAGCCGCCCGTCGTGACCGAGGTCGATCGTTGACGGTAGCTGCTGGGAGCATGTGTTGAACCCACGCGGCCAGGAGCCAAGCTCGTCACGGGAGAGTTGGTCGTCGAGCCAGTAGTAGCACGACTGCCGGACCTCGCACGAGGCCCATTGGGCACAGCAATGCCAGGACCCAAGTACATGAACTCGGCCTCTTCTTCCGATGCGCCAGCCTCCTCGTTGCCTCTGCCGTATCGTGCCATTTCTTCGAGCTCTTCGTGCAGACCGTTGCTGGTGTTAGTGACCTTGCGCGAAAATATGCCGTTGAAAGGCATACTGACGCCGTCTTCTGAGCCATACACCGACGCACGAGCGCCAAGGAAAGGCGAGGCATCCTTGAGCTGCTCTTCTGCAACCTTGGCCAAGTCTGTAAGCGTCTTGACAACCGAAGCGGATAGTCTGACAAGCTTGATCGCCTGCTTCTGGACACTGCTGTCCTGGGCGGCGGCGAGTTGGGAGCTGCTCTGCTCCTGCACAGCAACAAAGAGCGAACACGATGCATCGTAGGCGGTTTGCTTGAGAACGACAAAGCGTCGCATGAGGTCTCGCGCTCTGGTCGCATTTGCAGCGTTGCGTTCGTTGATGGTCGATGTTTTGGCGTCTTTGGGATTTGGGCCGTCGACGTCGAGACTGGCGGCCAAGTCGATGCTCTCGATCAACTGCTCCAATGCACCGAACCGCGATAGGACGGATGAGGCAGAAGTAGCATTGCAGTCACCGGACTTTGGTGCTGCTGCGCTCCTTTCGGCAGCGTCGAGTCGAGCTTGAGCTTTGTGGAGCTGGCCGATCATCTGCTGGTCCAGTCTCTTTTCGGGAATGCGTCGTAACGTCAGCAAGCCGCGCACCACAGCTGACTCTGTGTCTCTACGCTGATCGAATGGGTTGCTGCGCGCCCCCTTGCTCTCTGCCTTGAGCAAAGCAGTCTCGCACTTGGATGGTAGCACGAAACCGTTGCCCAACCATCCTGCCGCCATGCCGCTGCCAAACGAAGTCGGGCCAACACCGTTGAGGCCCAAATCGCTCTCGAAGTTGCCTTCGACCCTGCGCAGCCAGCCACGACTGTGGGCGGCACCGAGCGCGGTGCTCCTCGACTTTTCCGCCTCGGTACTGAGAACCTGGAGCGTACGCATGAGCTCGAGTGCATCTTCGCGCAACCGATGCCTGCACTTGTAAAGCTTCGAAAACACATCTGCATCGAGATCCGTCATGGTGCTTTCCATGCCTGATGTGGGCGACGAAGCAAGAGTGACGGTGTGGTCAATAACCTGGCGCGAGGAAAGTACAAGCTTTGACACGACGGCATTGAGTTTGCGACCAAGAGGGTGCAGAGCTCCGGGCGTCGGTGCAAGCGAGTCTTTGGGATTGAGGCCTAACAGATGGAGAGCAGCAGCGTCCGCACCATGTGCCGAAGTGTAGAGGGTGTGAAGCGCGTTGGAGTACAAATCGAGGTTGATACCCTGTGTTGCATCTGCACTTTCCGAAAGGGGCTTTGAACCTTCTGCTTGATCGGAGTGGGTGGAAACGAGTCTGGAGATGGACGCCAGATCGTTGTTGGAAAGCGAAAGCGAGCCCGTCGCGTAGAGCACCTCGCGGATAGCTACCACCACATCGGTCGTGGCGTGCGTCAATCTGGGCAGGTATACTCCATCCGCTGCGGGAATGCAGGGCGAAGCGTCGGAGTCCGCCAAGCCATTGGTACCGATCTGTTCGGTGGCGATGGTGGCCAAGTGTCGGATGACCTCATTGGCGCGTCGGACCAACGCACTGACCGGCGGCACTGGCACTGGACTTAATGACTTTTGCAGCTCGTACGCAGTCGTTTCCTCGTGCAGCAACGTCGGCGGCGAAATCTTTGGCGGTGAAAGGACGGGATGATGAGCATATGCAGCGACACTCGAAGATGCCCCAGCGATTCGATTCGCGCTGTTGGAGGCGAAAGCCTTGGGCGGCTTGCCTGGCAGAGCCGGATTCATATCACCGTCGAGATCCGAGTCGTCCGAGTCGAGATGAAGCGCCGAGATGCCTTGAGTGACGTTGAGGCCGGCTCCTAGCTTGGACAGACCTGAACTCTGCTCAGGCGGAAAAGTGGTGGGACTGACGGAATGCCTTGGCGAGCGACTGCGAGGTGTGACGTTGGAGAGGATGGTGAGCTTGGTCTTTGCATCGGCATAGTTCCATCGGATCTCGTTGGTATTGCGATGCACATAGAAAAAGTACTTTTCGTCGTCGGTCAAACGCAGCTTCCAAGGTTTGGGCACGCTGGTCGGATTTGGCATGCGATCTGCTGCATTGCTGCTGGGTGCTCGAACGGGCGCCGTGCCATTATGGAAGATGGCAGTGTTGCTGCTGTTGGCCGATGATGGGCGCGATTCTTGGCTGGTGCTGAGCGAATTGGAAGTGCTGTGGTCGGGGCCGAGATGGTTGGGATCGTACCAGTCTTTGCGTGAGTCCGCCGAACTGTTCTGACCAGAGGATGTTGTACGGATCATGGGCTGCGGTTGTAGCCTGCTGGACGAGGAAGATTCTGCGGCATCTCTCTGACCGATGATGGCGTCTGGCGGCATCTGAGAGGATGTGGCTCCGGTGCGTGTGTTGTAATAGACGGTCTGGCCGCCTTGAGAGCTTTTGGCAACCCAGACATCGCCACCGCGAGGCAAGTTGGTTTGCGAGCCAGTAGCTGCTCTTGGTCTGGCAGCTGCTGCCGCCGCCGCAGCGGCCAGAGACGGTGATGCTGTGGAGGTGGCTTGAAGTGGATTTGAAGTGGCTCTAGCACGTTCTGTTTCCAAGGCAAGCTGCTGCTCCGAGTTGGAAGTGGGTATTGAGCTATGATGCGTGTGTGATGTGCGAGGATAGGTAGGGATGCCAGAGTCGAGGGTGGTCGCGCCAGTATTTGCCGAAGAAGATGCTGCGTGCCGGTAGGGTGATGCAGTGGACTGCTGCGCGTGGGCAGTTTGAGCAATCTGTGGGCTAGCACCGTCAAAGAGGCGTCTGCGTGGGTCCAGCATGGCAGCTTCGGCGAGCTGGCTGAAGGCATCGCTGCTGCCGATTTCGTCACCCTTGATGAGCGCCTGAAGACCGTCGAAGCCGGCACCGTAGCCGAGACGCGAAAAGGAGTCGGATTCGATTGAAGGCTGGGAAGAGAGGCCTAGGCTGTACTGTGCATGCAACTGTGCGCGTGCTATGAGCTCGACCTCTGCCTCTTGATCCGAGATGGGTTCGACATAGTTGGAAGGGAACCAGCCACGAACATGATTGTCAAGCAGACCGTCCCACCATCCCGACTCGAGCTGAGTGAGCACCTCGATGAGAGCGCCTTTTGTGAAGGAAAGCGAGCTGGCATCGTTGGACTCGAAATCGTAGAGCGCACGCACAAAGAAGGAAGGCGGGTCGTCGGAATCGTCCTCTGTGCTGGGTGGGTGGTCGTCGGAGGAAGAGGGATAGGCAAATCGTGGTTGGGATGAGCGCGCATCTGCGTATGACAAGTTGGTGCCGAGAGCGGCCGCAGAAGTGGACGCCATGGCCAGGTGAACTAGGGAAGCAGGACGAGAGGCGGCGGCAGGTATAGCCGGAACGCTGAGACGTTCTGGGTGGTGCAGAGAGGATGCAAAGTGTATGTGACTGCTTTTATCAGATGGTGGAGCTGAGAGAGCAGCGGCTAAGGCTGTTGCAAGGCGGGCCAAAGGCGGGAGGCATGGATGCTGAGACGACGAATATGCAAGTGACTGACAGACCGAGGTTGGATGTCTAGAGAGCGCAGAACAATCTCTGAGAGCGTTCGGAAGCGCGCAGAGCAATGGCCGGTAGTCACGGTGAGTCGGTGAATGAGGGCCGATTTGGGTGGATGAACAAGAGCAAGTAGTCGGGTGGGTGAATCACGTTCAAGTCGGAGTGCGCTCGCCGCGCAGAGAGGCCCAAGAGGAGCAAGGTCGGAGACAAGCCGGTCCAAGTTGAAGGAGGAAAGATGAAGGCCAAAGCGGGTGACGGCTACCAAATGGACAGGGGGCGGTTTGGTGTGCAGATGAAATGCTTGAGAGCTGCGTACGCCGCGCAGTGTTGAATGGCACACGGCGAGCTCCAAGTGCAGTTTGTCTTGCTGCTGGAAGAAGCAAGATGAGGTAGAGCGTGGGCGGGGTTCTAGCGTTGCTGCTGAGCGTTGCTGCTGAGCGTTGCTGCTTGGACAACAGAATTGGCTGTGATGAAAGAGAAAGAAGAGTAAGTGTGTGATTGATTGGTTGAGTGATTGAATGATTGCGGTTGATGAATCCACTCTTCTTTCTTTCTCCTAAAAGGAAAAGAAAACCAGAGCTTGACAGAGAGAGAGAGAGAGAGAGAGACGCACCGAGATGCGCGTGCGTTTTACGTGCGTGTGTGTGTGTGTGTGTGTAATGTGTGTCGGTCTGATCTGCTGCAGTGCGTGCGTGTGTGCGTCGGAATCAAAGCGCGTCTTGCTTTTTTGTCTTTAGCTGTGCCGCCGTCTGAGTCGCTGTTGAGCCGTCTCATTCAATTCAGCGAGTTGGTTCGAGATGATCCTGAGCGATGCTGCTGTTTCTTCTCTCTGTGTTTGCCAAGATCCGACGCACAGTGCAAGATCCCCTTTCTCTTTCTCTCTCTCTCTCTCTCTCGCGCGCGCTCTCTCTCTGTTGCGCTTTGAAACTTTGTCTCGATCCTGACAGCGACGGAGAACCATCCACAAAGGTCAAGGTTACCGGTCGGGTCTGTAGTTGCTTTGTTTGATCCCACCATCCACCGGTATTGATTGTGGGCTCAAACGAGTTGGCCTTTATCCTCGATGGAGCCAGGACAATGATCAATCTTACAGTACCCACGCGCGCCCGCCCAATCCATACAGTATTTGACCAACTTGGCACCGCGGTACTGTATCCATGACCGTATTAATTGTTCGCCATGATCATTCCGAATCTCCTCCGAGAGCTTTGGGTTAGCACCGCACTCACCTGCGTCCGTATGCGACCACACACTCACAAAGGTCTAAGCTGATGAGAAAAACAGTGCTGAGGGCGCAAAGCGTATTCAAGGGCGTTTGTCTCAGGTCGGAGATGCAAATTCCAGTCAGCCAGCACGACTCTTTGGCGGATGCGGCGAAACTGCGCCAAGTCGCAGCAAGCATCAGATGGATCTAGAGCGCCTCTCCCTCCCCGTCTCTCTCTCTCTCTCTTATATATATCAATGTTTGGCTGGTGTGGGATCATGCTGTGTGGGCTCGACTTCCGATGGACAACAATGCAGCGGAAAAACTCCAGCGCGGGTCGAGATCGCTTTACACCTTGCTCTCGACTTGTTCTCATATCTGTCTCGGCCTAAGCACTCAAACGACATCGGTCTGGTTTGGCTTCAAGTTGAAAACTGAGCGATAACAACCAACATGCTTGAACGAGATCGACAACGGTTCGCCCGTCCTCATTTTTATCGCCCACCTGTGGCAAGCGCCCATCATGCATCCTCCTCATCCTCGACAGTAGCCGTCTTGCTCGCTGCTGCGGTGGGTGTCGTCGATGCTGTCGTCGCCTCTGGTGCTTCTAGCGTAGACTTGTGCTCCTGCTGAGCCTGGCCCTGTGCCTGTTCCTGTGCTTGTGCTTGTGCCTGTGCCTGTGCCTGTGCCTGAGCCTGTTCTTGCAGCGCTATCAACTGCGCTCGTGCTTGCATCAGCAAAGCCGCCTGTTGAGGTGGAAGGTTGGGCGGCAACGGTCCTTGCATCAATGCTGCCAGTTGCGCTGGGTGAATCTGTTGACCGTTGGGCAGTGTCACCCTGGCGTCTGCGCCAGTTCCGGTCATAGGCAGGCTGATACCAGGTCCATCAGGTCCACCAGGTCCCGCAGCACCAGGAGGCATTGGTCCCATCGGTCCACCAGGTCCACCTTGCGGTCCGCCTTGAACTTCGATCTTGGTTCCCGGCGGTGTCACCAGCGGCGGCAGCTCCACCGTGGGTTTCGGCACCGGCTTGCCTTGATCCTGGAGCTTCTTGACTTCGGCTGCACGTTGACGTTGGATATCGTAGTAGATCTCCTTGTGTTTCAGATGCGCCACCATCTCGCTCGCGGTGGGGAAGATCAACTGTCCCCAACCTTCCCTGAACGTGTTTGCCTCGGAAACGACATCCAAGATCTCGGCCTCGAGCTCCTTTTCTGCCAAAGTAAATCGCGCCATCGTCTCGTCTCCGATCGAACCTTTTTGCAGCAGAGTGCCGAGCGCTTGCTTGTCGTCGCGCATCCGCATGATCCTGCGCACATCCGTCATGGCTCGATTCAGCAGCGCCGCTTTGAGCACTGCTTCCGGCGCAGGTGGGTCCGCAGCTACTAGCGTTTGGTAAATGTCTCGTGCTTCGTGTCCCTCAGGGAACCATGGTTGATACGACTTGGCCAGTTTGATTGCAGATCGTCGTCGGTAGATACGAGAAAATACCAGCATCGACACCACCAGTGTGGCAACATAGCCGATGGGCACAAAGATAGAGAGCGCCATCTTGATCAGACGAAAACGTCTTTGCGTAAAAGAGTCAAGCTAGCGTTCGGATAGAGATCGAGGCGGGCCAAAATTGGTGAGAGGCTGCGGTATATGCCTGCTTTGATTCGTTTGCAATGGGTGTGCCTTTAAAGATGTTGGTCAAGGTCGTCTCGAGATGGCCTTTGGGTGTGATGGTAGGATTCCAACGAGCGAGACAGAGCCAGCCTCCTTGCAGAGTTGATGTTTGAGAGGCTCGTGTGCCCTTTGGGCTTTGGACCGTGACACGACACCAATTTGCCAAAATTGCGCCGCTCGTCTGCATTTTCTTCTTCTCGCCCGAGTGGTCGAACTTGAATACACGTGTCGCCTTGATGAAATTTTGCAGCCAGTGCAGATGTGTGCTTCATTCCGATCTAACATTAGAATTTTATCTTCTTTGCCAGAACTTGCTCTAGCCAAGCCGAAACCTGTCCAACGGCGACCTGTCACTTTTTTTGTTGGCCGAGGAAGCGCAAGAAATTCAAATCAGAAAATCGCGCTCGGCAAGTTGACCTCTGCTGCACTGCCTTTGTGCCTCTGACAGCCGACGAGGATGCGCGCAGCACCGCTTTTCCTGCAAAGCGAAGGATGCGGAGAGAGAGTGTTGTGACAAAAAGTGACAGCCGCAAAGCTAAGACCACACGCTAAACACACGGTAAGTCTCAACTCCACTCTCCCCTCACTTTCGAAAACACCGCCTCTCTTTCTCTCTCCCTCGCTATCGCTCTCTAAAGCTGTGTTTGATCCGTAACAATTCGATTTGGACACCGTCGATCCTGGACAATTTCGGTTTCGGTGTTCGTCGTCGAAAAAGAGCTAAATAGTTGGACTCCTCTCTAGGGTCCTTTCGTTTGGGCTATCTCGCTCGGCAAATCTGGACAGCGCTGACTGGTGACGTCTGTCCTTCGCTCTTGAGTAGCATCCACACTCGAAACGCATCCTTCCATACACGGCCGCTTCCGCTCAAGGTCGGAATCGCTTCCGTGCTTGCTTTTCCTCTTGCCACCATGTCATACCCTTTCCAGAGTCCAAGAGCCCAAGTGTCTTGGACCTTGCCTCACACCCACGACGACACATACTCTCACGATCCTTACTCGACCGACGCACAGCAGCACTACGCTCCCTACGCGACGCATCCGGATCACCACACCTACCGCGACGAGCTAGGTGACAGTCACGATAGCAATCCATCGCGTGCATTGCACACGGATCACGACCAAGACTATACCGATACATACGCAGACACGCGCGCAGGCGCCGCTGAGCCGTACGACCCCAACATGGTTTCCGAAAAGGCGAATTACGGCAGCCCGTACGCCAACAAGCGGGCGAGCGGCAACTCGATCTGGACCAAGGAGGACAAGCGGGCGTTTGCTTCGCGAAGCTGTCCTGCTAAGCTGTGCAGGATCCTGTTTGGCAACCTTATTCTCGCCGTCATCATCATTGTCTCGATCATCTGTCTGATTGTCATGTTCTTGCGACCGCCCAACGTTGCCATCTCGGGGATCAGCGTGCCCAGCCAAAATGGCGTCAGCTACCAGAACGGTGCATTCGCTTTCAACGTCAGCGTCGACATTTCGGTCAGCAATCCAAACTCGATCTCGGCCAACATTAAAAAGCTCAAAGCGACGGCGTACGACTCTGAGGACCAATCTTCGGCCCTGGGCAACGGTCTGGTGACGGATCAGAAGATCCAACCCAACGCCAACACGACGGTGATTTTCCCGTTTCAGATCAAGTATGACCAGAGCCAGGATCCGGATTTCAGCATCCTGCGCAACATTGCATCGGATTGCGGCCTGAACCTGTTTGGCGGATCGAGCGGCTCTTCGAGCGATCTGAGCTTCTTGTTCAAGATCGAGGTGGATGTTGAAGTGCTCAGCATCACGGTGCCCGTCCACATTAACCGAAACATTTCGTTCCCCTGTCCTCTGAGCCAGTCGAGCTTGCAGGGGGTCCTCAGCGGACTCGGAAGTGCATTTGGCGGCAGCAGTGGCGGTGGGAGTCGCCGAGCTCTCACCCAAGGAGCTGATACGGAGTCAAGCTTGGCGGCGGCTTTGCTGGCGCGCAGGCAACTTGCCAAGGCGGATGCTGTGGACATGGCCACATGGAAGCGCGAGCTGGGCCCGGTCGAGCTGATGGCTGTAGCAGCTGATGGGTTGGTGAGGCGATACTCTTCTCGCCCGTTGTTGTCGACCGAGCAAGAGAAGCGATCGGTGGCTGATGCGCATGATGCTCTGTAAACCAGCCTCTTTATTCAACTGACTTACTGTAGGATATGCAATGCTATGCATGGACATTTCATCTTGTTTCGCTTTCCATTCGAGGGATGCTTGTGCTCTGTGTGGACGAACGAGTGAGCTCAGGGGTTACGAACCCACATGGGCTTTTGAGACGACCGGGCAACGAAGAGCTTACTGAAGCGTATTCACCTGGACGATACAGTACAGTACTGTACTACCGTATCGACAGCAGCTGACCGAGTGTGGTGTGTGACTATACAGAGAGTATGGCTCGTCAAAGCGTGTTGGATCGTTAAAACTGCGCGGACCCTTGCATAGAGCAGCAGGCGGAACAGGTGGCGGTTTCCAAGCCTTGGGCTGAGCTGGCTGACCGACTTAGACTGGAAATTGCTGCAGAAGAAATTTGTCGGACATACGCAGGCACATTTCCAGTTTGTCCAGCTCACAGCTCACAGCTTTGGCCTGAGAACTGTTGTGTGACATTTGACATGCCCAAGACACGCTACAGACAGTACTGTACAAAACTGTACACTCACTCAGACACGCCAACTCAAGCTCAGACCACACAAATCACACACAGGCCACTCGACACTCTTTCCACATCTCATTTCGCATCTTCTTTCCTCTTCTCGCCCATCAGCTAACTTATCGCACCGTGGCCAATCACCTTTGCAGCACTGTCTTCTCCCTTCAAGATCGGACACTCTTTTGGATTCATACACGCCCTCAAGCACTCCGAACGGCTTCGAGATTCTTTCTTATCCCGCTAATGTCAATGTTGCCGAGCTCATCATAGTCTCTCGTTCCATATCTCATATTTCGCGGCACGGATCCCATCCCAAAGCTCAAAGCTCCCGCAAGCTGAGGTGCCACCTCTTCCAACATCCTGCAAGCTCCCATCGCCGACCACTCGCATCATCCGCCACTTCTTTCCAGCAATGAAGCCCATCGTACTATCGAGCTCTCTCTCGCTCATTCTCGGCGGCATCTTGGCCGTATCCGCTGCCCAGACTCAGGCTCACAGTGGCACTTCTCTGGCACCAAGAAGCTGCCCAGGCCAAGTGTCACCTATCCAAGCCATCCCGCACCATCACAAGCGCTCAACGCACCACCCTTGGTCACATCAGAAACGCACCGTTCCTCTGCCTGCCAAAAGGTCCTACGACACACATCACTACTATGTCGTCGAGCTGCACGCTCGTGCAGGCGACAATGTGGATCCTCGCGATGTGGCAGACTCACTTGGCGCCGAGTTCGTCGAGAGAGCGGGTGAATTGAAGAATCACTGGCTCGTACGCTCCGAAAAGCCCATGCCACAGCTCGCACAGGTGTTCGACAAGCGTCATGTCTCAGATGCATCGTCATCTGCCTCCGCATCCTCCGCCTCGCTCGAACGGCCCGACGTTCCCGAACATCACGACCCCGTCCTGCTACGATGGTCCCACATCCGTCGTTCGGCTCGTCAACCTGGATTCACCACCACCCACAATCTCTCAAAACGACAACACCTCGCGGCACTTTCAATAAAAGCCGTCGAGCGTCAGCAGGTCAGGCGCCGCCAAAAGCGCAACGTCCTCTATGACCCAGCACAGATGCCCCACCTCTATCCACAAGTTCGCGATCCGCTTCCATCGCCCGACGACTGGCCCTTTCGCGTCAGGTCCGCCGACCCCTCCCCGCGTCCTCCCATGCTTCCCACCGCCAAGACAGTCAGCATGATGTCCAAGTTCGACATCCGCGATCCCATCTTTACCGACCAATGGCATCTCGCCAACGACCGCAAGGTCGGCAACGACCTCAACGTTACCGGCATTTGGAGTCAAGGCATCTTGGGCAAAGGCATCAAAGTCTGCCTCATTGACGATGGTCTCGACATGCATAGTCCAGATCTCAAGGACAACTTTTATGCACCAGGCAGCTACGACTTCAACTCACATACCGAGCTCCCCGAACCCCGTGAGAGTGACGATCAGCACGGTACGCGATGCGCTGGCGAGATTGCCGCCGTCAAGAACGACGTCTGTGGTGTCGGCGTCGCCTACGAGGCCAAGGTCTCGGGCGTCCGTATCCTGTCTGGCCCCATCTCGGACGTCGACGAGGCTGCTTCGCTCAACTACGCCTACCAGGAGAACGACATTTACAGCTGCAGTTGGGGACCGCCCGACGACGGACGCAGCATGGACGCACCCAAGGGTCTCATTGCCAAGGCTATGCTCAACGGCGTGCAGAACGGTCGAGACGGCAAGGGCAGCGTCTTTGTCTTTGCCGGTGGAAACGGCGGCGCCTCGGACGATCAGTGCAATTTTGACGGCTACACCAACTCGATCTACTCGATGACCATTGCTGCCGTCGACCGCGACGGTCAGCACCCTTGGTATTCCGAGATGTGCTCAGCTATCATTGCCACCAGCTGGAGTTCGGGAAGTGGTGATCACATCCACACCACCGACGTCGCCTGGAACGGTGTCAACCGATGCACTGGCTCGCACGGCGGTACCAGTGCCGCCGCTCCTCTCGCTGCCGGCGTCATTGCGCTCGGTCTCAGTGTGCGGCCCGAGCTGACGTGGCGTGACGTGCAGCACATTGCTGTGCACAGTGCAGTCAAGTTCAACCCGGAAGACCCTGATTGGCAGCAGACGCAGGCCGGTCGTCATTTCAACCACAAGTACGGCTACGGTCTCATTGACGCCTATCAATTTGTCGAGGAAGCCAAACGACACAAGCTTGTCAATCCGCAAGCGTGGTATGAGTCTCCCAATATCACTTTGCCCGCCACCGAGACGCTAATCACCGAGTCTGGCACCGAGTCCACGTACACCATCACCGAGGAGCATCTGAAAGGCGCCAATCTGGCCTCGGTCGAGCATGTTACGGTGCGTGTATGGATCACTCACCAACGTCGAGGCGATGTCAATGTCGAGCTCATCTCGCCCCATGGCACCAAGTCGGCTTTGGCACGATCTCGACGCTACGATGATGCGACCACCGGTTTCCCAGGTTGGTCGTTTATGACGCTCAAGCACTGGGACGAGTCGCCCATCGGCGAATGGAAACTTCGCGTGTTTGATCCAGCGCATCCCAACAAGGTGGGCAACATCTACGCATGGAGCATGTCGCTCTGGGGTGCCTCAATCGACCCTGCCAAAGCGGTACCGTGGAACTTTCCCGAAGACTCGATCGAGTACCACGAGAAGCTGCCTGCCGCTCCCGAGACAACCGTCGTCAAGCTGCCGCCCAGCTACACTTCATCGGCACAGCTCAAGAAGCCGACCGCGCATCTTCCCTCGGATCACGGTAGCGCCGAGGGGGAATCGCACGTCGATTTCACCAACCACAATGGCAGCGTGCCCATCAGCGTCCAGCCCGAAGCGGACACAGGCTACATCCAAGGGCTCAAGAAGAACAGCACTTGGGTGATTGTGGCTGGTGGATTGGTGGTCATCTTTGCTGGGTCTCTGGCTGCTTTCTTTGTCATGAGGAAGAGGAAGATGGGCCGTGGATCCGGCGGCGGTGGAGGTGGGCATGGAGGCGGGGGTGGATACGAGTCGCTGGCGAACGATGAAGAGGTGGCGATGGGCGAGTTGGATGATGAGGGGCGTGGATCGTCGCGTCGCGGGGAGAAATCGCGCAGGACGAAAGAGTTGTACGACGCATTTGCCGAGGGGTCGGATGACGAGGACGATGATCAGCCCGGTAGTCGTGATGCTGGCGGCAGGGAAGGGCGAGGCTTGCTGGGTCGTGGTGCCGACGAACCGTACCGTGACGATCTGGACGACAATGAAGCCGACGGAGATCGTAGATTCGCATTGCACGACGACGAGGCGGAGGAAGAGGATGATGAGCAGGGCGCTGGCAAGGCTGCGTCTACTGCTCAAAAGGGTGCAGCTGCAACCGGGGCTATCGTCGACATTGGCGATGACGATGGAGAACAGCCAGACCGTCACTCTGGCTCTGGTACGGGGTCAGCTGGCGATGGCAGTTGGCAAGACGCTGCTGAGGGGCGCGATTTGATTGCTGGCCTGGCTCACAAGTAATGACACTGCGCACAAGCTGTAAGTCCGTCTATTCGGGCATCGTATCCATCACACATAAATCTCTCCCTGCGCGTAGGGTATCAGTTGGTCGTGTGGTGTATCAACCCGATGAAGAAGCATCGATTGTCGACCAAGCGATTGCATATCGGGGCTTCCCATCATTCCAAGGTAAGGGATCCCAGATCGGCCATTTTTGGCTGAGTATGGTCTCGCGTGCGCGTGTCTAATTTTAGCATCACAAACAAAATTGACGACAGTAGCGCGAGTGGCGCAGGATGACGTCGTGACATCCAAGCTGCTAAGCGACAAGGGCAGCATGAAGAACATGTCCTTCATCCGTCTTTGCTCCTTCCTAAGCATGAGTTGAAACAACAACGGAGTCCGACTAGAACGGCAATTGCAAACATGCAAGCGAAGCAAACGATCTGCCAATCACTGAAATCTAGTTACCACCTGTCCACACGCCTACGGCTCTGGCTGAGCGACAAGGCGGATTTGTTCTTCTCGCCTCAGAAGACCCCCTTGCAGCTTTCTCTGTTACTTTGGCTCGTAAATGGCTTAGGAGGCAGTTCAGATCGAGGCGGGGGGGGGGGCTTGGATTCAGCGCCACCCTTTCCTGTGGCTTTCTTTGCAATGGCTGTCACTCTCTGACCAGAACTTTGACGCTTGGGTGATGGGAAATTTCACGATCCGCTCTCGGATTGATGGACTCGTAAGAGAGACAGATAGAGCGTAGACGCAGCTGTACGGGATGCACAAAGGAGTCGGTCGACGAGGTTTCTGCGGAGTTTGACTGTCAAACAGTAGAAAAAACCGGTTGCATGTGAGGTAATACTTGTCTGCCGGTTTCCTCTCTTGACCGCGCGTGAGTCTTACATTCTGACCCTTGGAAACCAGGTCTTTCCGCTCTCAATAGTAGCAGCGAGCGGGCATGTAATCTAGTGCTTGTCAATTGAGCTCCTTTGCTTGGAAGGAGCCGGGGTTTGAACGTGTCTCGCGTCACTGCCAGACGACAAAGGGATGGAGGGAGACAGATGCAAAGAAGGAGGCTCGGGTCAAATTGTGGACCACTTCGGCTACGCCAGAGACGATTGGCTTGTCTGATCTCCGCCGACGAGCAGAAAGGACTTGCCCGTTTTGGTGCCATGTCCATCGTGTGAATGCAGGAAGGAAGGTGTAGTTGGGTGATTGGCTGACGACGAGGTGAGAAAGAAAATGCGATCATGTTTGCCATCCCACCATCATCCATCCTTCGGTTTCATTGTTACCCCATTCCTAGATCCATACTTCAGCATTTAGGACCACAACGCACCTGACGTTCACCACGAGGATCAAGGTTCAAGGTTTTTATCATCGCTAACTAGTGTCAAGACCGTCCACCAGGGTTGTAAGCAGCTCCTCTAACGACCCAACTCAGTAGCATCGCTATCACAGAATGTCGACCACTGAAAGCGACAAGCAAATTTCTCCTACAACCAACCTCAGTGAGTGTTATTTGTTGTGTCACCGCCGACTATGTGTGCTTGGCGTGGGATGACTTTATACAATCACACAACGCCCGACTTGAATAGAGCACTCTGACTGACGTTCCTCGACTGGTTTCTTCACATTTGTCGCCAACTATCAGCCAACCCGCAGCTTCCTGCTGCCGGTACAGGCGTATACAATCATGCTGCCGAGCAAGAGACTCAAAGGCGAAATGCTGAAAACAGGCCTTCGGTCGGCACTGCGGTAACCAACAACCCTAGCGGCACAGAAGAGCACCAACATGGTGGTCTGGCCACAGCTCCCACTGGCGCACCCGTCACCACTGGCGAAGGCGAACCGCGTCAAATGGTGGCTCAACCCTCGATTTTCTCGCTCGGAACTGGTGCTGAAGGCAACACGCAGCAGGCTGTCATGGCTGAGCGAGCAGAGAGTGTTTTGATGGAAGAGCAGTTGCCAGCTTTCATGCACATTGACGAAAAGGACCACAAGCATCGTCACCATTATCGTGAGGCGCTTCGTCGCCGTCTGCAGCTCAAGAACAACGTTATCGCTTTCGTCTCGGAATTCGTCGGCACCGTCCTCTTCCTCTTCTTCGCCTTCGGTATCGCCACCGAGGCCTCCAATGCACGGTCGAGCAGCCAGAACAACGGTCAAGCCACCTCGCTCAGTCAGAACGCTCCTCCTGACACCTCGGCCCTGCTCTACTCTTCGCTCGGTTTCGGTTTCTCCTTGGCCGTCAACGCCTGGACTTTCTACCGTGTTTCCGGTGGTCTGTTTAACCCTGCGGTCACCCTTGCGCTGTACCTGACCGGAACGCTGGGAAAGTTCCAGTTGGTTCACTTGACGATTGCTCAATTTGCGGGTGGTATCGCCGCTGCTGCATTGACCGATGGCATTCTTCCTGGCAGCATCAACGCTCGCACCACACTTGCCAACGGTACAAGTGTCGCCCAAGGCTTCTGGCTCGAGTTCTTCTTGACGGCGCAGTTGATCCTCGCGATTTTCCTGCTCGCTGCCGAAAAGCACAGGGGTACTTTCCTTGCTCCTGTCGGAATTGGTCTTGCCCTCTTCCTGGCTGAACTGTTGGGCACAAACTACACTGGTGGCTCTCTCAACCCTGCACGTACGCTCGGTCCCGATGTTGTTCTGGGAAAGTTCGAATCGTACACGTGGGTGTATTTCATAGCCCCTTACTCGGCCGCCATCGTCACCTCTGGATTTTACTACCTGCTCAAGGTGTTCCAGTACGAGTCGGCCAACGTGGGACAGGACTCGGACGACAGCCGACAAGTGTTCAAGGATGCCCACGGAAACGTGATTGGCGTTCTGGAGACCATGGCTGCTTCCGAATTCTCGTTTGTCAAGCAGACCGCTATGCCAGCTGAAAACGAGGGAACCGTTGTGTCGAATGGCTCGACCGATCAAGGTTTGACGGCGGCAGGGATGGTCAAAAAGTCGAAAGAGGACAAGGAGAAGGCTGCTGCGATCGATTTGGGACCGGCTCATGTGAGGAGTGATGTGCCCTGATGTCGAGTGCTCGCCGATGTTGCTGCTTTGATAGGATCGACTTTCCTCGAGGAGATCTCTTTGTTCATCCCAACAAGATTTGGCCTACGCCGCTTCGCTCCGTAGATTGGACAGCATGCCCGCTACACGTCACTGTACCTTTGATTCCATCTATGTGCTTTGCTTCTGTCTTCTAGCAAAGCCAGCTCATACAGCTTCTTGTACATGTATAACACCATATCAAGGCTCCGGCAGACACTTCTGTGTCTCTCACGTTTGCTATAATATGAATACTCTGACGTTTCTCCTGCATCACGTCTGCTTGTAAGCATTCGAGCTTTGCCCTCCCAACCATGCCTCGCAGCAAGGCCAGCTCGTAAAGCTTTCGTAAACCTGCAACACCATGCCAGCGCTCTGCCAGACTTGTCTGTGTACCAATCTCTGACTTACTCTAATGCTTCTCCTGCATCCCATCTTTGCTTGTGGGGACCCTCTTCCAGCGACGACTCTTGCACCGTCGCCTCCTGCCCCGGTTTTTCCGCCTGCTTGTCATGCTGCAACCCGTCAACCCTGGCATGCAAGCCATACACGGCATCCCTAACTCCTCTGAAATTCTTACCGACATTGCCCTCGATCACGATCCTCCCCTTGGCCGTCTTCTGAATCGTGACCGCCTCGGCGCCATTCATCCCGTTGCCCGCGGGAGCAGCGACGAGCATGCCTTCGCCGGCAAAGTCGGCCGAGAGGCGGTGCGCGTGCGACAGCGTTGTTTTGAGCGTGGAGAGTTTCAAGTCGCCAATATAGAGCGTGCCTTGCACGTCGGTTTGAGGCGAGTCGAGCGACGTGGTGGCGATCGAGGTAGGTTTGCGTAGAATGCGGGACTCGACAAGTTTCTCCGCTACACCCTCAGCCTCTTCGACAGTTTCCGCTGCATCCAGCACCGCAGCGCCTTCCGCCGCCCCGCTGCGAACCCAGGCGCGCACATGTGCCACTTCAAACTCTTCAAACCGGCTCAGTTGCAACCCGGCCAACAGTCCCTCTCCCAGCTGAACCGTGTACGAGTTGGTCACCTGTCCAATCCTCACACTCTCCATGAGGCCCGGAACAAACACGTCCGAAGTAACGCTCTTGATCGCCCCCAAAACACGCACCATGTCCTCGTTCGTTCGAGCACCACCATTGACCATGATTAACCGCCTAGCATGCAGCTGGGGAATCAGAGTCTTGAGCGCCCGACCATCGTTGAGCCCCATCATCTCGATAAACGCCACCTTGCACGCCAGCTTCACCCTCACCTGCTCGACGACAAACTTGCTCGGGATCGCAGCCGCCGCCCTCTCCTCTTCTGCCGCCTGCTTCTTGCGCTCGGCTTCGGCGGTGAGGGCCGCACGGCCCGACAACGGATCGGCAGCCGCCGATTCTGCCGCTTCGAGCGCACGCCGGCGGGACAGCCACCTCCCGATGTCGGTTACTTCTCCGAATCCGTCGATGAGTCGTTTGCGTTCGATGGCGGGGAACAGGCGGTAGCGTACGCCCAAGCCGTAAGGTCCCTCGTCGGTGGTAGAGGAGCCAAAGAACGAGGTGGCGCGAGCGGCGTTGCCTTTGAGGTAGATGTCGAAGGAGACCGCATCGGCCGAGGAGGCGGTGGCGTTGGCGGTGGTGAGGTCGTCGGAAAACGCTACGCCAAAGGGACGTTTTCGGATCACGCCCCCTCCACCGGGCTCAGTGGCTCCGGGGGCGACGTCGTAGACGTTTTCGTCGTCGCCAGCGGCCGAATCCGAGTCCGAGTCGGAAGAGTCGTCCTGGTCGGCTTCCAACCGCCTTCGCGACCGGGCGAGCAGGGCCCTCTGTTGCGCAAGACGATCGCGTTCGGCTTGCTCGGCTTCCAAATGCGCTCTCAACTCTTCGCCTTCTAGTGGCACTTTGCTTTTGAGTTCGAAGCGGAGTGTTGCGTTTTTGGGCGTAATAGTCTGTCCCAATTTGCCCTGCGTCCAAGAGAAACCCTTGGACTGGGACTCTCTCCACGCCTCCCACAGCTCACGACACAACGAGCCAGGTTCGCCCCTCGAGATGAGCACAACCACATCGTTTGGGTTCTGGGCAAACCTCGCCAACAACTTTCGGGAAGGACCATGAGTCATCGACGGCGGAACCGCAAGCACCACTTTTGCCTGATCGTGCGGAATCGCTTCGTCCATAGCTGCGAGTGAAGAAAAGACGCGGACGTATTTGAAATCCAAGGGAGAGGACGCAGCGGCTGTCCGGTTGTTTGCACTACCACCGCGAGTGGGTTTTTGCCTATCCTTGTCGGCTTCAATCAGCTCGTTTGCCTTGGTCGCCCATTCGCGCGTCATCCATTCCATGTAGGTGCGAGATCGTTCGATGACTTCCTTCCCTGTGCGGCTGATGAGGCAGAGCGGGAAACGTGCGTGTGGGTAGGCGTAGGCCCAATGCTGGTCGAGCAGCACCATGAGTTCTAATAGACGCGCCGAAGCGTCGATGGGGAAGAGGAGCGAGTTTCCGGCCTGTATCGTCGTGTGGACCAGGTCGATCAATGCTGCATCGCGGTCTTTACGACGGGTGTTGACGACAAGGCCGCGCTCGATTTCGGTGATCAGCAGGTCGGGACGGCGTACCGCGTCCGACCCGCTACCCGAGCCAGGTGTGCCAGGTGCAGCTGTGCTGGAAGAGAGCAAGACGGTTCCATCCAAATGACGTTCTCGATTATGATTCCAGTCAAGTGCAATGACCACGGTGCCGGACGTCGGGCTGCGAAGCTTCCAAACAGCGCCACCGAGCGAGTGACCGGCATTGTAGGCTGTGAGTGTCAAACTGGCGCATTTGCCCTCGAGATGGGTAGGTTGCATGTATCGTACCGTCTTGATCTGTTCGAATGCCTCTTCGACTTGGTCTGGTGTCGCCAAGCAGCGGCGTGTGGATGAGCCCGAGGTGGACTCTTTCTCGGTGTCAATTTCGCTCCTCCATGTTTGAATTGCTTCGAGGACTGTAAGCTTGCCCATGCTCTGCACTGGCATGGTAGCATAGACTGGACATCGCAAGCCTAGTTTGGCATGTGCGTAGGCGTAGAGGCCGAGGTGATCGAGTGACGAATGGGAGAGGAGAACGAGATCGATGGAGGGTGCCAGTTGTCGGAGCAGCGTGTCGAGAGGTGCTGCTTTGAGATGGTCAAGATCGAGATCGGAAGCTTGCCGCTGTTGAGCCATCGAAGAGGACTCGGGCTGCTGCTCATTCTGCGGCGATGATGATGACTGTCCTTCCTCCTTAATAGCGTCGGATGAGGCCGCACCATGGAACAAGAAGTCCTCGGTAGATCCGCAATCGATGAGGACACGCACATCATCCATCTGCAGCAAGTAGGCCAGAGCACGAGGATGCTCTTGTTCGGTTGCATCGTCTTCGAGTTTGGTCCGCACGCTCTTGTCGGAACCTCCGGCTGCAGCACCACCATCAGCAGCCACAGCGGTGGCGTAGGGCACCGAAAGAGGAAGGAATGTGATCATTCCTGCTGTTCCCCTGTCGTTTGCTGCGTCGGTATGATTGTAGCAAGACAAGAACGAGGGTCGGCGATTCAGTTCTAGAAATTCGGATCCGCCTTTAGGGGAAGGGGAAGGAAAATGACACAGCAGACCCTCTTTGCTGCAAATTCGGGCGTGAGTCGTCTGTGCGTTTTCTTCTCCCTCGCTGGTTGCTGAGTTAATTGTTAACGAATCGGGCAGCGAGGTGTGTTGTTGCATCGGCGCTGTCTGGAAGAAAAGCAAAGGCGCGTGTGTGGGCCAACTAAGCGCAACATGACAGCGCGTGTCTCTGTCAACTTTGACTCAACGCTGCGCTGCGCTCGGACTTGGTTTCTCTCTCTCTCTCTTTCTCTCTTTCTCTCTTTCTCTCTTTCTCCATCAGCAGCGACCACTACCGCATCGTCTCTTTCGCGTACAGCATGTCGGCTCACTACGTCGGCCAAGTCGCACCCAACTACGTCCACTCCACAATGCAGTCCAACAGCTCAGACGACTCGTTCACGTTCACCGTCGGCAAGCTCGATGCCGGCATGGCCATCCTCATCGGTGACAAGGCTTCTCTCATCGAGTTCCCTTCGCTTCTCTTACCACCAGGCGTATCTTCCGGCAGTGTTGTCAACATTCGCGTATTGCGAAATGATGAGCAGGAACAGCGTCAGAGGGACGAATTCGATCAGCTGCAGGAGGATATCTTGCACACTTTTGGTCAGCAATCCCCCAAAGCGCCGGCACTTCGATTGCGAAACGTCACGCAGACCTCGGTGACACTCGAGTGGGATCGCTTGACGCTGGCTACAGCCACGCTACTGTCGCTCGACATTTACAGGAACGGTCAGAGACTGGCGCCTATCCCAAATCCACTGCACAACACATCCACCAAACTCTCGGGTCTGGACGTCAATGCAGAATATTCCTTCCACTTGGTCATGAAGACGACCGCCGGTACATTCTCGTCGCCCGTTATCAAAACACGAACACACACCATCAACGACACTTCGGGTATCAGCGTCTGCTTCGGCCACGTACACGATCCCGAGATGCTCGAAGCGGTCAAGAGAGCTTTGGGCAACATGCACGCCAAATACAGCGATCGCATTCAGATCGATACGACCCACTACGTGTGCACCGATCCGAGAAACCCGGGTGACATCAATGTGCCCCCCGGCTCGCAGGGACAGGGCTATGCCAAGGCGATGCAGTTGAGCATCCCCGCGGTATTGCCGCATTGGATCTTGGCGTGTCACGATCAGAAGAAAATGGTAGGCATCTCGGCGTTTTATCTGGACCAAGATCCGCCCAACGCCAGTACGATCAGGGAGAGTATTGATAGGATGTTGGGCAAGCAAACGGCACCACCAGCAACGGCGGTGGGTGATGCGGGGGAAACGTCTACAGCCAACACAACGTCTTCTCCACCACCGCCGCTTGAAAAAGATGCGCAGTCGAGTTCAAAAGCGGTGGAAGAATCGCAGGAATTGCACGAGGCGCCGGCAAAACCGGCACCGTTCGCAGCGGAAGACGTTGCGCCCCTCTCCGACCAAGCTGCTGCTGCCGAAGAAGCATCCGGATCAGCACTCGGCCTAGACCTCAGCCAACCTTTAACCTCGGCCCCACCTTCTCAGCCAATCATCATCACCTCAGCCCCTTCAGAAGACGACGACGCCGAACCACCCGCTGCTGCGTCCACCTCCACCGCTCCACCGCCACCACCCCAACTCATAGTCACTTCCGAGTCGCAGGACTTCACCGCTCATCCTCAACCCATCGCTGAACCCGACGACGAACGCACATCGAGCGCACATACACCAGCCCTGGGCGAAACCGACGACGACGCAGAGGGCGAGATGGACGACGTTAGTTTGGGCGGCAACGCGGATGATCATGTGGAGGAGGATAGGCGTGCGTATTAGTTGGATCGTCAGCAATGACACGTATCGCACACTCATTCACAGTCTCGTTAGGTGCGATCCAAGGCTGATGCGCCATGCAATGCATTGCGAACAGAAATAGTCCTGACAAAGAAGAGATAAAAAGAACTTGCAAGGCATCCAGTACATTGACGTGAGACGACGGCTTGTGCCACACGCCTCGCACGCCCCGCAATCACTCCCACAGCCCACCATCGCCCGCGGCGCCGGTCTTGACGCCTCCCTTCTCCCTCTTACCTTTAAACTTGCCGCCCTTGGCTCCGGACTTGTAGTAGTCGCGCATCTCCTGTTTGGTCCACTGTGCATCCTCCTCCTGCTTCCACTGCTGCATTCTCGCCTCGTGCGTCGTCAGGATGCCGGCATCCTGCATCTTTTGCGTTCTCGACGGCGTGACGGTCCCGGAGCCCGGCAGGGACTCGGCTCTGGCTGCGTCTTTGGCCTGCATGCGCTTTTGACGGCCAAACTGCGTCTTCCAGTCGGTTTTGCTCTCGCGCCGTGTCCATTTGGCTCCTCCACTGCCCCAAGCGGGTAGAGCGGGTAGAGGCGAATCGATCGAGGTGGAGGAGAAGGTGTGTTGGTGGTGACGATACCAGCAGTAGTTGAGGGTTGCAGATCGACGCCAGCGTTTCGAGACGCCGGAACAGGCGATGAGCGACTCGACGGGCAACTGGAGGAAGATGTGTTGGGCGATTTCGCTGGTAAAGCAGCGTAGAGGGTCGGATTTGCTCCGTTTCGAGGAGGAGGAGGAGGAGCGCTTTTTACTGTTCTTGCTACTGAGCTTGCTTGCGCCCGAGTTTCTGGAGGAAGAAGCTGCATCGGCGTCGCTTTCAAAGTCGGTCGTGTCGGTTTCGACGGCTGCAAGGCGCGACGACGAGGTGGTTCGAGTGGGTGATGCCGGTCGACTGCGTTCGAGCGGTGTGGCAGCAGCAGGCGTAGCGGGCGTGGACTGAACGTTGACCAGCTCATCATCGGTATCCACCTGCTCCCAGTCGTTCAAGCCTTCCTTGGCTTCAGACTCGTTCGAGTTACCGCCGAGCGTCGCGTTGGCTAGCCGCGAGCTGAGTACGCTCTGTAAAAGGTTCGACATCATCGGGAGAGTCGAGTAGTGCGCAAGGATATATATGTGTGTGTCGCTTTTGAGGTGGTGTGAGAAAAAGAGAAATGGTTGATCGTGGTAACAAGACAAGCAGGAGCGGAGGTCAAACCAGGAGCGTGTCGAGCGGGTCATGTCAAAATGACTCGGCTGCAGGGTCTTTTGAGCTGAGCCGTTGGACGACGGCGATGTGACTGACTGACTGACTGAGTCATTGATTGATTGCGCTCCAATCCGAGTTTTGCTCAGTCGCGCGTGCACAAACCACAAAGGCGAAAAGAAAGCGTCTGTGCGGTGCTGCCAAACAACGTCAGTGCACAGCGCGGCCAACCCTTGGAGACGTGAAGGGAGCAGCTCGCTCTCCTCGCCATCAGACCCCTTCAATCGCCGCAATCTGTGGGATTGGCTTGCTCGCTCGTCATCGCGCACCCTGTCTATGCCGCAACATCCATAGAGCATGCTCCATCTACGGTCATGACGCCGCCCGCATACGCTTGCTGAGAGGCTACAATGACAGCCGTCCAACTGCACAAGCTGAATGGCGACACATCGTGGCTCATTCGTCTGCCCGTCTCCAATCAAGATGCTGCCTTCTACAACCTGGTCGTTGACCCGTGGCTAGATCCAACACCTCAGATCGATGGCTCGTCGCTGTTTTCACGGCAGACACGCATCGAGCCTGCAACTTTCGCATCCATCGCTCAACTCGATCAATGGCTGCACGCCCAATCGTCAGGCAAAGACAAACTAGATGCGATCCTCTTCAGTCACCCGTTTAGCGACCATTTGCATCCCGAGACGCTAACCGATCATGAGTCGAGGGAAATACTACAAAGGGTGACGATCTTCACCACTGCAGATTCGCTGTCTGCGCTGCATTCGCTCCGAGTGACTTTGGATCCGACCAACGTAGTCAACCTTTTGGCTGGGGCTGCGAAACAAGATGCACATCCAACGGCTTGTCTTCCAACCGGCATGTCAATCCAACACCTTGCCGCTCGAGATTGGGCAATCAGCCCTGCATGGAGCAAGCTCCACGGCGCCATTCTCATCTCGCACTTCACCGCCGCGCAAACCGTCCATATCCTCTACTCACCGCACGGCATCACTTCCACCTCATTACCCACAACCCTCCAACAGCCACCTATTCACAACGAGCACCGAATCCTCATCCACAGCTTTGACCGCCAAATCCTGCCCTTGCTCGGTCCAGTCTCGTGCGGCTTTCCAAACATTCTCAGTCTGATCCCCACTCTCCAACCGCACACCATCCTAGCCACGCACGACGAACACAAGCGCGCCCAAGGGATCGTAGGCCGCCTGCTCAAACGCACACCTTTCACCCTCCAGCACGCTAACCAGCTCGTAGCTCAACACCATCCTCACTTGGCACCACACTGCTTGCTCAGGCAACTCGCCCCCGGTGAAATGTTTTCTGCATGATTGCCCTTCTAACCACCTCTCGCAAAGTAGAGCCTCTATACACGACGGAACGTCCTACCACTCGCCGTCTTTCTCTCCTTCTCCGCCAGTTCGGGTTTGGCACGGTTGAGAACCTTGAGGAACTCCGCCACGCGATGACGCATACGGCTGTGCATGTACGCCTTGGAGCACTTGATGTGGTAATGCAAGTAGTCGCGGAACAGCTGGATGCGCGAGATGGTAGCAGCTGTCACGTCGGCGGTGCTAAAGTGTCTTGGGAAGAGGACTGTGTCCGGAAAACGAGCATGTCAGTATGTCATCTCTTGAGAATAGACGGTCGATAAGACAGAGAGAACACTTACCAAACGTAACGTATCCGACGTCATCGCCCTTGTTGAGACCCGCAACATTGCGCACTTCCAGAGGAGGTTCGCGATTCGAATACAACACCTGTGGAGCATTCTGGATCGAAGGTTGGCGGCGAGCATCGACAAATTCTTGCAAAAACACTTTGCCCAACACCTTGTCGGTCTCCTCTTTGAATGTCGTGGTGAACACCACCGTGACTCGGTCTGCTGAAGGAATGACGTAGATTGCCTCGTCGTCTCGATAGTTGATCGGCATAATTTCAGTTCCTGTGCTGGGGACACCGGCGGTGCCAGCCTCGTTGGCTGCTGCTTCGAGCTGTTTCTGCAACGCAAAAGCGCGCTCGAACGGTGCAGCCATAGCGTTGCGCTTGAGCAAAGAGACGCTGGCGATGAGCGCATCCCGCTCGGGTCCGGCAGCTGGTACTTTGGCATAGTCGAATTCGAGGGTGACACTGTATTCGGGTTCGACCGAGTCGCGGATCCACGAGCCGTACTCGCGCTTGAGCACCTCGTTGGCACCCGCCTGCACCAGCTCAGACCAGCATCGAATGTCCATCGAGAGTGTCAGTGGTCCTGCTTTGCTCGTCGACTCGAGGTGATACGCGACGCCGTCAAAATCTGTAAAGGTTTGATCTACCGAGGCGGGTCTGTCAAAGAGCAGCGGGGATGGCAGAGACGATGCTGGTCAGCATCTCTGTCAGCTTGGTCAAGCTGTAGTGCAAAGTGCGGGCAAACGTACCTCTCGAACTTTTCTGTCAACACATCGCGGATGATGATGTTTTCGGTGCCGAGCAAGATCATGGTGGTGACGTTGTGTAGCCAGTGAGCTGCGTTTAGATTAAAACTTCTTCAACGAGTGCTGCCAGTCGTGGCCTTTATCCGATGCTGCTTGCGAATAATCTGTGCAAAGATGTTTCGTTGGATCGGATGATGCAGAAGTAGCGTACGCAGTCGAGTGTTGGATACGATTGACAAAGAGTATAGGAGGAGCAAGGAGCAAGACGATGGTTGATGAGCGTGAGTGTCTGTCTCTGTCTCTCTCTGTGTGTGAGTGTGTGTGTGGAGTTGGATGGCTTCCATCCTGCGTCGAGCTGAGCTGACCGATCCACGATTTCTAGTCGAATTGCGCACCGCCATTGTTGCTCCCGTCTGTGCGCTGCCATGCGACACGAGCCATTTTCTAGCCACGCTTTTTCTCGCGCGAGTCAGTACGCACATCAACTCGACACTCGCTCGCCCAACACCCACTCGAACGCATACTCATGCTCAGACACATACACTCTCTCTCGTGTTGGCGCTGTTGGAGAGTTGCAAGTGGACAGTGCCTTGAAGAACTTTGCAAGATGGCAGTAAGGGCTAGTCAAAGTCAACCTCGTCGTCACCTTCATCCAAATCTTCAACGTCTCCATCTAGATCCACCGCGTCCTCTTCCTCTTGGAAGGCCGCCTGTCGTTGAGCTTGACTGCGTGCTGCTTCTGCAGCTGCGGCGGCTCGATTCGCACCTGCTTCGGCGTCTCTTGCCCTTCTCTCGGCTTCCGCTATCTGTCTCTGATTCAACTCTGCCTGTGCATGTCCCGTGTGGCCTCCGAGGAAAGGTCCTGTTCCGCTCTCGCTATTACCTCTTGCTAACAGGGATGCGTCTTCCGCCGCCGTCATCAAAGCACCACCATCAGCACCGATCGACAACCCCGCATCGACAGCCGACATGGCAGCGCGCCGTCCATCGTCCTCCTCGTTCGACAGTTCCTCTTCGCGCATCGTCCTCCGTCTTCCGATCTGAACAATGTATCGTTCACCGAACCGAACCATCTGATACTTGCCCACTTCGATCGATTCTTCCAGATCGCTGAGCTGGTCCGCGTCGGCAGAGCTTCCGATGGGAGGGTAGCCTTTGAGCGCACGTAGCATGCGTGCTTGCTCGGCGCTTCTCGTTCGCATAGGTAGGTGATCGCCTCGAGTGGACTGGCGCACTAGTCGACGCTGCACCGCTGCTTGTCGTGCGGGTGTCAGCTGTGTGCTGGGTCCAGCTTGGGTGTTTGCGGCGTCGTGATGCGCCGGTTCGGGTGATGGCGATCGAGACCATGCCCGTTTCGATGGGTGCGACGCGTGGTCCCACAGTGTGTTGATCGGTGGCAGGTAGGACATGATTCAAGCAGCCTTCCACGTGTTGATCTCCAGATCAAGACTGATGTGGGTGTCGTACCGATCTGATCATCCTTGGGAATATGGTGTTGGTGGCGGAGGCAGTTCAATGGTCCGGAAATTCAGGGTCCACACCCAAACGCGTTGCAGCTTTCGCAAGAGCTTGATCGGACGGCACGTAGCCTTGCATCGGTGATTAGCGCCGATCCCCTTCTCGGGTCATTCATTCCCATTCGTTCGATTCGTATGTTGGCGCATCCAGTCACAGCACACAAGGTCATTGCCCGCCGTTAGGTGATCTGACGTGAATCACTGTCACCCCAGCATGCCCTCTGCCCACTCGGCAAGACAATCGACAGTGACGAGCAGCAACAAATATTTTTTAAACGAACCGGAAAAGGGCGTGTCCAAAATCGCGGCACAAAAAAGATGTCAAAAACGAGCCCCGGTTTGGATCCACACAGTACTTTTGTCACCGACTTGTATACATCTGTCCATCTTGGTAAAGTCTCTCTCTTCTCTAAAAATTATTTCTTGTTCACAAGGACGACGACACCGTCCATGTCAACTGTCCACAGTGCAAGTGCGACGTTGCGGAAAGCTAGGGAGCACGTAAGGCCCAGTTCCCACGCCAAGATAAAAGAAGGCGGCAAATCATGATCAGCCGGCCAAAGCCCACGTCTAGCAACACGTTTTGGGCTGGTCACAGGCGTGGGGGATGGACATCGGGACAGCTATTAGCTTACCAAGATGCCGTTTCCGATGGAAGCTCACCCAAAGTCAACCTCGTGTGACCGCGCAGCCGAGACACAAGATCGTGCAAGAACAACGATCTAGCTTGCCAAGGTTACGTCGAGACAAGGCGAAGATGGGCAGCGTGGTGGTGAAATCGCGACATTCAAGACGCTAGATTCAGAAAGTGCCTCTCGCTTCCACCTGTGGCTTCACGGAGCAACGGTGTTGGCGAGACAGATTTTGTCTGAGATCCGCAGGTGCGAGGAATGCAGGTTTTTTTTTGCTCCACCTGTCAAATTCGGCAGCTGCGTTTGGCGACCGCCTCAGACGCTCTCTCAAGCGCTTTCCTCGGTTGCTGAAGACTGTGACACTCTTGATTGCATCAGTTCATAAAGGTCCTTCATAGACAGCGTCACAGTCTCGTACCACGAGGGCCGAAAGTGCCCACGCTATACAAAATAATCAAAGACATCGAGTGCAGTAAATGAACTGCCCACCGCATAAGCTCAGAGGCATCGAGTTCAGAAAACCCGAATTATTGGTTCACCGTGACTCAAAATGTTCAGATCCAGAGCAAGTCAATACTCACTAGTGAGAGCCCCGCTTATCCTTCCATATACAGTACAGTCTATAGCATTGAAATTCTCTCGAGACTTGGTGATCCTGTGCTTGGCCACATGTCGATCGACACTTGAATCGCGGCCTCGATCTGGAAGAACCAACACCTTCTCGCATCCGGTAGGCACTACTCACGGAGTCCGCTCGGCCCCTCACCTCCAACGGAGAGTCAAGGAGAGCTTTTTGAGCAGCATCGTGTTCGCCTGATATCTGCTCTTCATGAAAAGCTCTGAACATCGCCGGTCGACGAAGGGCTCCAACGAGCCAGCCCTCGCATTGCTTTGTCACAGACTCCTTGCCGTTTCCACAAACATTCGCTTCTGTTTGCATATCAGAGCCCGTGATTCCTACCCCTTGCTTTTTGCCGCCCATTTCCTTCCTTGATCTTGGTGACCTCTTCGACCATCACCATCCTTGTATCGACACTCGCCGACTCATTCCTCGTACAGTACCTTGTAGACATCGTGCCATCGCGGCGACTGAACGAACATTTGCAAGTCCGACAAAGCGAAGATTCCGGGGAGACAACTGTTTTTCCGCCCTCTCAATTAACGCTCTTTGAAGGAACCGATTGTCCGGCGTGCCTATTCTGGCATTGGAAAGCTTCAACAACAGCAAAACCAGCACCCACGAAACAGCAGTGGGCTTCCGACTTTGCAATCAAACAGACCCGACTGACCCATCGCCAGCATATCAACCGTAAGTAGGATTCTCCCAACACGATCTCTGAGGCTTCCGGCCGGGCAAGCTGTTCTCGTTCTTCGCACGTCTCCATTGTCTTGCGCTCAGAGCAGGAAAAACAAACGTTCAGGGCGACAGAGGCGAGCTCCGTTCTTCCGAGAGGCAAGGGGGACAGCGGCTTATGTAAAGATATGAACGAAGCCGCTTCAACGCGAGGCAAGGGCAGATATGGTGCAGCGGGAAGCTTGTCGCTGTGGTCACGAGCGGTCAGTCGAGCCTGCGCGTCGCTGTCGTGTGGCGAGCGAAGCAGACCAACACTCTCGAGCTTCGTCTAGATCGATGGTGTTGGTCTCGCTTGTGTCGCTGGCGATAGCATGAATCACGGGGGGGGTTGGATTCTTTGATATGTTGATATGTTGATCGGTACCGTAGCGACCACCGGGAACGTGGCGTTCGTGGGCAAAAGCACAGCGTCACGCAGCAATTCGACTGCAAGCGCACGTAAGCGACGCTGAGACCAAGGGGCTATGTTGCAGCGGCTCGCTCAACCGGTAAAAGTTGCTTCATATCGAAGAAAGGCATTTTCCGAGATGGGATGGTGGGCAGGATCGCAAAAACTGATCGAGATGGAAAGAAATTCAGGGGAAGAATGGCATGCAGTGAGCACCACACAAAAAGCTCACCCGAACAAGCAGATCCATTGTCAGATGATGGCGGCAACAGGCGAGAGAGAGGACACGCCCATCGCACATGCCTCTTACCCGAATATGCAAGGGTCCTCCAAAATTCGCAGCCTTTTCTTCCTGCTTGCGTTGCAAAGCCAAGCCTCGCTTTTCAGGGGGCTTGCGGTTTCGCTGGTTCAAGCTCGGCCGTCGAAGGTCGTCTAAGGGGGTGCGGCTTCTTCGCCGCCTTTCGAGTCGACCCCTGTTGGTTTCACAGGTTGGCTCGGGATCGGAAAAAGAATGGCGAAGGCGGCGACAGTGGAGAAAAAGACGCGCCGTCGTGGCGTCGAGACGCAACAGAGAAAAAGTGTTGGTCTCAGCCAATTTTTTCGCTTTTTGTGTTCTCTCCCTCTCTCTCGATGAGGTCGCCGACCCCTTGCTTCTTCGTTGCTATGGCTCTTCGTGTTCGCTTTCCTTCATGGCCAAAGGGTGCTGCTCTTGCTGTTCATCAGCTTCAGGCCTATCGGGATGCTTTGATTGCTTCGCCTGTGCACTTCGCGTCCCGTTCCTGCTTCCAGACTTCTCATAGATTGCCCGACCCCTGTCTTGCCGTCGCCTATACTTTGAGGACGGGTGCCGCGGTTATCAGGCTCGTCCCAGCTCGTCCCAGGTGATCGTCCCGATGTTGTCCCTCGCTTCTTCCCACGCTAGATACCGTCAGGCTATAGGGAGATCGGACAGGTTTTTGAACTACAAAGTAGCTTCGAGCCATAATAGACCTCCCCTACCCTGTGCTATGATCATGGCGTGGGAAGCTCCAGAGCAGTCTTAGACTGCAACGACTCGAGTCGTCTTGATGTCTTGGAAGAGGAACGACTCGAACATCTTCCTGTGCGAGCCACCCTTGGGCGGCGGCTTCGCGGCAAGAGCCTGCCAGGATCTGCTGCTACGCGCCAAGGCAGAGTCTTATTTGCAAAGTGTTTGCTATCAAGGCGAAGAAGCAAGGATCGGCGGGAGCATTTCATAGTCCGCTCGCTACTTGACGTCCACATGATGCGAAGCCACTTTCCAATGCAGACGCACAAGGGGGTGCTTCTAGCTGCAGCGGTCCGTAATTGCCCTTCTGACAGACTCACATCGAGTCCTAATCCGCATGAAGGAATCTGACTGCGACTGCATGTCCTCAGATTTGCTGCACCACCAACGCAAGCAGCAGCAGCAGCACTGGTTTGTGATCTGTCATCTTCCTGCCTGGTCCTTCGCGATGCGCACACTTCCCCAAGCTTTCGCAACTTCAGGCCCGTTGAAAGCCCGTTTGGATTGACAGGCTATGCACGCGTTCTGCCGCTCTCTTGGACTGCAAAGGCCAAAGTGATCAATCGCACCGTTCACTGCTCTGCATTCGACAGCTTGGTCGGATGTTCTGCAAGCCTTCGCCTGCGCTTTTATCCAGCAGGTGAATACAGGCGCAGGTGCTGGCCTTGGAGCTCGATCGACGATGTATCACTTTTGTCGCCTCGTCTTTGCCCGCTTCCTCCCGTGGCTCCGGTAGGCCCAAAGAGCATTTCTCACGGCAAGATCACTTCGACCATGTACAGCGTGGCTCTTGATCTTCGTCTGGCAATCGCCTGCACCGTTGTCTTTTTGTCATGGTCTTCTGCGCCATGTCTTTGCAGCTGATGACAGAGTAACACGGGAAAATTAACTACGCCAGGAGGCGGCCGCAATTGCCGCGTCTAAGCGAGCTAGCGCGTCTACGGACAGGTGTTGCAATCCTTTTACTATTTCTCTTGTTCTCTCAAACTCTGCGTTTTGGCGAGCAAGCCATGCTCAAGCCAGACCCCTCGCGTCTGTCGATGCATGAATGCTTGGGCTGCTGCATCGATTCTGCCAATACCTGCTCTGGTCATCCAACGGTCCAACGCTTCACCGCTGACCTTGGTATCGTCAACTTGCAGCTCGGATCATTTGCCGTCTTTTTGTCGCTATGCCACACTTACACGGTCACCATGTTCTGCCTGTCCCCTAAAGACAAATGATACAGCAGATCGGTTCAGTTGGCAGGTCAGCAGCTGACGATCAAGGATGCAGTCGCAGCAGATCAAGTCGCTGAAACGATGGATGATGCACTTGTTACAGCGTTAGTCAAGGCCACTGGAGCAGAACCTACGAGTCTTAACTTGCGATCGTCATGTAGCAGACGATCCCATGTCGGCACTTGTCTGTCTCAGTTGTTTCATCTGTCGATCCCAGATCGCCACGAGAAGGAGGGTCATACGGAAAATTGAGACAAGGGAAGATCCCGGCGTCGTCGAGTGGCCAGGCTCACGTATTCCTTTGCATAGCAGCCCTCTCAGCGGGTGGCATTCATTGACATGACCCCTTGCACCCCGCATTTCCCGCCTCTTGGGTTGGACCTCTGACCGTTGCCCTTTCGTCTCGTGCAAGCCTCCGCCATCGCAGCAGGCTGCACCATTGCCCCCTCCGCTTCCTCTCTGCGCATCGGGAGAAAGAACGAGTCCTGCAGGCTGACTGACTCAGTTCTCCCGTTTCGTGATCCTCTCGGCATATGACCCCCTTGCGCTTGCGCTGCTGGACATCGCCGCCCCTGCCTCTGACCTGGTCCCAAGCTCGCGAACTTTCCGTCGCTCTTTGCCGTGTGCTCTGTCTGACACATCCTCTTGTGGCTTTTGCAGGAATCAACTTAGTGCAACACTAAGTCGCTCACCACAGTGCCGCCAATCAGACAGAGACGAGGCACAGCAACACTCTGCTCATTTGCCTCACTTGCCTGGTAAGTCTGAGGTCGTCGTCCTTCAGCTACTCAGATCATCAGTCCGCTGCCAGATACATATCTGCTCTGTCCACCTCCATTCCACCTTATAAGCGTCTATGCTTCTAGTCGTTCCTCCCTCTTCCCTTCGTCCCCATCTTTCTCTACTCCATCCATCTCCGCTGTCCCATCTTTTCTTTTTGCTCTTTGTAACTTGCGTTTGTGCTTGCTCGTTACTCAGAGGCTCTTGATCGCCATCGTATCACTTCGACTTCGACCATTCGCTACCTTTGTCTCCCTCTTCTTTTCTATACCATCAGCTTGTCTCTTCTCTTGTCTTCTCTCGTCTTTTCATCCCCACTCCACTCCACTCCGCTGATACTACTGCACCATAACCATCCGACATTCTTTCATTCAGCTCACGTCTAATCTCGACATCGAAAGTCTGACAGCCTTCTCTCTGCTACCGTCTCCGCGTATCTTTACGACCACCAGCTCTTCGAGTCGCCTCCGTTCTACTTCATAGTGCGACGCTCCATTTGCAGTCAGCCGCGAATCTCAAAGAAACGGCCAGGGCAGCAGCGCACATGTCCACTGCTCAATCTAGCTCTCCTACAGGAGACCTTCAGCACCTTTTCCCATCGCCTACGTACTCTGACTCGGCCAAGTCGTCGTCGTCATCGCTTTTGTATACCCCTGACAACGACATGGCCAACAACAAGGAGGTCAGCGGTCGACTCCACCTCAACCACGCCTCCATCAGCGCTGCCAACGCCGCTTTCGCCTCTGTCACCAAGCGCCATGACTCGAGCATGGCTGGCGAAGCGTCTGACGACTCTACCAACGTGTTTGCCCACAATGCTCCTGGCGCTACGGATGCAGACATGAGCGGTGATGCTCAGTCGCTCGCCACCGCCCTCGATTTTGACCGCATGAACGCTGACATGCAGCTGGCGTTTGCACACGTTGATGGCAATGCGTTTTCAACTAAACGCCCTACCACTGTGCAGCCCATGGGCGCTTTCGGATCAATGATGCATCTTCGTGCCGACTCCAACTCGGGCCGTCGTCACAGCATTCAGCCTCTGATGCCATCGGCTGACTCGAGCTCTTCGTTGGCCGACTACCCCAGCTTGGCCGGTCCCAACGCTGGCGCTCGAAGCATGAGCATCTCGGTCGTTGACACCTTTGACCCCTTCTCTTACAACTCGATGGCTTCTCACAACATGTCGGCCGACATGAGCGCAGGTGCGCAAGACATGTCGGGATCTGGCTTCCTCATGTCACCGCCACGCCTCACTGTCAGCATGTCTTCGAGCAACAGCCCGACCCCGACTCCTCACGCTGGCTTCGCTGAAGATGCCAAACGACGTCGCACGTCTCAGGTCGATGCTACGCCGGAACGCAGCGCCCAGCAGATGGCTCACCAGCAGCGGTTCCTGCCTCAACAGACTCCGCCCAACATGTACGCCTACCAGCAACACGCACAGTTCTCTGTCGGATCCAGTGTTGGCGGCGTCGGGCTGGAGACGCCGGCATCGGCGCAATCCAGCACTTCACCTTCTCGGGTTCGGCGTCTTTCGCTCACGGCAGTAGACCGTGCAGCTCATATCGCCCATCTCACCGCCAACCTCTCGCTGCCGGCATCTGGCGGCGAACAGCCGCCCCGGAGTGCTCCTCCACGTGCGGCTTCGGATGCCATGCAGAGGGCACAGTCGCAAGCGTCGCTCGGCAGCAGAGGTGCGGAAGACAAGTCGGCTTCTGCCAAGTCAAACACCACTGCCACGGTCAACGCCAACTCAACTCCTAGCGGCGGCGGCAACGGCAAGAACCAGGACGTGTGGCCTGATGACGTCGAGGTCGCATTCTGGGAAGGTAAGTCTCGTTCTTCTCGTCCCTTCGCTATCGTTTCAGTACCCCCTCACTCTCCATCTCCCTCGGCCTCGCTCCCTGATCTCGAACCTTCTGAGCTTCTTGACTCGCGCAGCGTCGCTGCAACGTCAAAGATGAGACTCGCCTGCCTGACTGGCGGTGTTGGAAGTGTCTTAAGCGCCAGCAGGGTCTACCAGGCTTTGGGCGTCAGACGCGGCTCGGCGAAGATCGAATCTCGAGAAAATCCGAGAAATTGTGCAGCTTGACTGCTTAACTGCCTAAACGTCAAAATCCAATTCGGGCAAAAAAGCCTATTTTAGCTGCAGCTGTCGAGAACGCCGAGCGGACCATGGCGACACCATCGTCCGCTGGTCCCGAGCAATCTCCATTGGCCTTTCTCCCCTTGACTTGGTACCGCCAAACCCTGGGACTTCGAGGCAAGCTCAGACGGGGTCCAGCCGGGACAAGTCTAGCAAGAGGTTCGGCGATCAAGGTCGAGTTGGTTGTTGCAGACCTTGACTTGCAATCTGATGCGGCGTCGATTGCCCTAGTTCTACTGTACAGCAGATGTACTGACCCTTCACCCTTGTTCTTCTTTTGCCTTTGATAACTTCTCGCTTCTCTCCTCTCTTCCACCCCATCACCACATTCTCATCTTCCTCATCCTCGCCCTCTCACCATCGTGCTGGCCCACGTTTCTTCGTCGTCTATACAGCTCTTCGTCTCATCCCCAAGCTCGGTCGTCGCAAGGTCTTGGTGCACGGCAAACCCTGTGGTCGTAACGAGCTCATCGCCGACTACATCGAGCGAAAGACCAACAAGGTGCGCACTCGCAAGCAGGTCTCGAGTCATATTCAGGTGCTCAAAAACATTCGCAAGGGTGATCCTGAATTCCAGCAGCTTATTGCCGAACCCACCACCGAGGAGGACTTTTACATTCCCGCTGGCGGTATGATGTATGCACAGACGCTTGCCGGCTACGGCTATGGCGGCCTTGGCGGTGCCTACCCGCTTCTCTCGATGGACAATGGAAGCAATGCTCTCCTTTCCCCCTATACCCCAGGCCTCACCGGTGGCCAGGGCCTCGCCAGCCCTCTTTCGCCTGGCGCACCACCTCTGTCGGCCACCCACTCGATCACATCGGGCCTCAACGACCTTCACCTGCCTCAGCAGAGCGGTGTCAAGAGTGGAGGCCCGAACACACCCTGCCCTATCCTTCCAGCCAGCTTCTCCATGTGGGTTCACTGCTCCTCTGGCGACGAGAGGCACGTCTATACCAACCTCGACCGCAACTCGATGACCACCTACGCCAACAACCAGTCTTGCCTGCCTCAGATGACGCTCGACTCGGTGCGTGTCGGCCACTTCCGCTTCCCTCGTCTTGCTGAGATGTACCACCACATGCCTTGCCAGTTCCTTCACGTTCATGTGCCGCTCTCGATTCCTCGTCACGATGTCATGATGCCGCGCTACGACCACTTCAGCACCCAGCTGTCGTTGACCTCGGCGCAAGACTTGCGACTCACTTCGGTCACCACAGTCTATTCGCATGGCAAGCGTGTCTTGTCGCTCGTAGAACCGCTCGAGGCTCCCCGTAAGATTTCGGGTCGGAACGGTGTCGAGGTCAGCTCCACCACCACGGCAGGCAGCGCCGCCGTTGCAATGGACCGCAGCGCCAACGCAAGTGCCGATCAGCAGACGTCGTCGAACGTCGATCCCACCACCTCTACACCTGTCAAGAACAAGTCCAGCCAGCGCCGCGAGAGCGATGGCAGCATCGCCTCTCTGAGCCCCATCTCGGGCACCTCGAGCGGCCCTGCCTCGCCCCGCACGCCCTTGGACGCCAACGACCAGGCGGGCGGCAGCCTGCGCCACCGATGGTGCCACCAGGCTCCCTTTGCCACCGACTTCTGGGCCGACTTCCTCAGTCGCAACCACCCAGTCAACGTGTATAGCGGTCGCGATGGCCTGCAGTCGTTTGGCAAGGAGCCAAGCGAGCGAGCTGCTCTTGGCATGGCGGTTTCGGGCGTCACCATCATCCAAGAGTTGGTGGTGGCTACCGAGGGTGCCGCCGCTTCTGCTTCCACGGCCGGCCGTGACGGTGCGCCTGCACTGCTCAATGACGCTGGTTCGGGCCTAAGTCCCGGCAGCAAGATTGGCGATGTGGTGCTTGTCATCGCCTGGGATCTGGAGTGTGTCGAGGCGCTCGGCACCAATCCAGGCACGCCCACCGTCTCGCTGCTCACTGCCGGTGCTGGCGCTTCGCCCTTGGGCCGAACTGCGCCGCTGGCCTCTCCACTGCACCATGCTACCGCTGGTCTGCACATGGGCGCTCACGGCCTGTCGCCAATGACTGCCGCTTTTCCCAATGGCGGTGCTCCGCAGCTGCATCCCGCCATGGCTCGTCAGCAGCAGGCTCAGCAGCATGGCTTTAGCCACGCCGATCCTCCGCCGTCGCTGATCCAGACGCAGCCTTCGCCGCAAGCTGGCTTTGGCTTCAAGACCGAAGCTCACCAGGCCAGCTCGAACAACAACCTGCAAGCGCCTACCTTGCTGCGCAAGCGTGGTCTGTCGATGAGCAAGCCCAATCTGATGGTCTCGATCCCACCGGCACCGGCGTACCTCAACCCTCAGAGGACGGCCAGCGGCGCCATGCTGAGCCCTCACCCACAGTTGTCGCCCGCCGCCAGCCCGACGCCGGCTGCTTGGGGCATGATGCAGCAACGTGCGGTGCACACGCCAATCACTCCATTCCCACAGATGGGTGCGGGTCTCTGCGAGCCTCCTCCGCTCAACACGGGCGATGACGCGAGGATGCAAAAGGAGCGGCTCGAGAGGCACTGGGCGAGCCAGACGAACCCGCTTGCGGGAGCGCTGCCTTCGCCTTTGGACATGAGCTTCAACCAAGCCGACGTCAACAGTGTGCCGATGAGCTCGGCGGGTATGGCTGTGGCGGCTGCGGTTGCTGGACACGGCGACTCTGCGCTCGGCTTGATGGTGCCTGGCGGCGGACACATGCCGTTGCTATCGCCCGCTGGCCTTGACATGGGCAGCAACAAGATGGGCATGGGCATGGCTACGGGCCTGGACTCGGGCAACAACAGCTTTGAGCAGATGCTCAACGAAAGCGGCGATCTGAGCAACGATGCCAGCACGCAAGAGTATCTCAATGGCCTGTTGGCCTCGATCGGCGTCGAGGGTCAGGAGTTTAGCGCTGGTGTCTAAGCTCGCACAAAATCACTTTTACTTGATACCGGCCAGCTGGCCATGCCAACAAACGGTATCTGTAGTTCCCATATGCCATTGGCAAACATCATCCCCCCATCTCTCTTCTGTCATGGGTTTCTTCTTTGATCTCTCTCTATACAGCACGGTACTTTGCATTTCATTCTCTCTCTCTATTTCAATCTCTCTCTCTCTCTCTCTCTCTCTCTCTCTCTCTCTCTCTCTCTCTCTCTCTCTCTCTCTCTCTCTCTCTCTCTCTCTCTCTCTCTCTCTCTCTCCAAGCCTTGCATGATTCCCTCTTTATTCCCCGCTTTAACTGTATCCTTAGCCATCGCATGCTTTCCTCCGAATTTGATAGCAAATCTCCGTCTCGCATTTCTTCATTGCCTACTTGCCTGCTTGACTGCGGAGCGGACTAACATGAGAGCAAATGCCGTTGACTGACTGAGGAAGCATTCATCTACGCGACGCGCTCAGAGCATGCCACTTTGGCGCGTCAGGCCTCACCGATGATTCGGGCGAGAATCTCGAGGCTTCGTTGGAATGCAAAGCGCTACGATGTGTTTACTCATTTTTCTTATTTTAAAATCTTAATTGTGCTTGGTTTCTACTGTATGCAGTTGGGCCCGAATTTCGAGGCAGCAGATGGCGGTGTCAAGAATGACAGAGCAGACCTGGCTGAGTCGTCGAGGCACCTGATCAGTGTCGAACTTGTCGGCTTCCTTTCTCCGCAAAAAGCAAAAAAGCGCACTTTCCGTTGGCTTTCGACTGACATCGACACTCTTCCACACCACCATCACCAACCGCATCATCCTCCATCATTGGACCACTTCTTCATCTCCAACACAACCCCATTCTCTTTGCCTTTCCATCGTTCTGCATTCTGTCACGTCTCGTCCAACACCCGGTTCTTCGTATCGCAAACATCATTCGCTCGCATCCTTCCAGTCTCGTTCAAATACTCTCGTCGCATTTTGCTCTTTCACCCTACCCACCACGCCAAGAGCACTCGTAGCCGGCTACCAGCAGCTCCCATCTCATCTCACTCACCAGAGCTCAATTTCGAGCTAGCGCCTCTCACCGATCCGTCCTTTCGTACTCGTCAATTCAGCATTTTTATAGCGGCCCCACAACTCTGCATCGCAATCCTTGGAGCACCCACCATCGCCATCTCTGCCAAAATCGATAACAAACCTGCTCACATGGTTCAGTGTGGGACGCTTTGCTGCCTTTTCTCATAGCGTCATCGCACACGCCGTCTGAGCACGCCAACCAGTATGCTCAGCCGAGCTTCTTGAGCTCCACCCGACCTTTGGGCGACTTTGCTCCACTCTTCATACAATCTTTGCACTCGATCCAGTCCTCTCCACCAACACTCGCCGGTGTTTCCGTCATGGTACACGCGAGCAGAACACGCACGGCCCTTTCTCCCGTTCCTCAGAACCAGTCCTCCTTGGACATCTCCGCCGCATCTCCAACTGGCAAAACTGTCGCTGGCGCCGACGCTGCCGCGCGATCAGCCACAGATACGATTAAGCGCTCAGGACTGCGAGCCAAACTCGCTCACGCCAGCTCCACCCTCCTGCGCTCTCCGTCCCTGGCTAATTCCGCTACCTGCTTCATCGAGCTGCCGCTTGTCCATGCATCACCCTTCGCGACCATGCAGCTATCGCAGGTACGTGCAGGTCTCAAGCGCAAAAAGGGCGGCCTCCGAGACCATCTTGGCAGAGGCAGCCGGAACTTCAAACACAACACCAAGTCTTCCGAGAGCCTCGATGCGGCTGCCCCCATTCGTCAAGGCCGCAGGAATAGGTCTCTCAATGTCATCGCTTCTCCACACTTGCCTCGCGACAAGCCTTCATCGTCTGCGAGCGAACTATCCGACTGGTCTTCCGTGCTCTCTGTCTCTCCCACCTCCACCTCTCGCGCGCCCAGTTTCCGGGTCGAAGATGAAGCTTCAGCCTTAACATCACGTCCAAGGATTCAGACCCGACGATCTAGCCGCAACTCACTGCACAAAACGCTCGACGGCATGACGCTCGAGGACAGCTTGCCCGGCAGGGCCAGCAGATCATCGTCTCGATCCATGAGCCGCAAGAACTGCAACCACACCGTCGTGGACGATACCGACGAAGCTGGCCCCTCTTCGTCTTCACGTCGCATCGTCACCTCTAGGGCAGCACCTGACTCGGATCCCAGCAGTGAAGCGAGCGTCGACATGGACGATGAGGAAGCCGAGCAGGCACGTCTCATTTCCTCAGCACCAACTTGGCAGCTCCATCGTCTTCGGAGGGACGAGCTTCTTCAGCTCTGCGCGGCAGCTGGCGCTTGGGAAGACGCACCAGTCCTCAAGCAAGACGAGCTCGAACTGCTGACCAAACAGGATCTCGTCAATCAGATTGTCACTTGCCGTTCCCGACTCGATCACTCAAGCAACGCTGCTGATCATCAGGAGTCAGCGTCTTCTCGTCGAAAGCCTAGCTCGAGTCACAGCTCGCAACGCTCTTATGTCCATCGTTCCGATGACCTACCGGAAGAATACGCAGACGAAAGCGATGCACTCTGGATGGGCTCGTCAACTCGTAGAAGCTCGCATCGAGTTGTCCGTGCGTTTCGTCGCTCTTCACCTTCCCATTCGGCGGATGACAGGGAAAACGACCTCACCGATGCATCCAACGAGGCTGGTGGAGAAGAAACCGAAGCCGAGCCTCAGCCTTTTTCCAGCACCCGACGACCCCATGGCCGAACTGTGCGCGGCAGATCCAGAGCGCACGCCGAAGGCACCCTGCGTCGCATGGACTCCTCTACCTTTGACGACTTTGAGCCATCCAAAGCGAATCAAGCGCCGCGCCGTGCGTTGCGCGACAAGGCCACCTTGCGTGGGGCTGCGGGACGCCGCCAAAGAACTGCCAACGGATCCGAAGCCATGTCTGCGTCCACCTCTTCCTCCCTCTTTGGCGGTGGCCGAAGCTCGCGCGCTTCCAACACTTCGCATTCGCCCTTTGTGCACAGGCACCAGCTCAACGTCTTTGTTGCCTCATCTCCCATCAGAACGCGATCGCGTACTGCGCGACTTACCATAGGCCTGCCGTCCAAACGAAAGACGGGCACACGGGGTGCAAGCACGTCCGACGCCGTCTTTCCCGCTGCAGACCCCATGGCCACTCCCAAGCTTGGTAACCGTCGACCACAGCGCGCTAAGAAGTCTGTCAAGTTCAACGCTGGCCTCTCGGAGCAACTAGATGTCCCTGATGAGGACGAGTGGATGGAGGATTTGTCATCTGGCAGTGATCGCAAGGGCCCAGCCCCGCACTCTGCATCGATCTCTTCACTGGACGGCGACCACGATATTGCTGTAGTACGCAATGCTTCCACCCGTGCAAGCTCACGCAGAGCTTTGCGCACGAGGCGATCGACAGCTGACTCGGACACGAGTCTCACCTCGCATCAGCCACGCAGCCGCAGCGCTTCTTTGGAGGCGTCTTTGCCCGACGGCCTCGCGCAGAATGATGACGTCGACATGGCTACTGATGATGACGATGATGACGATGATGCGCCTACACCCACTAAGTTCCGAAAGCTCCGCAACGGAAAGCTGCGTCTGGTTGCTGGGTCTCCGAACGGGGTCGAGGACAGTGAGGCGGCTCGTGACGAGCAGTCTGGCGACATTGATATGGAAAGCGACTCTGAGGCCACAGACCGCGCGGTCACCCCCGAGGATGACCGCACGGGCTCAAACGGTCGACGCAGTGACCAACGCACAACATCCCCCGACAGCGACACGGCTCCGTCTGAGGGCATCGAGGACGTCATGGTGCAACCTTCCTTCGCCACCCTCTCGCGACTCCGCAAGTTGGAACTGGAGCAACTGTGTCTCCATCGCGAGATTCAAGTAGACGAAGATGACAAGAAGGCCAACCTCATCAAGAAGCTTCTCGACTGGCATCAGCTCACGGAGCTAGATGCCGAGAAGAGCATGGAGTGCACTGACGACGACGAGGAGGACGATGCAAAAGAGATACGGTCAGACATCTCCACCGCCACCGCCACCGCCACCGCAGAAGATGATCTAGCCAAGGCGGGTCAGCGCACTCCAACTCGAAGACGCAATACGCGAGCCGCCAGCAACGCACATCTCTCCGCCACCGACAGCGATCAGCCTCTGTTGCTGCGTGCACGAGGCAGGGTGGTCTCGTCTGAAAAGCTGCCCACGCCTCCGCTCACATCCAACAATCAAGAGGCCGATCCCCCACAAGCGGGCGACGGCGTTGATGAGCTGAACGGACTCGATCTCGAGAGCCTCAACCTGACGGACAAGGAGATCCCGCCGTCCAAGCTGGAGAAGCTCGACAAGATCGGCTCGGGAGGATTCAAGGATGTTTACGTTGGCAAGTATCGAATCTCAAAGACACGCGTCAACAAGGTGGCCATCGCCGACATTCGCGACCAGCTGACCGAGATGGACATCAAGGAGCTCAGCCTGCTCAGAGATCTGCGGCACGAAAACATTGTGCGCTTCATCGGCGTCAGCATTCCCGAGGATCCCAGACACGTTCCTTGCATGATTGTCAGTGAGCTCTGCTCGAATGGCGATCTGTTTGACTACATCCGCAACACCCCGGCGCCAAGCGACGCCGAGGTGTTCCGCATCCTGCTCGAGACGGCGCGTGGGCTCGAGTATCTGCACACGCGCACGCCCGCCATCATTCACCGCGACTGCAAGTCGACCAACGTGCTCATCACACGGCGCAAGACGGCCAAGATCAACGACTTTGGTCTGGCACGGGTCAAGAACACGTCGCGGTCCATGATGCGGTCGTTGGTGGGCACGGTCAACTGGCAGGCGGTGGAACTGTGGGTGCCCAAGCCGCACTACAATGAAAAGGTAGACGTCTGGTCGGCGGCCATGACGTTTTGGGAGGCGCTGCAATGGCACCAGCCGGAGAAAAAGTATCCGTTCCAAGGCATGAACGAGCATCAGATCTACCAGGACGTGGGACAAAAGAGGCAGCGGCCTTACACAGGATCCATACGACGTCAGTTTGGCGGTGAGATTGTCGACCTCTTGGACCGCATGTGGGATCACACGCCTAAGAATCGGCCGTCGATGACGGAGGTGTGCACCGAGCTCGAGTCGCTCATCCAGATGAAGAAGGAGGCGGCGGCGACCGAAAGTAAAACTCGTAGTAGCAAAGCGTCCTAGAAGAGAAGAGGTGTGTGCACAGGCTGGGTTCACCGTTTCGTTTGGATCCCTTTTTTTCCACAGTCTCTACTCTGAATCGTGTCGTCAGCATTGCTCTGTTCTCCATTCGCATTCTTTGCATCTGTTCCGATACATCTACTTTTCAGGAAAGTTGGGTCTTGCTTCCCAAAGTCAGAGTGTCGTGTGTGAGCGGGTTGTGCCGAAGCGGTAGATGTGGTAGAAGGGGATGGGGCGTAGGTTGCTCGACTGCCAACAATGGATCAGATGGGCGGGAAGCGAGCTAATTCGGCACGGGGATGGCAGAGCATGAGGAAGTTGATTTGACCGAAAAAAGAGTGGCATTGTTTGTCGAAACTCGCCGGGGGGTGGACTACTTCTTCCTGCTCTTCTTTTTCTTTTTCTTCCCCTTCTTGTTGGTACCACCCGAGCTGGTTCCGAGTGCCGAATCAATCGTTCCTTCGTTGATCTCTACCTCTGCCTCTGCGTCGTCCTCGTCGACTACCGCGTCCTCGTCAGTGTGCACCCCTGCTGCAATCATAGGTGCGTCTGCAACCGTTTCAGCCGTCGACTCAACCTCCGCTGCCTCAGTGCTACCGGTCTGCTGTTCAGTGCTGGTAGTGTCGACGTTGGCACTTGTCGAACCTGTGGGAGCATCGCCATGGTCGTCCAAATTGTTTTCCTTCGCAGCGTCCGTTCTTGTCTCGACAACCGTGACAGCTTCTTCGGCCTGAACCTGGTCGACGCCCGACATAGCCTGCTCGCCTTCCTCTTGATCTTCAGCTGCATCCTGTACGTCCACTTTGGACGCTTCAGCGTTCGCAGCCGTCACATTCGCCTCGCGCGGCTCGCTTTCGTCGTTTGCGTGATTCGCTTCCGCCGTGTCCGATTCCTGTGCAGCCGACACCGGGTGCGCCTCTTCTGTGATCCCGACAGTCTTGTCCGCGGAAACGGCAGCTTCGACAATCTGAACATCGCCACTTGGCTCAGCACCTGACTCTGAAGCCTGCTCTTTCGTCTCTGCCTTGACTTCCGACCGGTCGGCTGTCGCCGTAGCCGACCCTGACGCAGCAGTCTCCAACTTCTGAGAGTCGCCACCCTTCGACGCCTCAACTTGACCGCTCGATCGTGCCGCCGCCCCGGACTGCTGTGCCCTCTTTCGCGCGGCTTCCGCAAGACGCTCCTTCAGCGACATCCTGCCTGGCTTGGCTGGCGTGCCGGTCGGCGTCGTTGTTGCTGGCGTCGAAGCACCGCTGCGTGCTGGCGACGACTCTGCAGTCGCATTGGTTCGCAATGCCGTGCTGGGCGCATCTTTCTTGGGAGTCGAAGGTCGTTGTGGCTCTCTTGGCTCGGTGACGTCAGAGGAGTCTGCCGCAGGGATCAGAGCCTCATCCGGCTTAGGTGCACCCGTAGAAGCTTCTTGCACGAGTCCTTCGGCATCCTTGGTGAGTGACGCCGCATCTGTAGGCGCTGCTTCTTGCTGATCGACAGAGACAGCCTCGGCCTTTGCAGTGTCATCGTCGGCATTCTGTTGCGCTGATTCCACCTCGGGCTCGGCCGCAGGTGTCGGTGGTGCTGCAGCGGTTAGTTCGGATGACGCCCGGCCGCTCTCTGTCAGCACCTTGGCGACTGCGTCCGGAGCGGGCACAACGGGCGCCACGAGGTCTTCCGACTCCCTCGGATCTGCGTCGTCAGACTTGATGATGGCCGTTGATGGCATCTCCTCGCTCTTCGAAGGCGGAGTAGGCGGAACTTCGTTGGCTTCCTCTTCTAGGCTTCGAGCCCCTGCTGTGTCCGCTCTTGTGGAGGACCCCTCGGCAGCCTGCGGAGTTTCTGCGGTCGTAACGTCCTGAGCGGCAGCTGCGCTTGTCTGAGCAGCAGTCTGTGACGATTGCTGCTGCATTTGCAGGCTTGAACGCGGGGTTCCCTCTAGTGATCGTTGAGACTCCATGGGCGTCGAAGTGCCTGTCACGTCTGCGGAAGCTCGAGGACTGCCCAGCTGACCCTGTTGCTGTTGCTGGCGACGAGCAAAGATGTTCGGGATCCGTGGTTTGTATGTCACGGGTCCCAACGGCGATGCTGCGGGCTTGTCAAGCGAAGGCGACCCAGGAGCGACTTCACTGTTTGGCGTCGAAGAGCCAGCTGATGTTGTCACATTGACGACAGGCGTCTGTGGCACGCGTTTGGCGACCAGCACCTGTTGCAACGCCTCGTCCTTCCACTCGACATGTTTCAGGCCAGATAGTTTCGTACCGAGATAACGAACATCGGTCTGCATGCGGTCGAGAGCACGCTGATTTTGCACTGGGATCTTTTCGAACTCCTGAGCGATGCGAGCGTCGATCGCGCGCAGCACCTGACCAATCACATGTTCAACAACCACTGATTGCAGGTACTTGCTGAGCACCTTGTGCAGCGTAGCGGTCTCCTTCACCAGATCAGCAGCATACTTGTTGGGTTCCGCATCCTTGCTCTCGTCGCCTTCCTGCTCGCCAGCGGATGCCTTTTCGACATTCCAGTCGATGGCGTTCAACGTACGGCAATGCACAGTGAGGCGATCGGACATGATGGCAACGAGCTTGGCATGGATCTCGTACTGGTGCTCTTGGAAATCGCGTCGCAGCTTGTCAAACTCGGTGAGCAGGACGGCTTGTTTGGAAGACAGATGACGGCGCACCGTTTCGCGGATGTAAGGGATGAGCGAGATCATGATGGACAGCGATTGGGATGCAAGCGCCAGATGCTTGGCGGTGATGTTCTTGAGACCAGCAGATCGCATAGCTCCGGCGCCGAGAACGACCTGGCACGTACGCGAGTTGAATTGCTTGAGGAACTCGACGACTCTTGCCATGGCCTCGGTGGTTAGCAACGGCAAGTTGATGACAACCTTGAGATAGTCAACGAGTAGCGCGAGAACCTCCAGACTGGCATCGACAACAAAGTACTGGCGGTCCTCAATGTCTAATGTTTTGCTCGACTCGACTGCTGCATCTGCGTCAGCTTCCGCAACGCGCGACTCCTTGGATAGTTCGTCGCTGTCTCCATTGAGCTGGCTGTGGCTGCCAGTCACGACAAAGTCGGCAGGATCCTCGACGGCACTGCTGACAATGTGCCGAATCTGAGCCTGAATCTTGGCGCCAACGTCTGCCTGTGCCCACGTCTCTTCTTCCACAGCCTTGGCTGCGCGTTCGATTCGACGGCGATGGAAGGTGGCCAGGAAGCCCTTGGCTTGTCCGAGAATGGTACCTCGCAAACCAACAATCATCTTGCGGCAGAGCTGTTCGGACGCCAAAACAAAGCCCCAGCAGAGTTGGAAGACGATCAGGAACGGAGGGAGTTCTAGAGCCGCATGTGTTGTTGCACGAAGCGATAGCAGACGCGCACAAAGGCTGTGCGCCTGTTCAGCAGAGGCGACCACCACCTCGGACAATTTGGCTGGAAGGCTCGTCGGGACGCCGGTCGGCATGATGGGCGGCAAGGGCAGTGATGAAGAGGCGGCGTCGATCGACGTAGTGCTGTCTGTCAAGTTGCTGTTTTCAACGGATGGTTTCTGTGCAAGCGACCCACCCGAATTCGACTCATCCAAGATACGAGGCACGAGTCTGCACTGGGCATCAATTGCTTTGAGACATTCCAATAGCGTCTCAAAGAGCTCTTGGCCGATGCTGAGGAAAGAGGAATGCTCCATATCTCGGATGCGTGCGGCTGGTGGTGGCAGGTTTTCATGGTCGTCAAAGGCAGACAGGTCCTCGTTGAGGAGCCACTTGGCTGTCTCTGCCATTTCCGCGCTCGGTAGCGAAAGTGTAGACCGCCACGTCTCTCGAACCGCTTGGATAGCCACTTCGCGATACGCTGAGACAGCTTTTTCGATACCTCCTGTCTTTGCGAGTCCGATAACCAGGGGTGCTATGCGAGATGCTAGTTGCGAGTCGGTGTTCGAGAGTGCGCGAGAAGAGTTGCCGAACGGTGACGCTGGCGGCTTGGAAGGCATGAGACCCGAATCAGTGGCTGCCGTGTTCGGAGTGAGCACAGGTTGGTTCGGCTGGACCGCAGTCTTGCCGAAGTAGCTGTCATCACCAGCTGATGACGCTGAGAAGGCTCCGCTTTGTCTGTACGCCGACAAGCGTGAATCGATATCTTGTCGAAGTATCGCAATGAAGTCTTGCTCGAGCATGCCAGACAGGGCCCCTTCCATCTCGTCGAGCTGCGAAGGAATGCTGGCCAAACATTGCAAGTCGGACAGAGCAATCTTGTCTTCGGTCGAAGGGGCACTGTTGGCTGCTTTTGGTGTCGCAATTTGAGCGTTATGGACGTGTTCCGGTTGGATGTCGCCTAGACGGAGCGCTGATCTGAGCTTGTTGAGCAGATCAAGGGCTTCCTCGGTCTCACCCTGTTGCAAGAGCAGGCGCACCAGATCACGACGTTCTACCACCTGGCGCACGTCCTGGACAATGGCTTGTTTGCGCTCGAGATGACGTCGGTGATGCTGTTGTTGAAGGACTTGCAAACCCTTCTTTGCTTGATTGTCATCGATGCTGTCGAGCTCTGCTTTGAGATGGTCGATCTTGCGCAGACAGCTTTCGGCCTCTGCATTGAGATCGTTGAGATTCTCCAAGGCTGCAAAGAAGGACGAAGATTGCTGGCCAATCTCGATGATGAGATGCTGTTCGATGACATCGGAATAGTAGCTGAGCTTCTCTTGGAGCATTTGGTTCAATGCCACATCGTAGGTGGGGGCCGTACCGCCATTCTGCTCGGACGGAGAGGTTGAGGCGACTTTGTAGCGCTCGGTGACCTGGTCGAACGTGTACGGGTTACCGAGGTCAAACTCCTCGGAGAAGAAGATCTGTGGCACGGCGCTAAGATTTGGAAGTCGTTTGCGTGCCTGTGGTGGAGGGACGGCTTGGAGGTCGGCTGAAAGGGAAGCCATGCTTGCTGTGGAGCGATGCCGTGAGCCATTCTTTCCGACAGGATTTGAGTCGTACGAGCTGTCATGGGAGTGCTGCTGTTGTTGTAGCTGCTGCTGCTGCTGTTGCTGCTGCTCGATGGTGGCTTTGCCTTGCCTTCCCATGCTCTGGTTGCGCATGAAACGGTCCCATTCTGGGCGGACAGAAGAAAGGTAGTTGTCGAGGTCTGCCTTTTTGACCTTTGGGATGTCTGCAGGAACATGATTGGGGGTGACGGGCGGGAAGCGAGAAGATTTTGGGTCGATGGGATGCTGACGTTTGGAAGGGTTGTTGAGGACCGTCGAGATTGCATTGAAGCCGGTCAGTGCGAGGGAGGGAGATTTGAAGCCGGAACCAGAAAGGCTTATGGTCGAAGCGGCAGCGCCTGCAGAAGAGTAGATACTGCGGCCGAGTCGAGAAGCCAGGATACTCGGGGCAAAGGTAGCGCTGTTGATGGTCGAATCGGCTTCTGAACCTGGACTTGCCGGGCTAGTGACGCCATTGCGAGATTGAATAGAGCCAAATGTCTGATCGCCGGCCGAGGGTGTTACTGCAACCTGGGGCTGGGATGCAGAGGCGGACGATGAGGCGGCATTGCGACCTGAAGAGGCGGAGGCGGAAGCCTCATCGACGCCAGCAGACATGGTGCCGAGCTTGCCGAGAGCTGGGCTGGTCACAGCTCATCGAGGAGTGGGATCTTTGGAGGCGGTGATAGACGTCTTCGAGTTGAAGAGCGGAGAGTGCGCCTTCCAAAGAGATTGCGAAAAGGCGAAAAGAGATGGTGGATGGTGAGAAAATGTTTGTCAATGCGTAGTGTTGGATTGAGTGAGGAAGTCAGTGAGAGAGAGAGTGGCCTTTGCTCGCCGTCTGCTTCTGTCACGCTTTGCGTGGCAGGCGAACGAAGCGAGACGATTTTGTGGATGCTGTTATGCCGATCAAACACACAGCTTGAAGCTACAATTTCAACTGCACGGATCAACCGAGCCCAACAAGCTGAGAAACCAAGATTTCAGGGTTCTCTCTCTCTGTCGCTGTCTCGTTCCCTCTCGGGGCTGAGCCGAAGTGCGTCAGGTAAGTCGTCAAACCAGCAACTACTCTTGGGTATCGCCTGTCGGTCTCTTTGCCGACTCTGACTTGATAGCGTGCCCGATGCCTTTTTTGGGTCATGGCATAGGATGTTATGGCTGACTTTGATGGTAATCGACCCTCTTCTGAGCTCGTTGAAGAAATTGGCAAGGCTTGCCACGAGACTCTTTTTTTTGGCACCTGACAACGGTGCTAGCGTGGTTTTGGGTAAAGGTCATTCGGGATTTCGCGGTCCGACCTGGCTTAGTAGGCCTGCAATATTCGGCACACAGTGTGTTTCATCTCGCATCGTTCCCCAGACTCACAGCAAGGTCTCCAACCTTGTTCTGTCTTCTTCAAAGACTACCGAGCCAACAGCGACCCTGTCCCGCAAAGCTGACGGCCAATCTCGAATCCCATCTTTTGCACGGTCTCGCCTTCTTTCCGCTCCTCCACCACCTCACTGCTCGGAGGACATCCGAGCTTAGTCACGGCGTGGCCGCAAAATTCTCTCTCAACACGTCCATATGGCATTCTCCTAAGCGTTCCCCGCTCACTCATCCAAGCTCGCTATCCGTAGCACTTTTGCTTCCACCATGGCGTATCCGATGGCATTCCCGGTCACTGCCAATCGGCCTTTGCCCAGTGGAACGTCGATGATCTCGGCGCAACCGCCCGCTCCATCGGCTGCCGTCATGACCACCGAATCCTTCGATGCTCCCGAGGGAATGTACGTCTGCACCTCTCGATTCACATCTCCACCCCAACCCATGATCCATCTCAATCCTGTTCCTACTACTCAACTTGGACTGTCGGCGGTCTATCCGACACCGCGTGTTTCTACGGTCAGCCTTCGATATCCCGTCTCCACTAAGAAGGGCACTGACGCCGATGCAGCATCAAACCCAACCCATGGCGGCGTCTTGCTTGAGGCACCTCTTGCTTCTCAGGGTATCGACGCTCCGTCTTCCAGTCTCACAGGTGGCTTGCCTCCAGGCAGCACAGGTCCGTCAGCAGGTATCCCCGGCATTGGTGGTCCTGGAATGGGCTTCTCCGGTCTTGGCGATACTATGGGCAAACTCAGTGCCAAACCCACTCGACCCAAGAACAGTCTCAAGAACACATCGAGCAACTTTGTCAATCGTATGATGACCCATCCGGACTTTGCCAAGATCCTTAGCGCACGTACCGACTCGGAACACTTCACTTTCCTCACCAACGCTCGCTCCTTTTTCTGGCTTGCCGATACCAACGGTAGAACCAAAGAGAGCCTAGCTCGCATCACGTTCAGCGCATCGCCCTCAGCCCACGATGTCAACCAGTTCACTCGCGCTCACGACCGTCTTGACATTGTCATTGGCTTTGTCACTGGCGACTTGATCTGGTTGGATCCGATTGCTTCCAAGTACACTCGTATCAACAAAGGCGGCTGTATCACCAGCTCAGCTGTGACTCAGGTGCGCTGGTTGCCCGGCAGCGAGAACCTCATCATGGCCGCACATGCGGACGGCAGCGTACTCATCTACGACCGAGAGCGTGAAGACTCGAGCGATTTCACACCGGCTGTATGGGAAGCCTTTGCCGATGGAACTCCATCCTCATCCAGTGCTGCGCTTCAGTCGGCAACAGGAATGCCGGGCACACCTTCGTCAGCGGCCATGTCGGCAAGTCAAACTTCGGCTTCGGGTGCCTCTTCTCACTCGAACCCTTCGGTAGCGGCTGGTCCCGCTCTGGCCTCGGGAATCACCGAATCGCGTCCGATGCTGGGTGCGCGCACAGTGACCAGTTCGACCACAACGACCACCACGCAGGCCGAGGTCGGTGACACGAGTCTCTCCACCAGCTCGGGGAGTGCGACGCATCTTCCCAAATTTAGAAGTAGTGTCCCACCAGGTACGCTTTCTCAACGACGACAAGCGGTCGATTCTACTTCCGAGGGACAGCCGCTGCTGCTTGTCACCAAGCCGGGATCTGTGCCCATCACTTCCGGTCTTCCTTCCGGTGCTTCTCTGCACTCGCGCGAGTATCAACAGGCAGCAGCAGCTGCCGCCGTCGCAGCCGCCAACGCCAGCTCCAACGGCAACGGACTTTCCGGTAAAGGCAAGGAAACTTCCTGGTCGCGTCTCAACCCCGTCTCGCACTGGTCCGTCTCCAAAACGCGCATCACCGACTTTGCCTTCTCGCCAGACTACTCGCACGTCGCGCTCGTCGCTGAAGACGGTATCCTACGTATTGCCGATGTCAACTCGGAACGGCTGCTCGATACGTTTGAGTCGTACTTTGGAGGCTTCAATTGTGTTTGTTGGTCGCCGGATGGCAAGTTTGTATTGACGGGAGGGGAGGATGATCTGGTTACCGTGTGGGCTCCCAGGGAAGGAAGGATCGTGGCCAGGTGTCAGGGGCATACGTCGTTTGTGACTGGTTTAGCGTGGGATCCTTGGAGGTGGTCTTCTGAGGATAGGACGTATAGATTTGCGTCGGTAGGTGAGGATTGTAAGATGATTTTGTGGGACTTTTCGAGTGCTGCGTTGAACAGGCCAAAGACATATGCACCTCACAGTGGCGGAGGAGGGGGAGGACCGAGACGAAGTTCGGTTGGGTTGGGATCGACCTATTCGTTGGTGGATAAGCATACTGCGAGCAGTTCGGTGAGATCGCCGGCTTCGGTCTTGAACAGTCGAAGGATCAGTACGAGTAACGTGGGAGATCGAATTTCGGTTACGGACGATACGATTCGTCATGCTGCACTACCGAGGTCAGAGGTGGCGATCTTGCAGCCGGTGGTGACGGTCGAGGTGGACGGTGAAATCCCGACAGGTCTCAGGTTTGCACCGGATAAAGTGTTGGTGGTGCGTAAGAATGCTGCGATTGATACGTTTACACGGCCGCTGCCGAAGCGGGTGGCGGCGAGTATGGTGGCGGCGACCGCGGCGGGAATGGATAGATCAAGACAGGTCGGAGCGAGGACGATGAATCGTCTACCCGTAGAGATGCGCCGACAACAGCTGCCGCCGTTGAACCTCACTGCGACGACGGCGGTGAAGGGCGGGCCGTCGTCGATGGCTACTACTCCGACTACGCCGAGGCATGCGGTGGGAGGCGCAAACGGGAAGAGTGGTATCACTGCATAGATGCGTGTAGAGATTGCAACTGTGTTCGCAACAAGAGGTTAAAACAGCGTGCCTTCTCGAACTGGTTCGTTCGCCTGTGTGGGTCGCGAGTGGCCATTCTGAGCAAGGGGTCCAAGATAGTCGAGCTCCAATTCGAGGTTCTCCATTATGGTTCGAAGCGTGCCTGCGAGTCAAGCTCAAGAAAACGTCAGTATCCAAACCCTTCACCGCCTTCCTTCGAGCTTTGACGAACTTACGTTTTTCCCACTCGCCCCAAACCACCGCACTGTACAACATGGTCGTCCCTCCCCACCCGGCCACCACCGCCAGCAGCACAAACACCGGATTGACTCCACCCAACGGCTGAAAGATGCTCGCTACAATCAGCCCGGTCGCAAGCAGCAGTGCTGCTCCAAAGACGTAGAAATGGCTCATCTGGTTCGAGCGACTGGCTGCAAAGGCTCCAGATAGAGCCTGGAGGGACGCTGTTAGCACTCGATGTTGGCAAGCTTTGTCGGTCGAGGCTAGGGTTCGTGCGGAAGACGGGTCGACGATGTCAAACACAGATTCGACACCAAAGTGGTCAGAATAGGAGCATTGGTGGGCGGGAACAAGGTCGGTGATGACCACGGAGGAGGATGCGCAGGACAGACGTCCTCGTGTTGATGTCGATGCCGAGTAGGCCAGTGCTGGCGAGCTGATGGATTCGGAGGTTTGATTGGCAACGGGACCGCGATACAGGATGTAGTCGAGTCGTTTCCCTGCATCTCTCGTCGCTCGTTCGTCTAGCTTCTTGCCCGCCGTCCAGGTGTTGAGCGGCGAATCGCACGTAACGCCGAGTTCTTGGATCGCTCGTCGAGGATCTGGGCGGTGCGGGCTTGACCGCCCTCCTCCACGGCTCCCAACCAGATTCAGCCCTTCATTAGCTTCCAACGCTGTTTCACCGCCCGGCAATTGCAGATGCGAATCGGCAAAACTATCATACAGCCCTCCAACATGCTTCAACACCCCAATCGCCAACGAAGGAGGAGTTGAATTCAGATCACCTACGCAAACCACGTGCCTCCCCCTCGACGCACTACTCCTGCACTCATTCGCCAGCTCATAGGCCTGCGTTATCCTATGTGCCCTCCTATATTCCGGCCCATCCTCTCCACCCGCTGCCACGAAATGCGTGTTCCACACATCTACGAGTCCCAATCTAGGATGATTGATCGTCACGCTCCCACACGCCTTGCCTACAAACCAGTCTCCCTGACCAACATGGATCGGTTGGCCGTTGAGCGAGTATGGTTGTGTCCTTGTTTCCAGAATGTTCCAACGCGAAAGGATAGCCAGCCCGGAACCGAACGCGCCAGAGTAGAAGAACTTGGTGTGAGGATATCGTGCAGCGAGAGCGTGTTTGAGGAAGCGCCAGTCTTTGGACTCGTACCAGATCTCTTGAAGGCAGATGAAGTCGTAATGTTTGGTTGATGGCGCAGAGAGATGGGAGGCGATGGCTTTGATCCGTGGTATGCGGAGTTTCGAGATGTAGTTGAGTCCCCAAACGTTGAGGGTGAGGATGCTCAATTGGCGGTCGTCTGCTGGCTGTGACGATGAAGAAGCATCCGCGGCGGCTGGTGGGAAGATGGGTGGGAGGGGAGCGGCATCCTCCGAGCCAGGCTGTGAAGATGATGGCAGTCTCGGCATCCTGTCCGATCGATCTTTCTAGGAAGGTTACCAGTGTATGGGTTGGATGGTGGAAGCGGTGAAGTCAAGGAATGACTTGTCGGAAAGTGTCTCTGCGCTTTGGCCTCTTGAAACCTCCACACCCTCTGTCTGAAATCACAACGCGGTGTGCTGTTGCCGAATCTTGAGAAAAGATCGGCGGTTCCGATTTGTGAGTTTTCCACAAAAGCGCAGCAGAAGCCTCGCGCTAACGTTCGGCGTTAGCGACCATCTTCCTACGGTTGCTTCTTCCACACCACCCCCATCGGCTCTTGCATCGATATCTTGTTGCAACCGGGCTTGATTTGTGGCTGCGATCGACCACTCTCAGCATCAGCTTCCTTTTCAGTATCCGAAATCAAGGTACAGCTTCGACGGAGCTGTACACACTCGCATCATAGATAGCAGGATTCAGTCGTTACAACCGCAATAGACTCAGCATTGATACCTTCAACGCAGATAGTCGCCCATCATGATCAAGGTGAGCATTTCTCGAGCACTTCACATCCATAGGTCCTTCTCGAGTGCTGACGTTTGTCTTTCTGGAACGCTAGATCTGGAGTATGAAAAAGGAGGAGGAATCGGCAAAGAAGAAGAAGCCAAAGACCTCGCCAGCTCAGCTGCGTGTGCAGAAGGGTGAGTCACAGCAGCGGCACACGGTTCCTCTCTCTCTCTCAGAGGGAGAACATGGCAGGACGACACACTGACTCGATCCATATCTCTCTTCTCGATCTGTTCTCGCGCCCAGACCTGACCGAACTCGAACTGCCAAAGACGATGAAGACCGACTTCCCTGATCCGGCAGACGTGCTCAACTTTACCTTGACAATCGAGCCTGACGAGGGTAAGCGGGCAAACAGCACCATTGATCGACTTGTACACATTGTATTGACACAGGCGTCTGTATGCTCCCGTGAACTGAACAGGCATGTACAAGCCCGGCTCGTTCAAGTTCACTTTCGCCATCAACAACAACTACCCACATGACCCACCTAAGGTCAAATGCACACAAAAGGTGCGTTTACGTCCTCCATCTGCCTTGCTGCCGTATGGGGATGCTGATTCTCCGCATGCTTTCTACAGATCTACCACCCCAACGTCGACCTCGAAGGCAACGTCTGCCTCAACATTCTTCGCGAGGACTGGAAGCCCGTGCTCAATCTCAACTCGGTCATGGTTGGGTTGCAGTACTTGTTCCTCGAGCCGAATGCCGATGATCCGCTCAACAAAGGTGAGTGAAAAGTTCGTTCTGATCGAATGCACTGCAAGCGATGCGATACTGACCAACACCGCCATTTCCGCGTTTGGGTCGACAGAGGCGGCAGAAGACCTGCGCAAGGATCGATCCGTCTTTGCAAGCAATGTACGAAGGAGTCTCGCTGGCGGCGCTATCAGTAAGTTGTTTTCGATGGTGCTGTTTGGGCCGAAGCGGCATTGCGCTGACTCTCACGTGGATTCGCCTTGAACAGAGGGCACAACGTATGACAAGGTCGTAGCCAAGTGAGGTGCTTTCTTTACCACCCCTGCTCAGCAGTCGACGCAGCTGCGAGGTAATAATTCAGACCACTGTTCAGGCTACTGGCCAAATGTACTTCTATTCTGTCCCATCTCTCATCGTGATTACGCTTTTCAGCATGTTCTATATCTTTAATGGGTTCATTGGCTCGCCTCCTGTATGCCTGGTACGAAGAGAGGCAGCTTGCATCGGAATACGTGTGTGATCTTGACCTCGAGCATGTGAGCGGCACTTCTCGTGTGAGAAGTGGAGCTGCGTGCGCAGCTTTTTGAGGTTTTCAGTTAGCAGAGTGGACCCTGCATGGCGGAAGCGTGCAAGGGAGAAAAACGCACATGCCACTCTTTCAAGCTCATCATCATCATCATCATCATCATCTCTCTCTCTCTCTCTCTCTCTCTCTCTCTCTCTCTCTCTCTCTCTCTCTCTCTCTCTCTCTCTCTCTCTCTCTATATATATATATATATATATATATATATATGTATATATATCGTTCAACACCTTCGTCGACCTGAACGTCCAACGATCCCCCTCAGTCAATTTATATCAGTTCTCTTACCCATCGCGTCCGCTTCGACTTTGCACAAACAATGGCGTGGCGTTGCTCAGGCACGACCAACGCCGAGCTGATTAGCAACATGCGCTCGTCGTCACTCATCACTTCACCGCGCGTGTTGGACGCCATGTCGCGTACCGATCGAGCTTGTTACACTCCTTCTTCGTCCAGTGCCTACCAAGACTCTCCACAGACCATTGGCTACGGAGCGACGATCTCAGCTCCCCATATGCACGCGTATGCAGCGGAGAACCTGCTTCCCCTGCTAACGCCCGGAGCAAAGGTGTTGGACGTGGGTTCGGGAAGCGGATATATGCTGGGTGTGTTTTCCAGACTGGTGGGTGACGCTGGCAAAGTGGTCGGGGTGGAACATATGGAGCAACTTGTACAGCAGGCGAATGCAAATCTAGCGTCAGACGGGTTAGCAGACAAAGTGAAGAGCGGACGCATCGTCAATGTCGTCGGTGACGGAAGGAAAGGGTGGGCACAGGAAGCGCCTTTCGATGCAATTCACGTCGGAGCAGCGGCAAAAGGTATCCCACAGGCCTTGTTGAACCAGCTCAACAGTCCGGGTCGCATGTTTGTCCCGGTAGAGGAAGCCGAGCCAGGTGGAGAGCAGAATATCTACCAGGTGGACAAGACCGAGGATGGCCAAGTGACGAGGCAGAAAATTTGCCCGGTTCGATATGTGCCGTTGACGGATGCGGGGTTGCAGTGGAGAACGTAGCGTGAGAGATGAGTGCAGATCGATTCGGATCACCAAAAGTGTAATGGTGCGCCAAAGTGGTTTGACGAGTTGAAAATGTTGCTTGTATTGCATCGTGCTGGTAATGCGGAGTGCTGTTGCTTCTCGATAGATGGCGCTGGATGGAGACAGAAGGGAAAGGAGCCTGCAACTACGCCTGCTGAGTCCACTCTCTCTCCTCTTCATCCTGCTCCGGCATGGTATCATCCTCGCCCTGCTTCAAGGTCTCGTTGATCGCCTTCTTCAACAAGCCATACGCCTTGTCGAGATCATCATTGACAATGATCCAGTCATGCGCTCCCTTCTGCCTCGCAAACGCCATTTCCTTTGCTGCCATTTTCAATCGCTTTGTGACCGACTCGTGCGTTTCTGTGCCTCGACCTATCAACCTCTTTTTGAGCGTCGCAAACGAGGGAGGCGAGATAAAGATGTAGATCGGGTTCAACGAAGCATGGTTGGCCTTGATGAGCTTGACACCTTGGGCGTCGATGTCGAGCACTGCACGGCGGGCGTTGGTGCTTCCATCTGCTCCTGTGATGCCTTCGGTCGAGACGTCGGCGACGGCTTTGGCCGTGGTGCCGTAGCGGTTGCCTCCGAACTGAGCGTGTTCCAAAAAGGCACCTTGCTGAACGAGCGATTCGAATTCGTCGTGGCTGACGTAGTGGTACGACTGACCCCGGACTTCACCGGGCCGTGGGTCCCGTGTTGTGTCTATTTCAGCAATGCAGCGCAAACGAACAGAGTCAGTACAATACAAAAACTGGGGCGCCAAACACGTGAGAGTGCTGAAACCACACTTACGAGAAACAGAAAACCCAAAGTCGTTCGGATACTCTTCGAAGAGCTTCTTGAGCAGCGTGCTCTTGCCTACACCGGAAGGACCAGATAGTACGATGGGTCGCTTGTCGCTTGGAATGGGAGGCGTCGATGCCCAGACGTTGGTAGCCGACATGCTGGCGAAAGTGCGTGACGCTGCTGTTGATAAAGGGGTCAAAAATACAGCGGCTGGACAAAGAGAAGCGATGCAGCGAATCATGCGTCTTTGAGCTGCTTCGAGGTGATAGTGTGACCGAGTGACTGAGCAAAGGAGAGGTTGATGACTTGCCAAGGGGGAAGAGCGAGTGCTGCTGATGGTGCCATGGCAAATAAATCTGCGGTTGTTTAAATTCTGTTCGGTGAAACAAAACAAAAAAAAAGGAGTTCCTGCGGAAGCAGATCGGGCCCGATATCGCTCAGATTTGGACCCTGGAAAGAGAGACACTTTACACGCATAAAACACATGGCGCGCGCGTCTGTGGGACAGAACAAACACACCAACACTCACTCTCTTTGTTGCTGCACCTTCATCAAGATCCCGCCGCTACCGGTTCTCGAGCAACCATGCCAATGCGACAACATCAAGGTTCAGCTGCAGCGGGGTCAAGTAGAGAACAAAAACAACCACGAGTAAAAGCAGAACCTTGCAACGACGTTATCGACCTCTGCGACTCGGAAGATGACGCCAACGGACCTACATCACGGCCGCACAAACCATCTCGAACAAAATACCAAGACGAGGGCTTCTCTGGCAGTGGCTCGGACTCGGACGACTTCCTCGGCAGCACCGCTCGCAATCGCAAATCCCTCAAACGTACACCCTTGCAAGCAACACGGTCAACACCCAAACTCTATGCCATCGCTCGAGTGGTTACACTGGCCACTGACGGCATCATCTCGGTCTCTGAATCCGAGGCCAAACTTGCAGGCGTCAACTCGGGCATCCTCTCTCGCATTCAAAAATCGCTCGCTCTCGCCAAACATCCTGGCACCGGTGAAGCGGAAGCCCAACAAGCCCTCCGTCTAGCTACACGACTCATGTCCTCACAAAACCTCACCCAGGCCGATCTGCTCGCCTCGTCCGACGCCGAAGCGAACCAAGCCCGAGCAGGCATGTCGATCGTCGAAATCGTCTCGCAGACAAACGCCTCTCCGCGAAACGAGAGCTGGGTCAACCAGCTAGCTGTCGCCGTGAATCTGTTTTTCGACGTCAAGGCGTACTCCACCTCGTATGCCAACCGTACCAAGTTGAGTTGGACCTTTTACGGCTTGGCGGTCAACACGGTTGCTGCAGCACATGCGTTTGAAATAGTGCATAACCAGGTGCTGACGTGGGCGTACGACAAGGCGGCGGCCAAGTTGGTCTGTGGCAAGACGGGCAAGAACAGTTACTGTCAGGGAGTCGCGGCTGGCTTGATAGCGTTGGCCAAGAAGGAGAAGAAGCAAGAGATGAGCTTGGCAATCGAGGCGGAGAAAAAGAGGTTGAGGGATGCCGAAATGCAGGAAAGCGCGCAGGTCAAGAGAGAGAGGGACAGGCTGGATCTGCCGGTCAAGAGTGAGGCTCGAGTCAAAGCCGAGTCGCCGCAGGATGAGGTATCCAGCACTTCGACGTCGAGAAACGTTAAGCTCGAAGACGTCCAAGACGAACAAGACGTCAAGCCTTTCAAACGGTCAGCGTCGCAAGAGCCGGATAGCGGATACAGTCGTTGGACCACCTCGTCTTCAACAGTCAAGCCCGAACACGACTTTGACGACGATTCCGACCATCAAGATTTCAACGACCGTTTTTACGATTTCAACGACTCGGCCACCCCCGCCTTTGCAGATGACTTTGACCAAGACGTCAAACCTCATTTTGACGAAGCTCTCGAACGCGATATTATCGACCTCACCCACGATCTCGACGACGACAACGCTCGACATGCGAAACCCAAACTCGAACTCGATCTAGATGTGAAACCCAAACTCGAACCTATCCCGGACACCGCCGATACAGGCGCAGCCTGGCAGTCCAGCAACCAGCTTATCCAGTTTCGACAAGACGCACAAAAGATCGCCGACGACTACTTGGCGTCTCAGCATTCCGGGCTCAAGTTGAAGAAGAGAGCAAAGTCGAGCTTTAGAAAGGATTCGCACGCGTTCGAACAGGGTAGAAACGACGCTAGCAAGATTGATGTCAAGCGCAAGAGGTTGCAGATGTAGACGCGAGTGAGAGCCCATGCAGAGTAACGGACAAATGGCTGATGTGTAATGTCATGAAAGCGTGACGAGAGGCTGGGCGGCGTTTGGGATGGTGAAGAGGAAACTTCGTGAGTGTAGCATGAGCGATGCGATGGAAGAGAAAGGGTGCAGAGGTGGCGGGAGAGGCAAAGTCTTCTAGGCGGTGGGCGAGCCTTGGCGACGGCAGGGATGATGTGGGGACGGTGTTTAGATGCTAGGGCTGCGTACAGAAGATAAGCGGCATACTAGATGGAAAGCGAGAGCACAAGCTGCTTGCTTTACCAGGCGGGATAAGCTTCGCCATGCAAAGCCTGCAGGAAGACTCGAATGTTGCCTCGCCAGGGACGTTTGGTGCCCACCGCATGCAGAGGACGATACCATCGGTCGAGACGACAGCTCAATTGGGCCCTACAGGGAGGGATGGCAGTCTGTAAACCCTTCTAGCAGCTCTTTGAGATTGTCAGATGCCACTGCTGCTGCCTCTCTGAAGTCCACCTCGTCCAAATGAACGATGCGCCACTTCCGTCGTCTTCGCCCTTGGTATGCCACTAAAGATATCAGGACCTTCACCTTCTTGCCATGGAAGCTGCTCCGGTTCAGCCAGCAGCTTCTCCTTCGCGTACATCTTCCTGGCAGACTTCCCGTGGCTCTCAATCACTCTCTCCATCGGCGGTTTGAGTACCGAATATTCGCCCTCCGAATATTTCACTGGTCCGACCGGTTTCCGGAAGCTTAAAAAGTAAGCCAAGACCTCTGCCTGCGTTACATCTCCTAAGGCTTTGGAGTGATCATTCAGTCCTCCGGCTCGAAGGAAGTCATCGATACGAGACCCTGATGAAATGTTGCCGAAAGGCAAAAGCAAGAAGTTGTTAGTGACCACTCCATCGCAGGAGCCCAAGCGAGCTGTTCGACGACTTACAATGCGAGGTGCGTTGCTTCCATTCGTTTCCTTTGAAGAGGTATTTCAGCGTTGCCACTGCTGTCTTGAGCTGCTGATTGTACTCTTCATCCGAGGTGAACAATTCACGCGGATACACATCCTTAGCAAACTCTTGATAGACTTGCAACGGGTTGCTGATCACGTTGGGAGGAGGCGCTCTGACCAGAATTGAAGTCAGCAGCAAGGTCAAAGGGAAGCCAAAAAGTAGCGTCGCTCTCATCGTAGGCTTATGGGAAAAAGTTGTGGAAAGACGAGAGAACGGAGAGGGAGAGCGGTACTTTGAAATGGCTTTCTTCCTTCACAAATGTCACTATTTATACACATGTCCTGCTGTGCCCACAGACGCTTTATTGGAAGGTGTGCCTTCCCTGGGCTCGAAATGCCGTCAAAATCAACGGTTGGCGGCGGTTGACCAGAAGAACGCCAAGAAATGCCTGGACGCCAATCACCCACCATCCTTTCTACTATCACTCGTCACGAGGTGCTTCAATAACAGCTGCTCGAATCAGTTCACAACGCACGCTTTTCCTGCGTCACAAGTCTATCCCAGTGACTGATCCGAAGTCAACAAAGACTTCATCGCTCGTCAGCAGATCGATGGGATGGCAGGACCCTCCCACAAAACAGCGTGGTAGTTAACCCTTGAGGAAGAGCTGATCAGATATGGTAAATCGACAGTCGCTTCGTTCCACTCCTGCAAGAGCATACTCACGGGTCCAATCGCGAGCGGTCTGTAGCAAGATGTCGATCACAGTCAATCGAGCTGTTGCGCCATTGAGAAATGTGGGCCACGTCGCCCACTTCTGCGAAATTATCGATCTCATTGCAGTGATACGCCCGCCCACGACTCGTTCTCCATTCGCTCAAGAAACTACTATGGTGTCCACAGCAGTCGGTGCAAAAAATGTGCATTAAATTATTCATGCCATCAATCGATCGAGCCCCCCCCCGTTCTGCATCAAGGCGGAGCTGGATGCGTCCAGCCGAGCAGTGCTCACCGAAGTCTGTCCTAGCCAGACCTCGGGGCCGATGGAATGGTGAGGCGTTGCTTAGACCATCCACCACCCCTCACTCCTCCAAATTTTTTGGATCGTCTCGGAAAGGGACTTCAAGTACCCATTCCTCTTGGCATAGTAACGATTCCAATCGTTACCGGTGACCGATTTTCCTTGATCTTTGATGCAGAGCCAAAAGGAAGAGGAGAACGTTAGCAGCTCGTAGCCAGACGACTGGTAGAGAAATGATCAGACTTTGTACTCACAAAAATTCGGCACAGCCTTCTTTGCCCAAAACTCCTCGGCAAGCTTCCTTGCGTTTCCGTCTGTTAGCGGAGCATAGGGAAAGAGGGCTTCCGCCAGTTCAGAAAAACTATGCCCGGAGGTGTCTCGATGAAGTGACGTATGGAGAAGGATACCTACTGTACTTGGTGGTATGACCGATGAACTCATAAAACTGCGCAAACTGGCTATACTCCCTGGTAGGACTAATAAACGCAGCGGTAGCAAATGTGACAGCCAACAGAGTTGCCATGAGTAGGAGCTGAATATGCTTCATCTTGATGTACGTCACGATTAGGTTTTGTGCCTCTTCGTTTTGACTGTGGCGAAGTAGAACAAGGCAGGTCGCGGGGGAAACGGGAGAGGATTTGCTGCCCTATTTATGCTTTACGATTGGTCGGTTGCTCGCTGCCCTCCAATCCACGGAAGTGGGGGATAAGCAGGGACCCATCATTGCGCCACTCTGTTTTGTGGTACCATGGTGGTTACGTGGAGACTGTGACTGCTTTCATATTTTGACAGTGGCATCCACGTCCACGCCCACTCGTTTCGACCCTCGAGCCATGTATCCACCGAGTAAAAGAGCTTGTGAACGACCTCTCTTCTCATCGGTCGTTCCTTGCATCTTGCACTGTGTGAACAGTGGGCTGGGTCGCAAATGTTGATGGAATGGTATACAAACTTCTCCAAATCGCTCATCTTGAGATACTCCGCACTGACCCAGAGCTCGTCTACAAGGATTGACGTGACGGGGCTAGATTGCTTCTACATTCGAACCATTTTCTTCAACGACTCCTTCATCGACTTCAAGAGGCCATTCTGCATTATGAAGTACGCGTTCCAGTCACGACCGTAAGCAGATTTACCTTCACCTGTGGGTGTGTAGAATAAGGGCGGCAGGGTAAAAGAGGTTAGCAAAGCTACAGTTCATCGAACTTGCTTGGTTCTCGACGAGCTCTGGTGGCACTCACTGTACCATTTCAAAACTCTGCTATCCCAAAATTTCGAGGCTAGCGGTATGGCGTTTGGATCTTTTACAGACAATCGGAGTGCCAAAAAAACCCTCGGGTACGTCGTTGTGTTAGCTATTCTGCGGTCGACAATGTCAGGGCAATGGCGTCCATACACTTACTGTAGTTACTGACTTTGCGGATGAAGTCTCCACGAGCATCACTGAGCTCCATTCCTGGGCCGAACAGCACGTCAGATTGCTTGATAATCGTCGCCGTAACGCATGTGAACGCCAACAGTGCCACCATAAGCAAGAGGCGGAAGTGAATCATCGTCATGGTCGTTTTCGCTTAGGAAGTAGATACTTGCTGCCCTGTTATGAGAGTAATACGTGTGGTGATGAGAGAGGTGGAATCAGGAGGTAGAAAGGGAAACATAGCCTTCTCCGCTCTATTTAAGCCTTTAGACAATCAGTCCCTCGCTGTGTGTCCTCCGAAAGGCGCAAGAGCACTCGGGCTCTGTGATTGCTCTGTCTCCTTTCACACGACGATATCATGGGTGGTTGATCAAATATGGGCTGTTACCGGGCTGCTGAACAAAGCCTCCACTCCCACCTCGTTGCGTTCCCAGCACTATCAATTCCGTGTGGCAATGCTGGTCGCCTTTCGCTCATCTTCAAGCAACTCACCAGCCTTTCATTCCCTTTTCACCTCATCTACCGGCTTCCAAGCTGAGCAGATCCATGCCTCCCATCCGGACCTCATGATATACAGTGGGTCTCAACGCAAAGTGGGACGAATGGCGGCGAGCATTTCAGCACAAAAGTATTCTTTCGATATAATCTGGGTCTTAAGACTGACCACACCACTTGAGTACAATCGCCCCATGGATGTTGACAACAGGACACATACAGATTGGACCCCGAAACCAGAGATGAAACAAAACGGCATCACTGTGTTGTCACAGACCATTGTCTGTCGAGCCCACACAACGGGCTGATGAAAGGACACACGTCAGCGGCGATCTCATCTCGAGCCGGCATGGCCTTCATCTGTGAGCGTGCCAGACGTGATCGAAGACGGTCAGACTGTATCAAGTGAGGAAGAAAGGCGCATGCAGGATTTCGATGGAAGGAACAGACATGGAGAAAATCGAATCGCTTGAGCTTGCCTAAAAGCTCTCAGAGCGTAATACCGATACGGTCTTGGAGTCGGCGACTAGACATGAAGGTTCTTGACGTCGGCGAGCCAATCTTTCCAGTGCTTTCCGAGAACACTCTCGCCGTTCTCTGTACATCAAACAAAACAGCGACACGAAGTGCGAACCGTACGAGTCAGTGAACACCAAAAAGTAGACACCACAGGTGCTTCACTCAGAAAAAATACTAGTACTCACTGTACATAGGGATGGCTTTCTCTCTGAAAAATTGCCTAACATGCCCTCTCTGTTCCTTGGCTGCGAGGAGGCACAACGAAGTACCAAGATTCATCGGATGGAAGAGCTTCAAACATCAGTATCTTCATCGAAACCTGAAGTTCGAAGGCGAGAGACACTCACTGTGTTCTAGATGAGCCAGGAAAACGTTAAAGGCTGCGTCGACCCCACCCTCTTGACGAACATCCGTTCCGAGGATCTCGAAGGTATCACTGATTACTGCCCTGACGCTTTGCAGGGCAACGAAAGCGAGCACAACGGTAGCTTTGATGAACTTCATGACGTGCAGATGTGCGTCGGTAGAGAGCTCGGGCTGTCTTGCGTCTGTATCTAGCGAATGATGATGTTGGTACGTGAAGAGAAGGGGTGTGGACGGGCAAGGACTCTTTGCTTCGGTCTTCCTTTTATCTCGTCCAACGCGCACTTGGTCTTGAGTCAGCTTTCTAAACAAGCCCGCTTTGCTTGTTTTTCCTTTACTTTCTACAGTCTCTGATGCCAGGCAAACAATCAAGCATCTGAAAGCTTTGACACCAACAAATGCTCAAAAGCCCACCCGAAGGAGACCACTTCCGGCAACCAAGCTGTGACTCAAGAGAACAATGCCAACAAGGTCTTTAAGCGATGAGTGATGCCAAGTGGATTTCATAACCGGATCCGTGTTTGGCTGCAAAGGAGACGCTGTCACTCACTCATTTGTCGCGAGCTGGGTGTAGACGGTGACAGCAACGAGGACAGCAGAGAGAGAACACAACGCCGCATGTCTACTACAGACGGGAGGCTCCGGAGAGGTCGTGTCGAGGCGGTCAGTTTTAAGTCCACCCTGGCGGTGGCTTTCTTGACCACTTCACCTCGGCCAGGCAATACCTGCCCACCATCTCGCTAAAAATGATCATGGCCCAAGGCCTATGAATGCGGCGAAGGCGAGAGTGAAGCCAATTTGCAGCTAGTTATAGCTCACCTCTGGTGCCTTTGGTTGGACGCGGTGGATTTTTGACTCTCTCGCGAAATGCAAAGAGTCCTTCCCACAACATCACACCCCACACGCACCAAACAAGGTGAGGCATGGCAAAACAGCGAGGGATTCCGAGAACTTAATTTGTAGATTGATCGTTCTCTGTGCATCGACGAGAAGAGTCTTCACCTAGTGAGGGGACAGCCACCACTTGCAACAACGATTGCCGAAGCTGAGCTCGTCTACGGCGACCGAGCTTTGTTCCGTTCGAGGGATAGATCGTCCGTCTGCCTTCCAGTGCAGTCTCAACCTCCCTTTCTGGCGTGAAAAGTCACTAAAAAGGTCTGCACGCTTTCTCAGAATCACATGGGCCGTTTAAGGGAAGGATACATGTGACAAAAATTTCGGTATGAACGGTAAATTTAGAGAGATAAAGGTTTGTGAAAGAAGGCGATGACGGATGCATGCGAAGAGCAATTCAAGCGAGCTTAGAAGTGGAAGCCGGGTAGGCGAAGAACGGCTTTCATACTAGTGGCTGGTGAGTGGCACTATTTGTAATGGGACTCAGCGATTTCACCAAAACCGCCAACCCCTTCCATTACTACGCTGTCGCTCTTGATGGTAACCGCCCATGGCTCGAGCCCACGCCTCGGTTTCCGTCAAATCCTGGTCTGTCCGGGCCCTCTCGGCCGCAATAGCCTCCCTATTTTGCCTTTCAGCCGCCGCCGCCGCCGCTAACCGAGCTTCCTCGGTAGCAGCCAGCCCATGTTGCAGATACCAGACATTGAATTCTTGACCCGACACTGCGTACTGATACGCACCTGATGCAGTGTTTCATGAATAGGGGGAAGGAAGCTTGGTTCTGCGTCAGCGCTTGGTTCGCCGCATCGCTGGGGCAGGCTCAACCACACTCACTGAACCTATCAATCGAATGCAAATATTGGTAGAATTTTTGAGCAAGGTGCTCTGTTTGTTGTGTGAAAGCATTGTTGAAGTAGTAAGTCAGGAAAAGTCTCGGATAGCAGAGCCATGGGTCGAGTTTGGTTTTGACGACATACCGGAATATTGCACCCTTTCATGTTGGAGCCTCTGAACGAGATTCCCGATCAGCGATTCCGGAACATTAGGATGAGACCAAAGGGTCGCCTGAGCTGGGAGACTCCAAGTCAAAGAGGCAAATGCTAGAGCCAGTACTGCCCAAAGGAAGGAGAAGTTGAAGGAGGCCATTTTCGAGCTTGACTACGAGGCTGTCGAGAAAGAAGTGATGATGGAACGAAAGAAGGAAAGGTCGATGGAGGATGAGCTTTATATACTCTTGCTTTCGCGAAGATTTTTGTCATTCAGAGGCGAAAGAGGCACGCAAGGTGTACTGTATCCCTAGCATTCGGGAAGCGCAGGTCGGCGCAGCGTCGGTAGCTACCCTCACAGTTGGCTGTAAGCTTGCAATGTCCTTCCGATGTATCACAGCCACAGCCCTTCTCCCACAGTGTGAGCAACAGTTGCGAGCGGAGATGGTCAGTGTAGGGAAGCTAAAGACTGATTTGAGTCTACGACAAAAGGCATTGACAGCATTTGGAAGATCACACGGGGTGAACGTGCTTGTATCTTTCGATTGTCTCCTTTGATGAGACGGTGGGTGCAGGGGGAAATGGTGCGTGGTATTGGTTGACAACTGAGATGTTGCGCATATGGAACTTATTGTCATTGCTGCGGTGCTTGCGTCGCTATGCGAGCCTTTCAGAGTCAGGAGATCCGTGTGGGTTCGTAGTGACCTCGGTCTCTCTTCGGGTGATTGTCAGAAATGTCAGCTTATCTGACTTGAAAGCCTAACTCCGTCCAGCTCAGTACAGCGACTTCCACCGGGCGTTCTCAGCTTCACATGCAGACAACTTGCCTAGCGCGGAGCGGGCGTTGTTGGCAAGTGCCCACCGTATCAAGATGAAATGACATGCCCGCGGCGTCTCGGCAGGTGCAGGTGGGATTGCAAAGCTGGCACCGTACACACTGTGCTCTTTCATTCGCAAGGAGATCACAACACGACGTCAAATCTCGAGGTCAAGTGCCTGACACTCTCTCAACGAAGGGTACGATCAGAATTGCACTCGTTAGCGAACAGACAACAAAACCATGTAGAGAGCTTCAGGCCGAGTAGGACTTGGTCCGTGGATTCCAAGAGCGTTCGTGGTTCTTGGGAGGGATGTTAATGTTAAGGAGCTTCCAAACGTCATTGTGCTCTTCTGGAATTCTCTGAATCCGGTAGTGCAGCATGTTGAGCTCTTGGCTTTGTTGTCGTGCAATCTCTCGAGACTGGGAATAGTTGATCGAAAAAGCTCGACGCACTTCCTCGGCCATCTTGCGTGCACTATCCTCAGCTGCCATGATCTCTGGTGGCATTGCACGCTTGATCATTTCATCTACTGGTGCAGCAGTGGTGGGAGAAATGGCAAGGCTGAGGTAAATCAGCGCTACAGTCAGAGCTAGACACCGTCGGATCTTGCTGGTCAGAAGTGACATTGTGAAGAAAATTTGATAACGGAAACGTAGCGGGAGAAAAGGTGATAAGTTAGAGATGCCGCTATCTACTTGATCACAGCTCAGCGTGGTTTGATTTATATAGCCAGATTGAGTTGCGCTCTCACCGGTCACTCTGAGTGGATGTGGGCCAGGTCAAATGATCACGTATGCCGTAGTCACACCAGCGGCAGCCTTCCGCCGCGTCGACATCATCGAAACTCGTTCAATGGCGTGGGAAAGCTCTGGCCGTGGTCAAGAGACCAAGTTGAGACCTACACCTGTACCGTTGCCTGCTTTGAAGCACCGACGGAGCTGCACCGAAAGCGTGGGAAGTCGGTGGCTTCATAGACGACTACGAGAATGTCTTCCGCAATCCGATAAAAAGGAAAAGTTGACTCTTACTCCCCCCCTGTTTATCCTCCGTTCTTTCATGAAGTTGACTCGCAGCTTCGCAGCCGCAGTGGCGCCTGCTTTGAGCGACAGCCGACGGATTCCGCTCATTTCCACTGCTCATACCGGGAACCGCACAAAAGGACCATGGAACGCACCGGTCTGCTTTCATTATCATCTTTGCATCGGAGCGAGGAGCTTTGCATGCATATGCAGCGAGACGTCCAATGCTCAGGGCTGCTTCAGGAAAGCTCCGAACCTCATTTGACAACGTCCGCAAGCACCGATGCGTTCCACTCCACCGGTGATCGGTCTTTACCTTCCTCGCCCGCCAGTGACTCACGATGAGACGGTGGAGGGGGCCTTCGTATGTAAGAATGGTCCCAAATGCCGCCGTGCGAGCAAGCCGTCGACGAATTTTCAAGCAACTGCCCACCTGACCACTGCCACCACTCCTGCAACCAGCTGTGACGTTGGATTTTCTTGAGTGTATCATGGTCGAATCCGGTAGACTGCGAGCAGCCCCCACCAATCTTGTTGGGCTGCACTTCACCCACCACGGCGATTTTATATCTCTTGCAGACCATTACTCGGAGCTCGAAAGCGGAAATGAACGAACAAGCACCAACGGCACCCGCTTGCAACGCAAGTGTCGACATATGAAAGGTGGGTTTTCGTTCAGTTTTTTCCTTCTTCTTCTTCGGCCTGCTGCGCGAATAGGCATGGTTTGCCAAGAGTCGTGGGATTTTGCCCGAAGGCGTAGTTCCTCTTCGGCGCAAGGGGATAAGTTGATGCGTAGGGATGCAAACTATAAATCAACAAAGTCCTATTGTTCTTCGGCAAGGCGTTGATGCTTGGCCAAACTTTTCCTCTTAATGGAGCCTCCATTCACGACCTCCTTTTTTCATCCCATCACTTCCACTTATCACGACAACGATCCGTGACGCCGAACACCAAGCATAGCAAGAAAATCCCGCGTCGAACCACCCCCTACACACAAGCCTTGTTCTCAGGATGAGACTACGTCTACCAATGGCGATCCTGCTGCTCGCCTTACTCTCCGTACCGGCCACATTGGCCCAAGCGGGATCTTCGAGCGAAAGCGGCAATCGAGTCGCAAAGCTTGCGGCCAAAATTCGAAATCTCGGGAAATCCTCTCCCAAAAAGGATATCCTCGTAGACTTGTTGAGCAAGGTGATGCCGACAGAGACGTACAAGGAACTCGAGCCGTACTGGAAAACAGCGGTAAAGAACCAATGGATTGATGCAAACACGGGCCTTGCCACGAAGACCGATATCTTTCGGGGGGAAGAAGAAGAGAAACATGTCGCCTATATCATGGCGGTGATGGGCAGGTATGCTGATCAAGTGAAGCCTTGAGGGCAAATTTCTCCTGTCAAGTTCTCTTGGCCCCATCCAAAAGCGTCCACCACCCCTCCTGTATGCTCTCTGCCCTCTCGTCCGAAACTTCTCATATCCACTCTCCTTGTACTCCACATTGAGCATTGCAATCCAGAGTAAAAGACCCCATTCATCACACGCGCATCTGTCTGTCTCTTCTGAACCTCGCATTGCTACATCTTCACTCGTCGAGCATACTATCATCTGGAGCGAGTCCGTGTCGCCCTTCGCGCTCGCCCGCCGCCAACCCCGCCAGCTCATGGGCCAATCTCGGCAAGTCCGAGTCGTCCCAGAACGATCTGACCGTTTCCACCTCTTTGCAAGCATCCTCGAGCAACAGAGAGACAGAGTGGTGCGGCGCATCTACGAATCTTGCTTCGAGAACGTCTGTCAACCGCTCTGTTTGTTCGTGCGCTAGCTCGGCGACGTCGCACCAAACCCTTCTTGCTTCGATCTCGTCGGTGGCGTCCGAGACTTCCTTCAACACCACCCATAGCCCCGTCTGTTGGAGGTCATGCATAAACACTTGATCCGAGACGTTTGTCGTTTCGCCCAGAGCGAGCCAGTCATCTCGAATCACGGCGCGACGCCAAACCGCCCGCAATGCCGCTTGAAACCGCTCAGCGGCGAGATCCTTCTCGGCCCGAACCAACACCTTGATGGCGGTGGCAAAGTCTTCCATCTGCGTCTGCGGGGTGTCTTTGAGCGTGAGGAGATCGACCAAATCCTCCGCACCCAGATACGAGCCTTGGAAGAGCAGCCGCTGAACCAGCTCGATATAGTGCTGTCGAAACGCCGGATAGTCAACCAACCTCGTCGCTACCGCATCGACAATCTCCTCTGCCAACTGTACCGCTTCTACACTGCCCCGTTTCGGCATTTCGACAGGTAACCCACCCACCGCATTCTCCCACAAAACACACAGCGACTCTTGAACAGCAATCAGGTCCAGATGATCGTCAAACACTTCCACCTGCCTCTGAACGCCCACCGTCCGCAACTCTTCCACCGCGAGCGTCGAGAGATAGCCCAACTTGCTCAGACTGAGCTGCAACTTGCGCTGCGTCAGATTCGACTCGCCCAACCCGACCTGTTCCAGCTTGGACGAGGCGACGTCGAACCGGCGCAGCGCCAGATCGTGCAGCCATGCCAACCGCTCGCGTCCCGGTTGGGAGAGGTAGTCGAGAACCAGAGCGTTGTACTCGGATTTTTGCGTCAAAAGCACCCGCTGCAGCCCGTGCTCCATGTACCAGTCGTACAGCGGAAATGCAAACTCCTGCCGGTACCGGTCGAGATACGTGTCCAGCCGTGCCTGGTCGGCGTGACACAGTTCGACCAGCGTGCGATAGTCGCGGTACTGTTCGGCGAGGGCGAAGGCTTTATCCGATCGACCGATAGCGACAAGCGGACGGATCAAGAGGGGCCGCGCCGAGCGGTAGGTGGTGGCAAATACGGCATGCTCCCTCTCGGCAGTGTCGCCTTCCGAGCCGGCAGCCGCCGCAGCTTCGAGGTATTGCAACCGCTCCAAATAGCATGCCAATGCGACCTCGGCGAGCCAGCACATCTGCGCCTTGAGTTCCGACTGGATCCGATGCTCCTTTTTGACCTCTTCGCTGCTACCCGCAAATTCGGTGTCGATGCTCGAACCCAACTCCCTCGTCCTGTCCCCCACCACGTTGACCGTCAGCGAAAATAGACTCTCCAACAGCTGCACCGTCCCACTCGTCGCCGTCCACGCTTCGTACACCGCCCCGTGCCCGCTTTCGACAAGCCCATACAGCCCTCCGAACTCCTTCCTATACCGCAACGCAGCCTTCAACGCAGCCAGCGCCGTACGGTTCAACTCCATCACATCGCCAGATCGAACGCGCAACGGTTGAGCCGCGACGCTCTTCGTCTGACTCCACAGCTTCTCCACCACGTTCCCCATCAGATTGGAATGATGCCGGAAGAACCTCCGCACTACATCGTTGCCACCCAAGCCACGCTCGGTCATGACCGCCTCGATCGCCCTCGCCAATGGACTCTGCCCACCCGAACCCGGGGCCGAGTAGAACTCGTTCTGATACACCCACAGCTCGCTCAACGCCGCCGCCAGCTCGGCGTCGGCCCGCAGCTGTCGTTTGGTCGTCTGCGGAAGCTTTTCGAGATGTCCACATGCCGCGATGAACTTGACCAAGAATCGCAGTTTGCCCAACCGATCCTTGAGTGCAGCGCGCAAATCCACAGAGGGCGGAACACGCTGCGAGATGGGATTGCTGAACGTCAACAGCTCGCGACTGAGATTCTGACAAGCCGTCATGAGGGTTCCCTGCAAATGCGCCGGCAGTTGGAAAGTGAGAGGGTTGAGCGGCGACTCTGAGTAGTACAGCGCCTGTTCGAGTTTGCCCTTCAGCCGTTCCGTGTCTGCACGCTGGCGATCGGCTGCGGATGCATACGCCGTGCAACGATGACGTATCTCGTCGATACTCGTTTCGACCAACAACGACCCGGAAGCAACCGAGATTAGCGAAAGCGCGGCAACAGCCTGGTCGTTTCCAAGGTCGATCGTGTCGCATCCAGACCCAATGAAACGGTTCTGGACGTCGTCCTTGAGCTTGATGACTTCTTCGAATGACTCGCAACCTGCTTCGAGCTGTTTCGCCACGACAGTATCGGCGAAGCAGATGAAAGCCGCCGGTCCGCCGTTGGGTAGGCTGAGCAAAGGTGTCGCGTAGGGCCTAGGATCGGAAAAGCTGGAATAGTTGATGGTGCGAATAGAAGCGACAACAAACGAACCCGCATCCTGAACAGCGTCAATGATGGCCAGACCGTGAGTGAGTGGTTCGTGTTCGGCTTTGGTTTGAGAGTAGAGAAGCACCAATTGTCCATCAGACTGAACAGCCCCGTCCAGGATATCGAATGACAAGCTTTGAGCCGCGCTGTAGCGTTCATCACTGAGCTGAAGCACGCTACTCGCAACCACCTGCTGAACATCCTGTTCCGCCAACAGACGTTCCCCACCCTGATCCAGCACCTGCCACTTTTGCAACGTCTTCCCACCAATCGCGTACACCTCGCGACCCGCCTTGCCTGCTTGAACGGGCGCGACAGCAATAGAAACAACCTGATCGCCCGTCGACCCCAGCGCCGAGCCCGAACCAAACAAACGCCCCAGCAATCCCCGCTGCTGCGAGAAAGGCCGAACCTCGGCCAGCAGCACCCCAGCCCTACTACCAACCGACACACGCAGCAATCGACTCTGACTGGTAGCCAGAATCACCGTCGACTCGTCGACCCGTTCCAGCTGCACGACCGTTTCGTTGGAAGACAGCGGAGCAGTGATCCGCTGCGCCCTATCTTGACGAGTAAGAGAACTCGAGATGCCCTCCCAAAGGCACGCCTGACCATCCGGGGCAACAACAAGCAACGCCGGCTCCCTGCCCGCACCTCTCGGCAGAAAGCAGCTATGCGCGAGATCGTTGATCGCCGTCATGCTCGAAGACGGATACTGAGGCAGTGGGAACGCAAAACACGTCGGCGACCCGGTCCCAATGCCGCGACTCGAATAGTTCCAAACAAAACACTGGGTGCGAGAAAGCACACAGGCGTATCCGGTTTGCACATCAAGATGTCCCTTGAAGGCGTCGATATACATATCCGCCTCGTTCAACACCTCCAATACTTCCGTCGGCAACCTCGAATAGACCGATACATGAATCCACTGGTCTCCCAACAGCACCGTTCCTTCTTCAAGCTGCGCCGCCGCCTTTGCATCCTTGGTCGCCAAAGGTGAACGTCGCCCAAACCCAGCATGCGAAGCAGAATGGGTCGATTCGGCAACCGACCGCATATCCGCATCATCGTCAAACGCCGACGCCTCGTCCCGGTCGAACGCACTTGCCGGACTGAGAAGCGACACGTTGGGACCTGGAACAGCCAGCATCGAAGACGGTCGTGGTCGTGCACGTGTCGTCCGTGCCCTACCAGTCCCGCTCAGGAACAGTGATCCCGAAGAAACATCACCGGCGTCCGTAACATTACCACCGTCACCACGTCGGGCAAGAAAAGACGGCGGAGAAATCGGATCCTGTCCACCAAAGACAGGTGTACCAGCCCGAGATGAACGATTCGCCGACCGAGATGCGAGCGGTGTGGATGATCTTGCGTCCCTGGCTCTGGATGGTGTAGTAAACATGATTCCAGACTCTCCTATTTTGTGAGATGGTCAAGGTAAAAAGAGAGTGGATGATGGGAAGGAAGATGAGAGATGGATTTCTCGCATGGTCAAAGCGAAAGTGACGTTCTACAATTTCCAGCCTTCTTCGCGTTGGCGCAACCCGCACAAGAAAAAACACGAAATCGGGGTCAGCGCGAAAGCAGGGATCGGGCTCATCAAACACAAAGCTTTGATCAGCATACGCAGCGAGATGGGAGGTAGAATACGACTGCTGAGGCCAAGAACGACGCGATACCGAGATTGAAAGACGATACAATGCTCAAAGATACATGAGAGAAGCGAGAAGCGGATATGCACGAACTGTCCGAATGGCGAAATGGTGTGATGGAGGCTGGTGTGTCAGAAAAATGCGAGGAAGGGCAGCTGGAGATTAAAGTGACCGTCCGCGTTCTTACGTTCCCAGAGCGTTGCGGAGCGTTGAAGAGGAGACCGAGCAGTGATAGCTCGCAACGGACCACATGTGGTTGTTCATGGCGACGCTTAGAAATCAGGCGAAGGAGTATTGACCTCGAGATCCTCTCCCTCATCCATAGCTTCGTGGATCGAACGCATCATCTCGACCTCACCTGCACTGGATGGATCCGAGAAACTCCAGGGGAACGGATTGGCAGCATCGCTCATCTCCGAGTCGTCCGACTTGGGCGCAACATCGCTCGGCAAAGCTGTCACGGAAGGCGATCGTCGGCCGGGACGCCAGATGCGCACCGTACGGTCGTCACCACACGAAGCAATAGTCAAAGGATCCTTCGGATGCCAAGCCACAGCATTGACGGAGCCGGCGTCGTGGCCAACGAGTGTCTCGATCAGACGGCCACTGGCGCGATGCCAAATGTAGATCTTGGCATCCTCGCTACCGGACACCACGAAGTTTTCATCGATACCGCCAAACCCACAGCCAATCACGTGCTGGCTGAGCTTGTGGCCATGGAAGCGTCGGACCAAGCACTGACGACCAACGTCCCACATCTGCAACTCGCTCGGTCGGACGTTGATGAGCGCGTACTGCGAGTCGCGGCTGACGGCTAGACTCACCAGCTCGTCGCACAAGTAGATGGACCCCAGCTCTTCGCGAGTGCGCAGATCGATGAAATGGATGCGGTATCGTTCCGAGCCCATGGTTCGCGACCCTCCGCCCAGGTCGATAGGCGATTCGACATCAACCCGATCGTGCGCGAACCCTGTAGATGCAGTAGACGGCGATGAACTATCGCTGAGTTGATCAGATGCAATCGATGTGCTCATCGCAGCAGATGAGTTGTTGTGGAAACGACTGGTGGATGATGCGAGACCCGTTGGCGCGACTTGACGTGCACTGAGTGCAATGAGGTGGGTACCGTCGGGCGAAGCAGCCACCGACAGGACACGGAAAGGCGAAGTGCTCTTCTTGTACTGCACGCGTCCCTCCGAATCCCACCAAACAATCTTGCCATCCATACCTCCTGTCACAAAGCCTGTGCCGTCGGCGAGCCACGCCGCTGTAGCGACCGTGTAGCTATGCTCTCGAAGCGTCTGCATTGTGCCTGAGTCAAGCTTGCAAAGCGTCACATCAATATCCGAGGTGACCAACAGATGCGAATCGTCCGGAGCCCAAGAGACTGACGAGATGTTATCCGAGAGGGGAACAAACTTTTGCATCAGCTTGTAGTCGTCCTGCACGCTCCAGATGAGAATTGTCTTGTCGGCACCTGCGGTCGCCAATTTCGTGCCGTCATGCGAGAACCCCAGACACCACACCTCGTCGTGATGGTCTTGAATGGTGCGCGAGACCTGCGAGGGAAACACGGACCGGTCGGAGCGATGATCGGTCAACAAGGAAAAGTGAGAGCCGTGAGGCGAATTGAAGAACGGGTCCTGCTGCTTTTGGAACTTCTGCGCCTGTTCGAGCAGTTGCGGCAGGCGCCGACTCGGAATCATGACGAGCGGAGACACGGCCGACTCAATATCCATCATGAGCAGACGGCGGGATTCGCCATCGGCACCATCCCAGCCAGCACGGGCATGGAGCTGTTCGGGCGAGGCCGAGATGACAAGGCTCGAAAGCAGATGGAGCTGAGATGTGTCATGGCTGAGAGGTGTGAGCTTTTCACGGAGCACGTTGAGCGCCTTCTTGGTCTGTCGTGCTTCGAGCAGCTCGAGATAGCGCTGTTTCTGCAACATGAAGCGGATGGAACGGAGGCTGACGAGATCGGGTCTGCGGAGCACCGAGTCGATGAGATCCTGTTGAGGAGATTCGAGTGTGCCTGCTAAGGACACGGAGGACGATGCAGTTGACGAAGACGGAGGCGCTTCCAGCGAAGAGCCGCCGGCAGCAGCGCCACGTGAGCTGCGGGAAGCCTGAATACGTTTGGCCGCGTAAGTGAGGCCATCGATGAGGAGTCTCTCTGCGTTTCTCCAGTCTCCGCTCAACACAGCCGTGCGGAAAGCCGTGATGGAGGGATGCTCGAGTATGATGCCCGATTCTGTTTCAAGTGTCTTTGCCGCCGAATCGTATCCCATCTCGCGCAAGGTTTGGAGTGTAAGCTTGACGAGCTCTCTGCGGTCGATGGAGCTACCCGGAAAGAGCGGAGAGAAGGCGGGAGCATCTGCATACTCATCGACCATAGTGGCGGCGATCTTTCCGTTGCGATGGCCGTTGCTGCTGCTGCCATTGCTTGCGTCCGACTTGAGGGTAAGATCGCTGGACTTGCCGTTGGAAGGCCCACCATTCGAGTAGGGCGAGGGAGGGGCCGAGGAGGAGGCACTTGCCGTCATTGCTTCAACAGATGCGTCCTTCAATTCCGAGATGGCCGATGGTCGAAAGACGGACTGAGGGAGAGAGGAGGACGAGCCTGACCCGCTTGGACGAGCAGTGCTGGGCGGAAGGGGGTCAAGCCTGGCTCTCTTGGGAGATGGCGCCTCCGAGGGGCTGAGGGGTCGAGGAGGTCGGCGCGGCGTCCTGAAAGCGTGCTGGCTTTGCTTGCCAGGAAGAAGGAAGTGCTAGTGTTGTTCGGACTGGGTAGGCAATAGTAGAGGTGCGATACAAGATGGAAAAGTAGAGACGGTGACTGCTGCTGAGGGCGGTGGTTTGGCCTTTAGAGCTGCTTCAGCCAGCTGCTGGCTTGTGGGCAAAGATAGCGAAGCGTGTCGTTTGATGCTGTCTGGACTGATGAAGCCGTCTGATTTCGGGCTGGCCTATGGTGCTCTTTGCTAGTTGTGAGTGTCTCGATTGTATGCTGAAGACCGAAAGTGCTGGATGGGAGCTGCTTAGAGGTTGTCTGATTTCGCAACGGGCGATCCTCTTCTTGCTCGGATCGTTGGTAAACCTGTGTATGGCCGAGTTTCTGAAATCGACGACAGTGCCGTTTAATGTCGACGATGATTCAGCTCAAGCTGGTGACAAGCTGAGTTGGTTGTGATGATGACAAGAGAACCGCTCGCGAGTCTCGATTTCGATAAGCACCAGCAGCAGCAGCAGCAGCAGCAACCTTTTTGGCTTAGACCCTGAATTGTAAGCGCCCAAGCAAGTGCGGAGGAGGAAGGAGCCCCAGTGTGAGTGTTAACTTTGGCTGAGCAGCTGAGTGTGGGATTGTGCATTTCAAGAGTCAGCTGCACCAACCTGCATTTTCTCTTCTCGCTCTGACGCAGACTCAACCTCACTCTGCTCTGCTGCCTCTGTATTAAAATGCAGCAGCAACTCCTGCAACTTGAACTTTCAGGTCTGCCCTGTGCGTACACTTCATGACTGTGCTGCTGTACGAAAATTGTCATCCGCAAGGAGTCACAGTGGATTCTCCTTTTTTTTTTTTTTTTTTTGGCCGGAACCCCCTTTCAACCCGTCAACCCGCAATCAAGCGTCTGCCGTTGCGAGTCCATCGCTCTGCCTCCGAGTGGCAATGCCGACTTTTGGATAAACAATCCAGAGCCTATGTTGGTAGTGAGATAAAGCAAGTTCTGACCGACACTGCTGACACTGCCAACGCTTTCAAAGCTCAAAGTGGGATTCCCACGAACCGACGCTAGGAGTGGAGGTTTAGCTGGCTCTTTTTTGTGGCCCCAATTTTTTTTCTTTGAAAAAAAAAAGTCGATTGACTCCGATTACGGCCGGCAGTTTCCATTGAGCCTCGACGTCGACGCTCTTTCATCGATACCAGAGCACGCTTACAGTCTACAAGACTCACCAAAGACACACAGACAGCCAACACAAGTAACGCAAACGGAATCGGATCCAATTACAAAGCGAGTTTGAACATCGCAAAGGTGGCCTGGGAGGGGAAAAACAGAGGGTGTTCCTCATAAACAACCAAGTGCTTCCAGAGATAGTAGTGGAGCATCCATGCAATCGTCCTCGATCACTTCTCACCGCGCGTCACAAAGTTCTTGGCGAAACGCAGCATCGCACGAAAGTCTGGCATCTCGGGTCCGCCACTCATCACCGCATAGCCGCCGTTCTTGCTCGCAGCACCCATACGGCCTTCGACGCTGCGCAGCGGCAGACGTTGGTTCGAAGCAGCATGCGTCACCAGCACATGTGCCAGCCAGTATAAAGGCAGAGCGTCGTTCGAGAGTGGCGTCGCCCCAGAGGCGGTGAGCGGAGTAAACAAGGTTCGCTGCAGCTCTTCAGGCCAGTCGTGCTTGCCAGCCGCAGCGGACGCGACCCAGTTGACCTTGCCGTCGACAAGGTCCTCCGAAGTATCCATCTCGTCGCCTTCTTTTGGCTTCTTTGCCGATGCGAACCGGCACGTCGGATCTTGATCCCATGCCTTGCGCCAGCGCGCCAATGCCTTCTTGTACAATCCAACCTGGGCATCGTTGGCTGTCGTCGTCCCATTGCTATGAGCTCCGCAGCGCTTCATCCAACGATGTAATGATGATGGCTTGGCCACCCTCATCGCTCGACCCTCGAGCATCTCAATAATGCCGCGCAGCAACGCCAAGACCATCACCAGACGAGCAAAAGGACCGTGCGCGCCGTTTAGCGATGGCTCGCCCGGCACTTCTGACGGCGGAGAGTTGCCCGGTTCCGAGGACAGCAACTGCTGCAGCGCTTCATCCAGAGTAAGAGCCCTATGCTTTGCGAGCGCTGTGTGCCAGCTTGTGGACGTGGGCGCACGCCAGATGTAGTCCGGGCTGGGCAGCGGCAGATGTGCCACCTCTTTTGTAGCCAACAGCGTCGGTACCGCTGCATCCAGATGAGCCACCGTATCCATCGTGTAAATGACAAAGGCACACCTTCTGCGACCTTCGAGCTCGGCCCATCGGCGCCACACCTGCTCGCCATCCTGCTTTTCATCGCCATACGTTGGCATGAAAGAATACGAGAAAAACGTGTCCACCGTTTCGAACAGCACTTGCTGCATCACATCTTGTGCCGAAGGCATAGTGCGCTGCGCGTGCTCAGCATCTGGATCAAAGAAGCCCGCCTGACGTGCCATAGTGACCACGGTACCGTGCGAGACGCCAGCCACCATTCGCGTAGTTGCATCGCTGCTGAGGAAGTTGTTGCACTGGTACAGCATGAGCGCCTGCACCACCGCGCACTTGTCCCTGACGCTCTTGCACCGGCTCGCAAACGCACGCATCAGCGCGTCGGTCTTTTCGCTCATCACCACCGGCTTGACCAGCTCCTGACCGTCTTCTTCGTCAACGTACCGACTCGGTCCCGAATCCGTCGCACGCAGCAGCAAGTTGTCCGCCTCGGGCGGCGCGCCGTGGCTGTTGATGATGTTGATCGCCGACTTGGGCACCACCTCTTCGCCGGCCCACCACTTGCGTCCGGCCTCGTGTCCACCCAGCATGCACAGAGCGAAAGCGATGCAGCCCGGTGTCGTGTCCATGCGGAACGTGGGCTCATGGACCACGGGAAAGTGTTTGAGCAGGTTCTGCTGCGCGTGCAGAGCGAGCACACTGAGACGCGTGATGGGCGGCAGATTCCAGTGCTCGATCGCATAGCACGGACGAAACATGTCTGGAGGGATGAAGAAGGGGTTTCTGACGTCGGACAGCGCCTTCTCCAACGGACTCGGCGCAATCCCAACAGTCATCGAGTCGAGGTCGACCCTCTCTGGTGCAGACACGATCTTCGAGTTGAAGTAGTCGGATGTGTTTGTCGTGTCGACGGTGCCCGACCCTGCTGTCGTCGAAAAAGCATTGAGCAGCTGCTGGATGCTGGGGCTCATGAGCCAGCCCAGCGCACTCAACTGCGCACCGGGCGTTCCGCTGCTCGCTGCAGCCGCGGCAACGCTGCCGGCACTGGGGTTGGAAAACATCGAGTGATCCCAGTTTGGGGTGGAAAATTGCGACGCACCGAGCGTTGCAGAACTGAGCGCCATAGCAGGGCCGTTGAAAAAGGAGATTTCGCTTCCGTGGATTCCGGCTCTCAACTCCTGTACGCCACCCTGAAGCCTCAAAAGGAAAGCCTCGGGTCCTGGCGTGAGAGCCCCTCCATCAAAATACTGCTGCGACTGGTTCTTGACAAAGCGGCTCGGTGTATCGATGCCGCTGCTGCTCATCTGCACGGGCGCAGAGGTGGTAACCGTGCCTGCGCCGCTCGTAGTTGCCGTCGCCGTCGTTGACGGCGCTGCTGCCGCAGAGGTGGCCGAAGCAGAGGATGTCGCCGGCCCGTCTACTGCTGTCGTCACCGCCGATGACGTTGCTGACGCGGATGTCGAGGCAGAACTGGTCGTGACAGTCCTCGAGTCATTGCTGTCAGCGGCTTCGGCTCGATCCGAAAGACTTGGCTTGTCGCCCAACGGGTGCTTGCCAGGTTTGCTCGATACGGCGACGCCCTCGGTTTGCGGTGAGGTGCTCTGACTCGAAACGTTGATGCCCTGCAAGCTGTTGTGCCGACTCACTGAACGTGACGGCGGACGCATGCCTGTCCATTGACCACCAAGGTCCAGTGAAGCGAGACCGCCACCTGGTGTGGTAGGAAATTGCGATCGCGGACTCGAGACGAGCGGCGTATCACGCGCATTGGAGAAGGCGGACAGGTACGGCGACATGGACGAGTTGAGCGCGGTATTAGAGAAGGGCGAGAGCGGGCCAAGCGTCGAGACGGAGAATCGCACGGGCTCTTTGGGCGTGGTCGCTCCTGAAGCTTCCTGACCTTGGGATGTGCTGGTGGCCGCGGTCGCATTGGAAGTCGAGTGGTTCGAGGATGAGGCTCCCGTGTCAGCAGAGGACGTGGATGTGCCAAACGAGAAGGCTGGGCTGTTGGCGCTGCTGGAGCCATATCCAGCCAGGTTGGAAGAGGAGCCGGCACCGACGCCTCCAGAGAGACCGGGAGCGGTGGAGCGAAAGTAGCTGGCGTCGGACCCCAAATGCGAGCCTGTACGGGAGCGGTCCGCGAGATGGCTCAACGGCGAGGTGACGGGGAAGCCTAGCGAAGCGAGCATGTTGACCGTAGCACGTGCAGCAGATCCTGGTGTCGTTGCAGCTCCATGGCCGGGAGAGGGCAACTTGGCGGTGTCGAGTCCCTCCCAGATAGCGGCATCGGCAGGGTTGGCAAAAGTCGAGCTTTGCCTTGCTGCGTATGGATCATAAGGGTTGTGCGCCGGCCTGGAAAAGCGGGAGCTAGAGTTGCTGCCGTGGCGTGCCAGAGGCTGACCGCCGTAGCGTGGGCTGCCGTGCTCGCTTCTCGGCTGGTTCGACTCGGGGCTGGAAGGTTGGTAGAGCTGGGGATGGAGGGCTGCTACCGCCGAGTGAACGGGAAGCGGGAAGGGAGTCGAAGCGTACGGGTTAAGTGCTCCCCTCCCCATATGAAAATCCGGGGGGTCCATGGAGTTGGCATATTGATAGGCGGCGACGGAGCTGATAGCAGCGACGGTGGTCGCCGCAGCCGCGGCTTGTGCCTGCGAGTCGGCGGCGATGGCAGGATCGATCATGGCGGAAGCATCTTCGTCTTGAGCCTGATTGCCGACAGGATGGTGACCTGCTGCGGCGGCTGCAGCTGCGGCTGCGGCGGCAACGGCGATGGCGTCATGTGTCAGCTGGTCCGAGTGAGGTGCGGGAGGCGGTGGCGCCGGACCGTCAGCTGCATCGGCGCCCAGGCTGCTGGCGGTAGCGGTTGCATTGGTGTCTGCACCGTTTGAATCTGCATTGCCATTGTTGGCAGCAACGGCGGCGGCGGCTTTGGCAGCCTTTGTAGAGCCTTTTGGCCTACCCGGCTTGGCGGCGGAAGAGGATCGACGGGGCTTGGTGGCTTTGGGAGCGGATTCGCCTTCTGCAGGCTTTTCGCCCTCGCCGGAGCCGTCGAGCTGGAGGACGACTCGACACTGTCGCTTGTGACGAGACAAGACGTCACTGGATGCGAGCAAAGAGGGTAAATGAATATAGCGTCGTGTCAGCGGATTCGTTGCAAAGTCAAGGTTGGGCGACGCGCCAATCTGACCAGATCCATCTAGAGCGATGCAACGAGATGGGGTCTGATGTGTGCGAGTGAGATGCCTACCTTCGCGAGAAACCTTTTCCGCAGTCGCAGACAAAAGGACGGATATCAGCGTCTGTTGGAGCGAGGGCAGAAGAAGCACAGCACAGAAGTTAGCAACGTTGTCGACGGCATCGAGGAGTGGCCACCATGACGGTTGGCGAACGTGAAGCTCCGGGTCGAGCAAAAGACGGATCAAAGCAATGACGATGTGGAAAAGAGAAGGAGCAAGGGAGCAAAAGACTTACGTCGCCTTTCATGACGCCTCAGGTACTCGAGTCGAGAATAGCTGGTGGAGCAGGTGGGGCAAATAAAGGGCGGACCGCTTGGAACGGGACCGCCAGCGGCATCGGTGGATGCATCGGCCGCAGCATTGTCGTCGTCACCGATCTTGTGGTCGTCGTTAGAGCCGTTGGAGGCGACCGAGTTACGCTTCTGGACCTTGCGCGCCGGGCCTGAGGGTGTCGGTGAGTCTGGCCGAGAACGGACGCGACCATTCTCAGGCTCTGCCGCAGCGCCAAAGTAGTCGCTCTGCATGGTAACTGGGATATGTGCAGAACAACAAAGCGAACGTTTGGATTGAAGCCACAAAAGTTGGTCTGTTGGGATAAAGGACGCGAATGTGGCAGCGTGGGCCTTGATGTGGTTCGAACTTGAATACTTTCAGAGATCCAAAACAGACACGTGTTGATGTTGAGATGCTGTAGCAACGACAGCGATACGAGCAGATCCTCTCTTGCGAACCAAGCCGGGATGGATGAATCGAGGTCGATGGATGGTTCGAATCAAAATGACATTTGCGCGCTAGGCGGCGAGCGCCATTCGGAGGCAATTGTAGGCCAGGAAGAACGGGAAAAGGAGAGCGTCGACACGAATGCGAAGCCGTTCCACCTTCCAAACTTGCAAGATGCCGATGTGAGAGGCTCTCGGTAGCAATGAGCGTCGCCGAAGAGGATGAATGGAAAAAGACGGGGGACGGGACAGAAGGTGGTGAGAAGGATTGAAATGGAGAGTGTGGAGGTGAGAAGGGCCAAAAAGCGGCACTCAGGCGGGCAGAGAGAATCTCGCGGCGGAAAGGCGAGTAGCGGCAGCAGCAACTCGAAGGCAGGCAAAGAGTGAGCCAAAGGCGGGTCAGCGGGCGAAGTTGAGAAAAAGACGCGGACCGACACGGTGAAAAATGTCGGAGGTGGAGGCATAAGACCAGTCTACAGGCGAAAGAGATGCGTCCGTTTTGGGACTTGCACTCTTTGGCCGTTGGAAGCAGAGAGAGAGAGAGAGAGAGAGAGAGAGAGAGAGAGAGAGAGAGAGAGAGAGAGCGATTCGGAGCCACCGAGACTGCCAATTCAGAATGGGGTCAATTCAGCATCGCAGCTCGCTCGACCACGCTCGACCTGCCTCAGTCAGCCATTCATCTCTCTACGACAAAGCTGATTTTCAATCACATTCAGCTGCGATTCGAGCGAGAACTGCTCCTGCAAACGAAACTTGGTGCACAAAAAGAGCTTCGTTTCCGACAGCAGACCATCTCTCGACACGGGTCGAGGTGAGAAGGAGCAGAGAAGAGTAGCTTTGAGAGAGCGCGGTTTCTGGCTTGCCTTGAACTGAATCGTTTTCGCTTCGAGCTCATTCGTCCGCTCTCTCGTTTTCCCTCCCTTCTCGATTCAATCCCCACACACACACAAGTCTCAAACGACCAAAGCATCGTCTCCCATGACTATCGACAGTGAGCACCGTTCCGTTCCAGAAATAGCCGCCAAAGCGTAACAGACACACACACACTTATATATATATATATATATATATATATAAATCGAAGGCTTTGCGTGGAGGCATAGACGGGCTTCTTCTGCGCAGAAATGGCGAGCCTGGCTCGACTCTGATTCGCTCTCGGGGAGCAGCGGTGCATCTTCGACACAGCAAGCGAGCTGTTTAGTAAGCAAATCAGATTTCCAATTTGGCCTGTCTGTATGTGTCGATCGCGGGTCTCACAAGTCCGCCCCGCCCCAAGGGTCTTTTCTGTCAAGTCACACATCATCATGCTTTGGACCTACTTGGAGCCATCCTTTTTGAGCTGCTTCTAAGCACGGGGAAGTCAACAGAACTGACAGTGAATACTCTACTCTCGTCTCGCAGCTGTCAATACACTGTCGCTGCTGTCTCGAGATGGATGCAGTAGTTCTGAAATGTATCGCACGAGTTGGCCCCTGCGCCTGCCACCCAAGGCCGAGTTCCGAATTTTAAGCTCTCAGGATGCGGGGTCCAGCTGTCCACATGCTCCCTTTTTTGGACTCTTCTCTTTCTCAGGTCATCATATCGTATCGCTCCTCGGTCGCATACATCATGGCGGCGGAATCATCAGCATCATCATCGGCAACAGCAGCGTCGTGGGACGTCTTGCGCCGCAAGACCCGCAACCTCGAATCGACCATCGATGCACGTCTCACGTCTTACTCTCAACTCGCGTCCAAGATTGCACGGTCTGCCGATGCAACCATCTCTTCCGCCTCCGCGTCCGGCGGTGGCATCTATGCCGACCACACGACGCTCGATATGGACGGTAGTGGAGCAGCATCCTCTTCCAGGCCAAATGCTGCCGAGGGGAACGAACATACCGAACTGGAAAACGAATTGGACGGGTTGATCAACGAGCTTTCCGACGCCGTGGATGCGTTGACGGCCAAACTGGACGATCCGTCTGTACCGCCAACTTCGGCTCAACTGCATGCGGTGCAGAGGCACAGGGAGGTACTGTTTGATTTTACCAGAGATTTCAGGAGGTCGAGGACGAACGTGAGGCATGCGATCGATAGGAGGGATCTGTTGGGCAATGTTCAAGGTGATATCAAGTGAGTCCCTGGATCGAGCGAGCCCGATTATCAACTCAGCGGTTGCAATGACTGACCTTGACGACTGACTACTCGAAACAGCGCCTACAAAGCAGCACACGCAAGCGACGCCGATGCCCTCTTGGCCGAACGCGGCCGCATCGACAACTCACATGCCATGATGGATCGCACTTTGGAGTAAGTCCTATCTTCCGCCCACTCTTCCACACCTCGCCCCTCTTCCACCCTCCTCTAACTATCTCCACCTCCTCGACGTCTTTGCTCGCAGACAAGCCTACGCAACACGCGCCGACTTCGCAGACCAACGCTCCACCCTCGAAGGCATCTCCACCCGAATGTCCAGCACAGCAGCTCAAGTCCCCGGCTTAAACAGCATCATCACCTTGATAGGCAGAAGACGAAGAAGAGACAGCATCATCATGGGCTGTCTCATAGGCACCCTGACCGTCTTGCTTGTCATGTTTACTTTCCGTTGATCACCACGTCTCGCAAAATAGAGTTGTCACTTTGTTTGCATCTGCCATTTCATGGCTCACACGCTTTATACACAGACATCGTGCACGCTCGCAAAAGGATGGGAAAAGCTGACTGGTATGAGCGCAAGTACATTTTTGGGGATGAGAGTGGATGAGATAGCATGAGAAGCTCGCCAAAGAGCAGACACGACGACGCAAAGACAGCACTCATCAATAGAGCAGTTCGCGTATGAGTCATAGCTCTTCGTCCTCCTCCTTGATCTGCGAAGGCTTGAGCATGCCTGGAACGGCAGCAGCCTTCTCACGCTCAGCGGCCGCCTTCCGCTGAGCCTCGGCCTCCTTGTCCTCCAGGAACAGGTCTGCGTTGTCCGACGAGCCCGTGTTGCCGCCAAACATTTCGCGCGACGTGATCAGGAAGTCACGCAGGTGCAGCTTGTAAGCGATCAAGTCGCTCGAGTGCATGCAGAGGCCGTTGACGAAGTGCTCGACGTACTCGGCCTGCATGTGCGGGAAGGCGTTGCGCAGAAGGTTGGTCGTGTACTGTCGGATGAACAGGCGGTTGTTCATGTTGGGATCCTGCTGCGTTGCGGCGTCCCACAGCGGTGCAGTGACGCGGTCCGTCTCGATGAGCTCAAAGATGCGCGCCAGCAGCACGCACTGCGTCTTGAAACCGCTCTTGTGGTCCGAGTCGGTGAGTACAAAGAAGATGTCCTGGATGATGTTGAGCAGATACTGCTGATAGAAGCCGTTGGCCACCTCGAGCGGCGAGCCCGAGATGTTGTTGAGCAACTCGAGACAAATGTTGAGACCCGTATCGGCAATGTCGCGCATGGTGTGCTTGATTGCCCAGATGATGCTATCCATGGTCAGCTTGAACTTGGGCGGAGGAAGCTCGAGCAGTGCAGGGAAGCAGTACAGGTTGATCGCACGCAGCAGCTTGAAAAAGCCAACGCGGTGCTCGGGGAATTCAGCAAAGTCCTGGTTGATCATGTTGAGCGTGGGCTCGAACACGGCATCGAGGATGGGCGCAATCTTGTCCGTCAGCAGAGCCTGCAGGCGCGAAGTAATGGTTGCCATCACGTTGAGCACCTCGGCGTCTCGGGCGGCAGGCACGTTGCGATTGTAGTCGCCGAGGATGGCGTCGAGCAACGAGGGAATGAGGTTGGTGTTGACCGATTCGAGGTCCTCAGCACGCTTGACGTAGGTCTCGACGAGTCGCAAGATCTCCTTCTTGATGGTGCGCAGGCCACGAACCATGGGTGTCTTGGTGGCGATGAGACCCTCGGCCTCGACCTTGCCGCTGATGATGCCGCTGACGCTGCGGTAGAGTGCAAGCATATCGAGGTAGATGCGGCCAATCTGTGGCAAGAAGAAGGTACCGATCGAATAACATGCCGAGACGTTGGTCTTGAGCACATTGGACAAGATCTTGATGTTTTCGGGGCTGCCGAGCACGTCGACGTTGTTGTGCGCCTGCTGCATGAGGCTGTCCCATGCGCTGTTGGGCAGCTCCATGAGCTTGGCGATGAGGCGCTCTTGGGTTGGACGGTTGGGCTGCGCTGCAATCATGTAGCCAACCGCCTCGTAGAAGGTGTGCACTTGCAAGGGCGAAAGGTCGAGCGTGATGCGATGCAGATTGCGCAGAATCTCGTCAATGAAAGGCTCCTGCTCGCCAGCCTGCTGAATCACAAAGTGACGACGACACTTTTGTGCGATCTTGATGTAGGTATCGCAAGCCATGTCCTGTACACCCTCGTGGCTCTCGTGCATAAACTCGAAGTTCTTGTTGACGACGGTCTTGAGGAACTTCCAATGCGCTTTGAGGAAACGGGGGTACTGGCCGACGATGTACATGATGTTGGATGCTACGACGGCCTTGTTGTCCTTGCCTCGCTTCATCTCGCACAGCCCGAGCAAGTCCTTGATGACCGTGACGAGGAAGCGCTTTTCGGTCTCTTCGTTCATGGCACCCGAGATGGAACCGATCGCCCAGCACAGCGTGTTGAGATTGGCCCACGACCATTCGGAGCCATCGACCTGCTTTGCCAGCTTCTCGGTCATGATGTTTTCGGTGTCGAGCACGTCGAGATGGGTGAGGTAGACGAGCACCTCACGCATGCTCTTGTATAGGACGATGGTATCGCTCTCCTTCATGAACTCGCGGACGATCTCGCCTTCGTCGTTCTCGACGATGAGCACCTCCTCAGGCTTGACCATACGTTCGATCATCACCAGCCTGAGGTTGGACAGGATGTCTGTGTAGATGTTCTTGCGCAGGTTGGCCGAGTTGGAGTTGGAGACGCCGTTGCCGAGGTTGAGACCGAGCAGCGGGTTCATCTCTGCGATGGGCTGTGACTGCTGCTCCTCGTAGAGCTCGCTGACCAGCTTGGACCAGTACTCGAGGCAAATCTTGAACACTTCTCGCTCGGGCACTTGGGAGACCTTGATGAGGTACATGTGTGCGTTGAGGAGGACGTCCTTGTTTTCTGGGTTCTCTACGAGTTTGAGGTGGGTGGTGAGATAGTTGGAGAGGAAGAGGGCGAGATTGAGCACGAGCTCCTGCTCCGAATCCGAACTGGTCTCGTAAGCAGCTGCGATGTTGGTGGCTGGAGGGATCATGCGGTTGACGGAGGTCATGACCATGTTGAAGAGCACCACAAACTTGGGATCGTACTCTGCGCCGACGTTGAGGTTGGCAATCTCGGAGAGACACTTGAGGGTGACGTTGCGGAATTCGGGCACCTCGAGGAAACGGCCGATGAGGTTGTCGATGACGTTGGTCTCGAAGATGTAGCCGAGCGGGATCCAGTTGAGGAAGCGCAGCATGGTGCCGAGGGTAGCCTTGATCAAGCTGGGCTTCTGCGCCTTTTCGAGCACCTCGGAGCAGAGCTGGAAGACCTCGCCAAATTCACCGCACATCTGGTTCTTGAGCGACTTGGTTTTGGAGGTGGTCATCTGTTCGGCAGAGTAGTCGAAGATCTCTTCGGAGAGCAGGCGAAGAATGGCCATGTTGTTCTCGCAGATGGAGAGCGAGCCCTTGGAGGAAGAGACGATCTCGGGGATGAACGAGGGCCAGTTGTGAGGCCATTCCTGCTTGAGGATCTGGATGAGGGTGGTGTTGAGCTTGCCGAGGTAGGTCTTTTCGCGCTTGAGGCTGGCTTCGTCGGATGAATGCTGAATGATCATCTCGACGATAAAGTTACGAATGCCCTGTTGCTGATCCTCGGGAAGCACCTTCCACCGTGTCGAGATGAGCTTGTCGAGGATCTGGAGCGAAATGTATTTGGTCTGTGGCGAGGAGCTCTGCTGGAGGATGGCGGGGACACGCTGCCAGGCATCGGGATGCTCCTGGAACTGGGCGAGTGTCTGCTGCGCCATCCTCTGATCCTGGCCGGCACCGGTGTACATGGCGGCGACGACGCGGTCCAGTAGACCAATGTCGAGGTCCTTGTCGAAGTCCAAGATAGCCTCCATGGTGACAAGAGTCAAGGATGGAGAATGGAAGACGGAGATCGGGCTCAAGCTCGCAACGAGGTTCGAGCGAGGGGATAGGAGCGAAAACAGCAGCAGCAGTGGCGGCAACGAGCCGGCGACGTCAAACGGAAGACGTGAGCAGTGCTGTCAAGGCGCTAAACGCAACCTTGCTGAGTGGAAGTGTTGCCGTCGCTGTTGCAAGGTCACGCTCGACCGTCCCGCACGTGCAGAATGGTGCCAGGCTAGCCTGTTGAGGTAGCGTCGAAGCAACTGTGTTGAGGCCCAGATGCAATCTGGCAGAGTTTGGAGTGGCGTCCGAGGTGATGCTGAGCCGCGCTTGAAATCGGCGTCGCTGAACAAAGATGCAACAAGAAGCTGCGGTTGCTCTCGGGTAAAGGTGAGCCTCGATCGGACGAAACACAACTGAGAAAGTGGCCGACAGAAAAAAAGGAAAGAGGATGTCGTGGTCGTTGTCGATGGTGAAAGGAGTGAGGATGATGGTAGTGGAGGCGGTGCGAAAAGGATGAGTAGCAAATTGATGGAACGCGCGATGATGGCCCAAACGAAAGGAACACACACACACACAGGCCTCTCTCTCTCTTTTTCGTTCTCGAGTCTGTTTCCGCACTGCGATCTTTCTCTGCCTTTCTCTGCCACTCAACTTATCGGTCAGTAATTTTCGTTTGACTGCGCTCCAAACAAGGGAAGAAGAAAAACCAGGGCTGCAGCGTCGCAGCGTCAGAACTGCTGTACGCGTTTTCGCATGGAAAATACTGAGAGCCCAAAAGCAAGAGTCAAGCAGCAGCGTCATATCGTCGCAGCGCCGTCACAAGGCTCAGTTACCTGTTGCCGCCGCCACAAACTTGTTTTTTTTTTGGATCTCATAAAATGAATCATCAAAGTGCGATCTCACATCTCGAATGCCTCGTCGCCTCGTCTCGGGTGCACCGTGCAGCCGCCGCGGCTCATAGATGAGCTGCAGAAGCTTCAAGGGAAAGTATCGCACACGAAGTTCCGTTCATTACAGTATCCGATTGTATCTTGTTTTTGTTGCGTGCAATGGCAGGCCTTGTGCTCAATCCGATCACGAGTCGCTCTTGAAGCGCAGATATGCGGTGCAGTACACTAAGACACAAGCACATGTCCATACCGATGGCAGCTACTGTAGCAGCTACTGTAAGGGAGCAGATGTCTAGCAGCGTTGGACAGTAGGCAACGTCAACAAGCCTGCTGTTCCGGCAACCGAAGAACCACGACCGTCGATAGAAAGCCGGCTCTCCACCAGTTAATCCTTGTTAGGCCAGAAGCGGGCCACAGAATTCGGGCATTTGTGACACTCACACTGTGACTTTTTGTGTTTGTTGGTTTTTTTGGGCTGGCGAATCAGCAAAGCCAGAGAACGAAAACGTGCGCACGTGTTGGCTAGCATCCTGAGCTTTCTTCTATCTCAGAGCAGAGCTCATCGTTCAGGAGGCTGCCCCAACTTGCACAGAGTCTGCCAGATGGCGACGACCATAGCTGTCCTTTGCCAGTGACTGCGTAGTAACCACTGTCCTGAAGCACACAGCTACTCGCCGGATGTCTCTGCAGAGCCCAGAGACGGATTTCAGAAGCCAAGAAGACCATCGGCAACAGTGGACCCTGCTTGCGGTGCTCTTTAATTTTTGAGATTTGATCCTTTGCTTCAAGCCTGCTGCTGTAAGAGCCGCTCTCGCGAGAGAGAAAAGCTAAAGCGGGGAAGCACATCTTGGCTCAAGAGCATCCATTGCAGCCTCCAGCTGAGTCTTTCAACGAACGGCCGCCAGTTCAACTCGAGTGAAGTGTGAATTTTGAACTTTACTTTTAGGGCCGCAACGGCTGGCGCCGCCCTGTGCATTGAAATGCGCCTGTGCTTCGCAGGCCTGTCAAGCTGAATGAACACTTTTCGGTGGTTGCTGCCTTGGCTCGTGCTCTTTGCTTCGCGACGCTTCTTCTCGACGACCAACTGGATCAACCTTTTCAGATCCGCCAACACTCGGACACACCGGCCGCCACCAGCATATCGGTGCTGGAAAGTACGATCGCTTCGTCCGTCGGCAGACGCCTCTACTGCTCACCACGAATCACCTTCGGCTCAGCCACTTCCATTAAACGACTGCATCCGATCCTTTAAATCGCCTCAGCCTCTTGCGCCATGAACCTTTGAAGGAGGCAACTCGGTGCCACACACACATCCTTGCGATCTCGATCTCGGTTGCATTCGCAATCTTGACACGCTCGCTTCTCGGCTTTCCCGCTGCCGCTGACTGTGCTTTCGGCACTTCCCATTGCCAAACGCTGATCAAAGTCATCGAAGGCGCCTTGCGAACCTGAACCTTTCTTTTCCATCACAGTCACACCGCCTCTGATCTCACTCCAGGATGAAATTCGGCAAGTACATTCTCAGTCAGCAGATCTCTGGCTGGGGCTCTTACTACCTCGACTACAAGTTCCTCAAAAAGATAATCAACTCGCTCGAAAAGGGTCGTCTCGCCGATGCCGCGCTCTTCGCCACAGGCGTGCGTCCAGAGTACAATGCCAACGGCCAATCCACCGTTTCGCCCCAGCCGCAGATCCTCCCGCACACCGAAGGTTCCGACGATCTTCAGATCCACAAGGCCGCCTTCTTCTTCAAACTCGAACGAGAACTCGAAAAGATCAACAATTTCTACCTTCAAAAGGAAGCCGAGCTCAAGTCTCGATTGCAGACCCTCATAGACAAGAAGCGCATCATCTTTGAGTCTCGCAACTCTTCCAAACTCTCCAAAGAATCGCCTTCGTATGTCGCGCTTTACGAAGGATTTCGCTACTTTGAAAAGGATCTCAGCAAGCTTCAACAATTCATCGAGATCAACGCTACCGGCTTCCGCAAAATCTTGAAGAAGTGGGACAAACGTTCCAAGTCGCAGACCAAGGAACTCTACCTTGCACGTCAGGTCGAAGTGCAGCCCTGCTTCAACCTCAAGTTTATCGCCGAGCTCAGCGACATTGCCGCCGCCAACCTCCTCGAGCTCGAAAACCTATCGCATGGACGCTCCCTCAACGAGACTCTCGGTGCCAATGGCGCCAGCCTCTCCTCAGAGAACCGCCTCGACTTTGCCGCCGCCCAGAGTCAGGACTTTGATGCGCTCGCCGACCTCGAAGCTAACCTCGCCGAGGCTGTCAAAGCTGGTCGGGTGGTCCCTGCCACCGAGATGATCCGCATTGCAGCTCAGAATGAGGACCACACCAGCGTCTCACGTATCGTCTGGCGTGCTCTGCTTGAAGCCCCTCACGATGCAGTGCGTGCCTCGCTCCAACACAATTTGGCCGACTACAAATTTGTCGATGACATCAGCTCGCGAACCTGCCTTCACGAATCGTCCATGGCGGGTAAGCTCTTCCTTGTTCAGTCGTGCATCAAAAACGGCGTCGATGTGGCACAACAGGATATCTACGGCCGTACAGCGCTCTCTTACGCTGCAATGGCCGGACACACCGACGTCTGCCAATATCTGCTCTCCTTGCCCTCCATCTCGGCTGCGACATACGATCTCGATGGCTTTTCCCCTCTCATCCTCGCTGTGATGAACGGACGCACCGACGCCGTCCGCATCCTGCTCGATCACGGCGCCAGTGTCGAGCCCCGCGACGCTACCGACCTCATCCCGCTCTGTCTCGCTAGCTCTGGTGGCCACGCCGAGATCGTCAAGCTGCTCTTGCAAAAAGGCGCCAAGATTGTCTCCAATGCCGAAGGTCTATATCCACAAGCTCTCGCAGCTCGCGCAGGACACGCCGACTGTCTTCGTCTGCTCGTCGAGTCCGGTGGTGACCCCAATGCACCTGAGAAGGGAACGCTTTGGACTCCAACCTTCTTTGCTGCCGAGAGCGGCCACGTCGACTGCCTCAAGGTGTTGCTCAATGCAGGTTGCAACGTCAACATTGTCGATGAGAAGGATCGCACCGCTGCCTTCTACGCGGCCTGGAACGGCAAGATCGCCTGCTTGCTTCTGTTGCTCCAGGCAGCCCAACAAAGTCAAGCACCACCTCCCGAGCGTCGGCTTTCCAAGGCGTCGGCTGCCAAGGCCAACACCACCACCAACAACAACAAGGATACGGTCGACGACCTCGACTTTGAGATCGACGGCATCCCGGATCTATCGCTCCCGCCCCCCATCATCCCCTTCCGCACCTATGGACACAACTATCTCGACAAGCGTGTGCTTGTATCCGTGTCACTGACCAACAACTCGGTCAAGCTTTACAAACACCAGGATCCTAATCGCCCTGAGCAATTTTCGACCTCTTCGCTCAAGCTGGTCATGACCTCGCGCCCGGATGCTTCCACCACAGCCATTCCTCACAACGTGGTGCTGCCCCTCGCCGACGAGCGGGAAGTATTTTCTTTCCAGGTCGACTGCCTCGAAAGCTTTTCGATCGAGTGGGAGCTGATGCCGACGTTTGGATCCAAGGTTATTGGTAAAGCTGTTGCGTTGCCGAGCTCGTTTGAGGGGATGACGGATCGCAAGCGCTTTGTCTTGCCGTTACAGGATGTCTATCTCAAAGTGGTTGGTGAGGTGTCGTTTGAGCTCGACTTTGTCAAGCCGTTTGACAGCGTGCAGCTTGAAATTGGTGGTCGTGTCGAGACGTACTGGAAGAGCATGTTGCCCGGTGTGGCGGCCACGTCGACCGTGGGACCTACCAGGATGACACCCGGTAGTGGCGTCAGCGGCATCGGCGGGTCTTTGAGCAGTGCAACAGCAGCCGCAGTCGGCACAACCCCGGCCGGCGCCGACCAGGCAGCCGCCGGGGGCGCTGGTGGCATTGGAGCGAGTGGAACGCCGTCTGCTGGTGCTGCGGGCGCAGCAGGTGCAGCCGGAGCGCAACCAACGCTAGTCACTGGATCGTCCCTGGCGGGCGAATACCTGCGTGTTGTGGTTCAAGTCACAAAGGACGCGGTCGCGATGGTCTGGTCGGCTACCTTTATCCCTCTGCCTGGCTTACAAGTGTACCTCGGCAGCGTCAGATCCGACGAGCTCATTTCGCTCGCCAAACAAACCGGACACTCGCTCGACTGGACGCCTGAGCAAGCCTCGCAAGCGTCGTGGGCCGCTTGGCAGCGCGCACTGCAAACCTCGGTGGTGCCGCTGGAAACGCTTCTTGCGCTCCTGCCCGTCGGCGTCGGAATCGACCTGGACGTCATGTACCCCTCGAGCGCCGAAGTGCGTGCCAATCCGGACATGCCCAAGATGGAGGTCAACCAGTTTGTCGACACGATCCTGCACACGGTGTACGCGGCGGGTACGAGCAACCGCGAACAGAGCCGCAAGATTCTCTTCTCGTCGCGCTCGCCCACGGTGTGTACGGCTCTCAACTGGAAGCAGCCCAACTATGCGGTGTTTTTCGCTTCGTTCTGCGGGATCGATGGGGTGGCGAGTCTGGAACGTGGGGAGCTACTGCCTTCGACGAGGAACGAGACGGATCCTCGGCGCGAGAGTATCTCGGAGGCGGTACGGTTTGCCAAGTCGAACAACTTGCTAGGGATTATGGTGGATGTGGCGCTGTTGAACCACGTGCCGCATCTGGTGGAGAGTGTCAAGGCGAGCGGGTTGTTGTTGATTACGATTGGCAAGTTTAGAGCGAAGCGGGATGAGGTGGATGATGTGGATGGAGAGGTTGACGAGGGGATTGTTGTGTGCAAGAGTTAGCGAGGGGGTGCGTAATGTGATAATTCTTGGTCCAGAGATGTGAAAGTGTGTGGATTGTTGAGCACGTGAAGGTCACAGACATTGTAAGGGACGAGTGAGAATTGAAGGAAGAGGTATATAGTACAGTACTGAAGGGGGATCGAGGGCAGAGTAAGTCGAGACTCTCTGTTGGACATGGCTATTGGAGCGAAGAAAGCACGACTCGCTAACCCATAGGTTATTCGACTTGCATCTCGGCCATCTATCGCCTCCTCTTGGCCTTTCCGTTGTTCTTGCTCTTATGCGCATCAAACAGGCTATTTCCACCGCTGTTTTTAAACGGTTTCTTGCCCTTGCTGCGTCTGTACGATTCTCTTCGCGAGTTGCGGGTGCCCGAGGTGGAAATCTTGACCTCTTGACCTTGTGGCTTTTCGGTCTCGGTCACATCCTTCATCTGTTCCTCTTCGTCATGCGCGGTAGAGCCTTCGACGGGGACTTTGTCCTTGTTGAGACCGGCAGCAAGACGCGCATGCAAAGCGTTGAGCCGCGCAGCTTCGGCGACGGCGTAATCGGATTTCGGGTTGGAACGCTTCTGATTGCGCGCTTTGAGCTTGCTGCTGGATCGAAGTGATTTTGCCATTGTGAGGTGAAGCAAAGCAGAGTGGTTGAAAGGGGAGATTGCGAATTGCTGCTAAGGACAGTGGGAAAGCTAAGGGTTTGCGGCTTGAAGGTGAAGCTCGTAGGAATCTACTCGAAAAAGGAGCTCGTCCTTGGTGTGTTGACGAAACGCAAAGGATGCGGCTGTACCGATGAACAGAACTGGGACAGAATTTGTACAGCCGAAAAGAATAGACGCCAGTGGGGGGATGCTTGTGCGGTTGAGAGGTTGGATGTGGTGATGGTGGACGCAACTTTCAAAGATGAAGAGTGAGTCCAAGAGGAGGAAGGACCCTTTGGTCAGCTTTGATTTTTTTTCGCTCGACGTGCTGCAGAATTCCAAAAATTTCCCACCACGCCACGTTTTTTCGGATTGCGGTCTCTGCAGCCCGATTGGAACTCAGATCGGGCCAACGCCAGGATGCATGAACCATTGACTCCAATGCTACTCTTTTTTTCAATTAAGTTGACCCTATTCACAGACAGACGCGCAGACCAGGTTGACCTGGGGGTGGTGCGCTTTTTTTTGGTGACAATTAAAATTGAATTTTCAAGTTGACCTTGACCATTTAAAGTTGATTTTTCAAGTTGACCTGATTTCCTGGTAGGTCTGCGCACCGTACGTGAGACCCAGAGGCTTGTGCTGCAGGGCTTCGAGAGCATTTCGACAAACCTCACGTATCCAGCCGCTTGTTTTGTTAGGTGTGATGCCTCCTATCTCTCCATGCATGCGCATAACCATGTATTCCCAGGTGTTGAACCTGTCCTTGCGCATCTGCGGCTTGATATGCGCAAACACCCATTCTGCAGCATTCAAGAAGGGAGAGTACGCAGGCAGGAAGCGCAATTGATGACCTGCAGCCTCTATAGCTGCACGCACACCCGCATTGTAGTGAATCCTGCAGTTATCCATGATGATAACTTTGTTGCGCATGCCCCTGCGCTGCAATGCGGGAATCAATGTGTCTGCAATGAATGCAGAGAAGGATGCGCCGTCATATGCGCCAAGTTTGTAGTCATATGCAATGATGCCTTCTTTTGCTGCAGCGACAACAAGTGATGTATTCCGTCCCTTGCGTGTTAGGGCCGTAGGGTCTGAGTACCGCCAGTCGCGGCTACGGCCGGGCGTGGTCGGGAACGGAGAGGTCGTGGAGTACGGGGCAGCTGTCGAGGACAAACCGCGGATGACGGGGGGCGCGATACTGAGTTGCTATTATAGCGTGACTAAGTAATACATGCGACGAGGAGTCGTGACGGATCCCTGTCGGTGGCGATGAAACCATTAAAGGGGGGCGCGGAGCCGCTAGGCGGGTCCGCGGTAGTCGCGGATCGGGTCACCGATCATCCGCGGTCGATCGGGTGGCACGGCGGTCCTGACATTACCCCCCGGTCTAGGCGGCTGTCCGCAGCCGCCGTGGACCCCGCGGTTGAGCGCTAGCCACCCCCATGGCGGCGGCTAATTGCTCGGCTACCGTCGGCAACCTCCACCTGGCCGCGGCCAATTCTCAACGCGATCAGAGTTTCCGAGATGAAGTGGTCCCACCAAAGGGGGCAAATGAGGTCCACGTCCTCAATGCTTTGTCCCTCGGTACACTGCTCAAGTGCCCCGACTTGCACGGGCCGCGAGCCAAGGCAGTGGAACGTGGGCTGAGTTGCGCGTGGTTGGCTGAGCACGCGGAGGGGATATATAGAACGGGGTCAGAGCGTCGCTCGCCCCCTTCTTCCTTCCCTTCCACCATCGACACACGCATCCACGGCTGTGCTGTTGATTTCAAGATCTCTTCGACGGAGCGTCCGCGACCACTATGTCTGACGCTGGATCGGGTAAGTAGTTGTCGTGGTTGTCGTTGGTGTTGTGGGTGGCCGTGTTACTGACCCTGCGTTCTTCTTTGTCGTCGGTGTCGTGGAACAGATCGCGGTGACCTCGAGCGCCGCCTCGCGCCCCTCCCCAATCCCGTCGAGCCCGGCCCCATGGCCGTGGTACTATACCGCCCGCCCTTCGTGGGCGAAGGACCCGCCGCGGTCGGCGATGGTAAGTCTTTCCTCGTCGTGGATGTTCGTGGGGGTTGTGCTGATCGTCGTGGACCCTTGTCGTTTTTTTTCTTTTTCTTGCCGTGGACAGATGTCGACGAACTCTGGCGCGTCACCTGGACGCGGTGCTACGCGTGCGCCGTGGCGAACCGTGGGCACGGCAAAGCCTGCGTGCCGTCCACCCGCGGTGACGATCGCCGCTGCGAGTCGTGCCGGAAGTCCTCGCGCCCGTGCGACTTTGAGATGAACGGTAAGTGGTCCTGTCGTTGGGTGTGGTGGAAAGGGTTGGGGACGCCGTGGGGTAGCCGTGGTGGTGGTGCGAGGACTGACGGGTGTGGTTTTGGTTTGGTCGGTCTTGGTCGTGGACAGAGCCGCGGATTGGTGGGCGCGACGCTCCGCTCAAGCGCTCGGTGTACGGGGAGTTGCTGGCTTGGTGGCGGAGGAACGGTGTGGGCCGTGAACGCCGCCCCAACCCCAACGTCCGCCTCGCCCATGTGCCGGTGGTTCGGCTGTCGGAGGGCCTCCGCGAGGAGGTGGAGCAGACTGCGGAGCACCTGCGCGAGCAGGGGCGCGCTCAGCGCCGTGCCCGCAGCGGAGGTAACCGGGGGGCCGAGGCCAGGCAGGAACGGGCCCGTCGTCGGGGGCGTCGCGCGCCTCAGACGGCGCTGGGTGAGCCGGAGGCCGTGGTGGACAGGGTGCGGGCCTTCGTGGCCAGGTTCGCGGATGTCTCGGAGGACATGAAGGAGTTGTTGCTGGACTTGGCCGCGACCTGGGGTGGGGAGGTGGAACAGAGGCTGGCGACCTTCGCCCACGACGCTCGTCAGAGCGCCGTCTGGCTGGCGGGTTTTGCCACGCAGCTCCGCGCTTGGGTGGATACCCTCCCCGACACCACTGTTCCCGACACTGAGTGAAGTGTCGGTGAAATCAAAAGTTCTACCGAGTCCGTCCGTTGTGTGTGTGCGTGCGATGTGTCAAGTGTGATGAATGCCGAAGGGAACTGGGGAGGGTTTGTGTGGAGAAGTTTTACCGGGTCCGTCCGTTGTGTGTGTGCGTGCGATGTGTCAAGTGTGATGAATGCCGAGGGGAACTGGAGAGAGTGTGTGTGGAGACCCCTCGACCAACGTGGAGGTTTCGGCCTGCGACTCCGCGGGTTGCGTGGAGCCTAGTTGTGCCGGGGAACCTGACACTTCTAGACGAGCGCAGTGGGCTCGCGGATGCGGCGACCAACGTCACCGAGAACCACATGGGGGTAGGTGGCACGGGTGGTTATCTTGGTGCGGGCGTGGATGAGGGGGTTCCGCGTTTTACGTGGAGCACCGCTGGTTACTTCCGCGGTCGGGGCTTGTCTGGGTTAGCGGCGTGGAACGCATCCACTAGTTCCGTGGCGTGATCCACGTCGTCTGCGGGTACCCAACTGGGCTTGTAGCCCACCCACTTCACGAGGTAGTGGAGTCGATTCTTGCGGCGGCGAGAGTCGCGGATCTCCTCAACTTCGAAGTCCTCGTAGTCGTCGACGAGGGTCTTTGACTGCGGAGCATCCGCGGATTCGCGGATGTCGCCGGGGTAAGGTTCGAGCATTTGGACGTGGAACACGGGGTGAATTTTCCACGACGCAGGTAGGCGGAGTCGGTACGCAAGCGCGCCCACTCGTGCCTCGACCCGGAAGGGACCTGCCAAGGGATTGGAAAGTTTTCTACTGGGTCTGTCGCTGCGCAGGTTCCGGGTGCGTAGCAGGACCTTCTCCCCTGGTGAAAATTTTACGTCGCTCCTGCGACGATTATACGCACTAGCCATGGCCTGGTTTGCTCGCTGGATGCCTTCCTGACAGAGCGACAGCAATTCCGCTGGCGTTCGTCCATCCGCGGACGGCGGTGGTAAGGCTGGGTGTATCCGCGGTGCGAAAGTCAGTGTCGCGGTGAACGGAGACACCGTGGTTGTACTCGACGGTCGGTTGTTGAGCGCCAGTTGCGCCGTTGGGAGCAACGACGCCCAATCGCTATGATCGTATGCCGTATAGAAGCGGAGGAAGGTCTCTAACGACTGGTTGGTTCGTTCGGTTTGGCCATCGGTTTGCGGGTGGTGCGCGGAAGAGAACGACCCATTAATGCGGAGGATCCGCAGCAGCTCCACCCAGATCTCTGCGACGAATGTCGTTCCCCGGTCTGAAACGATGTCGTCGGGGAGTCCGAAATAGGCGAACACATAGCGATGCAGCTGGTGGGCCAGTGTTGCCGCGGTGTCTGCGGAGTTAGCGGGGATGAATACCGCATACTTGGTGAGTTTGTCGACGACGACCAGGATCGCGTCGTAAGTGTGACCGTTGGCGACCGAGGGTGGGAGCTCCGTGACGTGATCCATTGTTATGCGAGACCACGGTCTGTTCGGAGGCGACGAGGGCAACAAATACCCATGCGGTTTGTGCCGCGGCGGTTTAGCTCGGCGGCAAGCCGCGCAGGTGCGGACGTATGTGTGGACGTCCCTGGTGAGGCTCGGCCACCAGAAGTGGCGTCGGACCAACGATAGCGTGGGTCGCGGTCCAGCGTGGCCACTTGTTGGGTGGTCGTGGAGGAGTTGCAGCGCTTCATGCCGGAGACCGTTTGGCAGAAAGATCTTGCCGTTTTGGTGCCGCGGAAGACCGTCGATCCAGGTGACGGCATCGGGAAGCGATGTCGTTGCTTTAAGCTCCTCCACCCAAGCGGGCGGAAGACCGTCGAGCGGCTGCTCGACGTGCGCTGCCGCCGCGAAGAAGTGGTCTGGTAGCAACACGCCGTGGTTGGCCGGGTCGGGCTTGGACGGTGCGTCGGGGAACAGGTCGTGGCGACGACTGAGGGCGTCTGGCCGCACTGCTTCCTTCCCCGGCCGGTAATGGATGACCAGGTCGAACTCCGCGAGTTCTGCTTGCCAACGAGCTTGTCGCCGGGTCAGTTGCCGTTTGGTGTTGAAGTACAACAGCGCTTGATGGTCCGTGTAGACGAGGAATGGCTTGCCCAAGCCGTGGAGGTAATGCCGCCACTGGGCGCAACAGTCCACGATGGCCAAAAGTTCTTTGTCGTGGATCTCGTAGTTCCGCTCTGCGGGGATCATCTTCCGACTCCAGTAGGCGACGGGGTGGAGCGAGTGGGTGCGCGTATTCGGCGGCGACGACGGCTCCAACTCCGTTGGGTTGCGTTGGTGCCATTGAGACAGTACCGCGGCTACGACGGCGTCGCTTGCGTCGGTCTCAATGACTGTTGGGAGAGTGGGGTCAAAATGCCGAAGGATGGGTGCGGTTGTGAATTCCTTCTTCAGGCGGTTGAAGGCGTCCACGGCGGCCGGGGGCAACTCGACACGCCCCTTCGACACTCCCTTTAGCAAATCGGTCAGCGGGGAAACGACGCGCGAGTAGTGCCGAATGAATCGCCGGTAGAAGTTGGCGAAGCCGAGGAATACTTGGATCTGGCGGATCGTCTCGGGTTGGGGCCAGTCGACGACGGTGCGGACCTTCGATTCGTCCATTGTTACCCCGTTGGTTGTGACTACATAGCCAAGGAATTCCACGGATGTTACGTGGAACTCGCACTTGTCCGGCGCACAGTATAGTTGGTTGGTACGTAGGCGTTCGAGGACTTGGCGAACATGCCCAACGTGCTCTTCCGTGGATTCAGAATAGACCAAAATATCGTCGAGGTAGACGATGACGAACACGTCGAGGAGATCGGCGAGGACGTAATTCATCAACCGCTGGAACGTCGAGGGCGCGTTGCACAGGCCAAACGGCATGACGAGGTATTCGTAGCTACCATACCTGGTGCGAAACGCCGTTTTCCATTCGTGGCCCTCGGCGATGCGGAGGAGATTGTACGCTCCTTTGAGGTCGAGTTTGGTGAATACCTTCGCCGAAGATAGGCGGTCGAGGTGTTCGTTGATAAGCGGGATCGGGTAACGATCCTTCACCGTAATGGCGTTGAGGGCTCGATAGTCAACGCACGGGCGGAGACTACCGTCTTTCTTTGGTACAAAGAGCAGCGGAGCTGCCGCGGGGCTCTTTGACGGGCGAATGAACCCGTTCGCCTCCATCTTGGCAAGGTACTCGCGGAGCTCCTCCTGCTCGCGGTGAGACAGCGAGTAGAGGGCTCCAAAGGGGATGGTCTTCCCCGCCTCGAGGTGGATCTCGTGGTCGTGGGGGCGATGGGGCGGGAGTTGATTTGCGCGCTCGGTGTCGAATACGTCAGCGTATTCCTCGTACTCCGTGGGGAGTGGGGAAATTGCCGCAGCACGCACTTGCATGAACGCGGGTAATTCGTGGGGTTCCTCGACGGTCAGAAGGTCGTCGAGTTGTCGGGGGTTTTGCCGTGAGCTCACTACCTGTGTCAGGTCGACGTAACTCGGTCGGGTGGCGTCGTTGGTAGGTATCTCCACGGTGACTGGCAGCCGTAGGTCCCAGGTTCGGAGGGAGTAGTTGGGCTCCGGTCGAGCACTCTCGATCCAATCCATGCCGAGGAGTACGTCGTGAGACGCCATGGAGGTGATGTAGAAACGGTGGCGGGCGGTGATGAGGTGCTCGCGAATGTGAACATCCGCAGTAGCGCGCTGGGTGATTGGGGAGGATTTCCCCTGGAGAAAGGAAGCGTGTAGCGCTTGTGGAGTGTCGTCTACGACGGCGTTCGATGCCGAGGCCATCTCTGGAGTCATGAACGAGGCGGTGGCGCCGGTGTCGAGTAGGGCGAGGCCTTGAGCCTCGCCCACACGCACGAGACATTCATAGGTGGGGAGCGTGGGGTGTCGGTGGATTCGCAAAGTGGATCCCCCTTCGTCCACCCGCGGTTCTTCGGTCCGTTGGCTGGCCCAGAAAGCTACGACGTGGGCGCGTAACTGGGCCAAATCGTCGATGAGCACGGACCGTTGGGGCTCATCGACTCCTAGTTTTCCTTCTCGCTGGTGGACTCTTCGGAGAGGTCCACCGACGGTTCACTCTCGCCCTCCGAATCCATCGGATTGACCACAAACGAGCCATCCTCATCGTAACGAATGGCGTGGGCGCGGAGCTGTTGCGCCTGTGGTCCCTTCGGACAGTCGCGCTGGAAATGGTTGGGGTCACCGCACGTGTAGCAGTTCCCCTTCGTGCGGCGATCCTGGCGGAGTCGGTCCGCTGATTCGCGCGATGGTTCCTTGGACGTGGAGGACTGCCGCTGAGGTCGAGCGGTCCCCGCGGAGTGCGTGGGGGAACGCCTGGCACGGCTCGCTGGGGTACTCATTGTCATGTGGTCACCAGCCTCGTGGATCATCTGCATTCGGCGTTCCACGTTAATGGCGGCGTTGATGAACGCGGCTAAGTCGTCCATCGGGACGCCGGCCAGGGCCTTGCGCAGAGAAGGACGGAGACTCTGTTCGAACAGAGCGAGGAGTTGTTTCTTGTCCGTGGCGTTAGCTCTAGCGGCGAGAGAGTTAAATTCCGCGGCGTGCGCGGTGACTGACGTCTTGCCTTGGCGGAGGTTTGTGAGTTGGTGTCGAGCGGTGACACCGGGGTGTGGGTCGCCGTAGCTACTGCGGAGGTCCTCGCAGAACTCGTTCCAGTTGTGGAGGAACGAATTGTATTCCGTGGACTGGCGGAGGTTACGCAGTCTGGTGCGGGGAGCTCCAGTCATGCAGCCGATGGCAAGTGTGATCCTACGAGCGTCGGTGGCAAACATGGCGGGGTTGGCCTCGAAGCTGAGTTCGCACTGGTCGAGGAAGTCCTCGAGCGTGGCTTCGGAGCCATCCCACTCCGGTGGTTTAATTTTCAGCCCCGTGTCTCGGCCTCCTCGGTAGTCGTCAGCGAGAGCGGGGAAGTGGGGCTCCGGCGTGGGTTCCATCGTCGCTGAGCGGACATTGAGGCGAGCGTCATCAGGACGAGGGAGAGGGGGTACCACGCTGGCACCTCGCGTGACCGGTGGAGCGCTTACTCCCGGGTAAGGGGTGGCGGATCCTCGGTACGGCGTGGCCTGGACCGGTTCGGCGGCGGTAGTCGGAGCGCCGGCAGGCTCCGCCTCGATGGTCTGCTCTTCGAGCCCCATCGCAAGCGCGGGATTCGTAGGGCGTTGGTTGCCGAGGAGCAGCTGCGACAGTAAGTCGTTGAGTCGTCGTTGCTCTTCGTTGGCGCGGCGTTGTCCCTCATTCAGCTGAGCGAGGATCTCAGCCTGTCCTTGCATGATGGCGGACAGGTCCACCGAGTTGGGGCTTGGGACGGGGAAGTCCGCGACGCCGAACGAGGTAGCGTCGTCGTCGGTGGCGGATCGTGTCCCGGTGGTGCGGGTGCGGTTGTTGTTACGCGACATTGTTCAACGACGTCGTCCCGTTAGGAGGTCGCATGTAATGTTAGGGCCGTAGGGTCTGAGTACCGCCAGTCGCGGCTACGGCCGGGCGTGGTCGGGAACGGAGAGGTCGTGGAGTACGGGGCAGCTGTCGAGGACAAACCGCGGATGACGGGGGGCGCGATACTGAGTTGCTATTATAGCGTGACTAAGTAATACATGCGACGAGGAGTCGTGACGGATCCCTGTCGGTGGCGATGAAACCATTAAAGGGGGGCGCGGAGCCGCTAGGCGGGTCCGCGGTAGTCGCGGATCGGGTCACCGATCATCCGCGGTCGATCGGGTGGCACGGCGGTCCTGACATTGCGGCTAGGGCGCACCTGGATAGCGCGCTGTCCCTTACGTGCATACTTGAGTGTGCGTATCTGGTGCAGGTTGAACCCAGATTCATCGACGTATATGCAGTCCATCAGACTGAGACCTTCCTGCAGGAACTGTGTGCACCAGTCATAACGTGCATTGATGCGCAGGTTGTCGTTGTAGTTCTGCGGCATGAGATGCGTGCGCTTGAGCCTGTACTGCAGCTTCTGGGTGATGTAGCGCCAGATGCTGCTGATAGAGTAGAGCGTTCCAAACTCGGTGTTCATGCGCACCTGCAGTGTTTCAAGCGTCACCGCAGTGTCTGACTGATCCAGCTGCACTTCCAGGAAGTCAAGCTGCGCCTGGCCCAAGGCTGGGACCCGGTTTCCGCCCATAGGCTTTGCAGCTGCGCTTCCTGTGTTGACCCAGCGCTTGTAGACGCGCTTAACCGTAGCCTGCGATGTCTGCAGCTCCTTTGCTGCCTTTGCATAGCTGTACTTCAGATCATGTACTGCATGGATGATTCTTTGGCGCATGTCCTCGCTTAGAGGTGCAGGCATTTTGCGAGAGGATGTGGAACAGAGAGAGCAATGCCAGAAAATTCAACTCCGAGGCTTTTAGGTGGTCAACTTGCTGAGGAAGAATTTTTTGACAGTGGTCAACCTGCTCGCGTCAAATTTTTGTAAATTCTAAAAAAGCGCGCACCCCCAGGTCAACTTGACAGACGCGTTCTGACCTGACGAGGTCAACTTAATTGAAAAATAGAGTAACCTCGGTCGACGATTTCAGCTCTTGTATTCAAGAAGCTCAATGGCGAAGGCGTAAGCTAACGAAGCTGCTTGGAGTTGTGCTGTTTGGCTGGTCGGTGGTGCGTGAGAGGCGTGCAAGGGATACGGGGAGCAAGTTGATTGTCAAGGAGCGCTGGCTGTCTGTATTGCCAGGCTTGTAGCTGTTCTGTCACATCACACATCTCATGACGGCGGCATGATTCAACAAGGGCGGTTGGCGACAAACAAACCTGCTCGGCTCTGACTCAGAAATATGTGTCATGCGATACGAGTGATTGCTCGAGATACGAGAATTCGGTTGGATTGTCTCAGCGTTTGGCTTGAACAGTCCCGCGTCTGCTTGTTGGCATCAAACAAAGAGACCCTTGATGCGTCCGGCGCGCTTTGCTTTGGCTTTGGTTCTAGACTTGTGTGCCCCACAAAAATCTCAGACTGCACAACGCGCTGCCAACAGCCACAGCCAAAAAATGTGATAGTTTTGGTTTTTCATGGATTTCACCTTGCTCGCTTGACCAACTTGGGCAGCGCAGTCACACTTCTTCTTTATCATCACCGCAGCTTCAGTACTCTTTGTCGTTGCCCCCATCACGGTGACCTGAAAAGGGGTGGCATCTCCTCCCACCACCGTCGCCACAGCACACGCGGCTCCTGCATCGCTAGTTGCAACCAATTGCTTGCCGCTCTCTCGGCAGAGCCCCGCTGCTCAGCAACGGCATCTATCTTGCTGAGCTCTATCTGCGTCGCAGCACCACCACAACCACCACAATCGCTTTGCACCCCCAACGCAACCTCTTGCAAGATGAGAGAAACAAAACTTCACATCCCCATGACCACCTCTACGGGCGAGACGATCGGCATCGTCGGTATTCTAGCCCAGATCGCTCTCCCACCACACAACCCGCAAGAACACGAGCCGCATCCCCTCTACACTTCTCGTTCCACCACCTCATCCATCCAGCCCCTGCGCAATTCTTCGCCCCAAGCTCCCACACCCGACATCTCCAACGACCCCTCCACCGCTTCCGCCGCCGCATCCGGCTCATTGCCCTACATCGAAGATGATCCAGCAACAATGCAGCGGCTGCGCAACAAGGATCAGGCGTTCAAACGTCGAGGCTACCCCATCTATCCCATCGACAAGAGGGACACACGAGGTCTCAAGATCGCCGTCATCTTGCACGGCGTCTTGGCGCACAAGGATCAGATCTACCACAAGCAACTCGCACGCGCCCTGCCCGTCGACTCGTTCCGCTTCGACTTTCGCGCAAACGGAGAAACCCCGGGCACCTGGTCCATGGGCAACCTGGCCGACGACGTCGAAGATCTCGTAGCCGTCATCAATTACCTGCGCACCAAGCTCGAGTATACCGTAGAAATCATCATCGGCCACAGTCGAGGAGGCCTCGATGGCTTTGCATGGTTTGCCAAGCATTGTCCCGATTCCTTGCCGCCATCGTTACGCGTTCCCTTTTTCGTTGGCTTGAGTGCACGTTTCAACATGGCCAACATCCACGAACGAGATCCGGTCTATCTCTCGGCGTTTGCCAAGGAAGGCTTCTTCCGATGGCAGGCCCGCGTCGCTGGCCAGGATAAAGAGCTTCACGTCTACCCGGATCAGGTCGAGCAGTTTGCCGCCTGGCCCACGCGTGAGATTGCCCTGGCATTTCCGTACCACACCGACGTGCTGCTCATCCACGGTACGGCGGACAAGTCGGTGCCCGCATCCGACGTTGCCAGCTACGCAAACATCTTGAGCGGCGTACATCGGAGACCCGGGAGCTGTTCGGTCAAGCTGATCGACCATGCCGATCATCTGTTCCGCGGCTTTTATCCGCAGGTGGTGGAAGCCATCGTCGAGTGGCTCGCCGAGCGCTCCGAGCTCACCAAGATGGGACTGAGTGCGGCGGCGATCCGAGATCGCGAGACGTTGGGGCTGGCGCGGTTCAATGCCAAGGACTACGGGCAGGGCAGAGGTTTGGCACCTCAGGTGTGGGATAATAATCTGGCAGGCGCGCGGATCGCACGAGGGAAAGCAGCAGCAGCAGGCGCACAGCCGTGGTTGGACAGCAGTCGCGTAGAGACGCCCTTCGAGAGGTACGTCGCTAGCAGAGCGGGGAGCGTCGGTAGCACATCCAGGAGCAACGAGGATGCGCATCAGCAGGCAAATAATACCCACGCCGACCCAGCAAGCCAGCACGCCGACACGGACGTCCCCGACACAGCGATACACGTCGCACCACGTTCCGCACATACACCGTCCACGCCAAGACCGACCAACGCCGCAGCACCGCCGTTGAGCTCTACACCTCCAGAGCTCACAACTCATCCACCACCGCCAGCCGTCGCTTTTCAACGAGCCAAGTCGCGTCTCTAGCGTCGTTACACACACACACACACGTAGCATCTTGTCTCTTACACACCCACTCAGACCCTCAGTCGCTTTGTATTTGTGTTCGCCTCTGCATCTGGTTCCGCACATGCGACAATGCTCATTTCGCAAGCTCCCTGTTGACTACTCAGCCTTCGGCCAAGCGTGTGCAAGCAGCACTAAGCTTCGTCGGCCGAAGAGTCGCTGAGCGTGATTGCTGAGGTTCGAGGTTTGAACGGTTTGCTTGGGTGGGTGGGTGGTGGTGCTTTGTCCGAGTGGGTGGGGAGATGGGTGAATGAATGATGGTTTGGGAGGAAGGGGGTGTGGGGTTGTTGTTTTGAGGTGAGGGGGGATGTGGATGGATGGGGAGGTGAGTGGGTGGTGAGGGAGCCGAGGAATTCGATGCTCGAGTCGTCGTCGGGGTCGGGTGGAGTTTCGGTGGGGTGGGGGAGTGAGGTTTGGCGTGTAAAGGGTCGGTGTGTGGCGGTGCGGGTTGTGACCGAGTCCCCGTTGGAGGTGGTAGTGGAAGGCACAGATTCTGTGCGTCGTAGTCGGCGCGCTTCACCGCTGGGTAGTCGTAGCTGTCGCGGCGTTCGTGGTACGCTGGCCTCGATGGACGTCAATGCGGCAGTTTTCGCAATGGACGAGCTGGCTTTGCACGTAGTCGGATCCACCCGCGCCGCCAGCGAAGGCTTACTCGACGGCCGAACAAACGACGTCAGTGTCATTTGCTTCTTGACCACCCCCGAACCCTTCGCCTCCTTCGCCCGTGCCACAGCAGCTTTCCTCTCCACCTCTCTCAAAAACGCCTTCAACGGCGTTGCTCCACTAGCGCTCATCTGAAGCAACGGTTCTGGGATCCACATTAACAGAGGTGATTCCGCAGACAGCTTGTGATTCTTACTCTTCCTCTTGCTGCACCCGTCGTCTTCGTCTGCGTGCGCATCGGTGTCCGAGGTGTCGCTCTGAGCTGCCAGCCTGACTGCTAGCTCAGCGTCCAGTTCTGAGTCGATACCCAGCTCGGCGGTTTTAGTCAACTCCTCCATCGAGACAAGGACACGGTAGTCAAGAAACGGGTCCAGGGCGGCGTGCCTACGTTGCAGTTTGATGGCGAGGATTTCGAGCGAGGGAGCTGCGTGCCGAGGGCGTTCTCGCTCTGCGCTGCGCGTAGTGGAGCCAGTGCTGATGGTAGATTTGGCGAAAAAGTCGGTGATGCGGCTAGCGTTGGGACTCTCGTGCATAGGACGCTGTTTCTTTTGCATACCAGCCGCAGCCGTTGTCTTCGATGTTTGACTCGCGCTTCGGCCGGCACCTGGCGTCGAAGTTGACGCCGGAGCTAGCCCCTCAGCATCTAGACCCAGCATGTGCCGACGGACCGCCTTGCTAGCAGGACTCTCCACAAGCGCAGCCCAGGGCCCTTCACCCGCTCCATCGTTATGCTCCAGCGCCTCCTGCCGCAGCCTTCGAACTACAACACCTGGTCCGAGAATGGTTCGAAACTTGGACAGGATTGCCATCTTCGACCATTGGAAATACGTCTGACACAATCGCGCCAACTGCGTCAGATCTGGCTCCGCCATCCTCCCGGCCGTCAAACGCGCGCCACTGTGCTCCTTGCCCTGAGAAGTGAGCGGATAGACGTAAAATGCCAACACTTTGCGAGATTCTTGTGTCGACAAGAAGCTTTCCTCGATACTGGATGCGAGCTTGGGCCGTCGTGACGGAAGGAATCCGCGTTCGTTTGTGCGCAACTCTTGTCGAACTTCTTCCAGCCAAGTTTTGAGGAAGCGTTCGAAGTTGGAGCAAGATTTAGAAGCAGACGCTTGATCGGGATAGGACGCTCTGAAGGCCTCGATCAGCGTTGTGCCGAATCCACCGCGGGCAAGGGCGAGGGCTATTTTGACTCCGCATTGTAGCAAGCCGGTCGCGTCATAGTCGCCGCCAGACATCAGAGCGATCAAGATGAGACCATCGCGATCAATTCCCAAGCTGCTCATACTTGAGAGATCGCGGGCTTTGTACAAGGTGATCAGGTGGTCTCGGTCCGAGCCTGAAAGCTGGAGGCGCAGTGCGGATGCAGCAGCCGGGTCCTGCGTCGAGCTTGAAGCATCTTCAAAAGCGTCACTGCTGGTGGAAGTGGTCCTGCTGAGTGCCTTTGTCCCTGAAAGATTCTTGCCCCAGTTGCGGATGAGCACCTGCGCTCCGAAGAGTAGTGCGTCGGAATCGTCCGTCAGCACAGCGTCTACCAAGCCTGCCTGATTGAGGTGAGCCAACTCTGCCTCCGCCTCGCCCGGTGCGCGGTGCCATTGGTAGCCGAAAGCGTCGATCAGCTGGGTGAATGGGTGCTCGATCGCATGCTGTCTTCCTTTGACTTGCTTGCCTCTCTTCCAGGCTGGCCTACTCGGTCCATCGAAAACGAAGAGAGGTAGCACAGGCAAGCTAAGCAGCTTGGCAAGGCGGTAGAACAACAGCCTCAGGTACGGGTTGGCACCTCCGGAGCTCTGATGAGCGTGGAAAAGCCATAGCGATGCATCGATCCCTAGCCTGAGTCCTCGGAGCTCGTTGCGATTGTCGGTGAAAGTGGTAAGGCAGTATGAGGGTAGTGTAGTGGTCTGGGCCGCGGGAGCCAGTTCGGCCCAGAGTCCTGGGATACCCATCAGGTCATTGCTTGTGGGGTGGTGTGCTACAGATGGGGCGTGCGACTGAAGCGGCGTCGGTCCTAGACGGAGAGCCCCCTGTGCGAGGTTTACACGTATGCGGAGTGCGGAAGCTTGGTGAAAGGTGTTGTTGGTGTGAGAAGGTGTTGTTTTGCGAACGCGTCTGAGAAACGAAGGTGCAGAAAGTCGGACCAAAATTGAATCTGTTGCGGGGGTCCGTTTCTATACTCCTCGAGCTGGACCCTGAGCAAACAACACGGTACACAGATGCCGAAGCTGGCTTATACTCTTTCCTCTTGTCCGACAGCAGCAACACCGAGCCCACCTTTTTGTACCGTCCGACCATCGCAGCGAAAGTGTGCTCTGGCTCAGCAACATAACAGCGGCGAAGAGATGTCCACATACGACCTCTACGGCGGAGCTCACGAGCAGGCCGGGCCCAAACCGACTTCCAAGTACGACCTACTGCTCCCATTGCAGGGTCGCATCCGACCGCGCCGCATCCGTTTGAAGCGCTTCGCCGCAGATACGCACGAGGGCTCTGTGCTTGCCTACCTCGGCATCCCATTTGCCCAAGCACCGACGGGCAAACGCCGTTGGAAAGTACCGCAAGGACCCTTGCCAAGCTGGTCCACGACAAGAGCTTCGAAATGGCAGTCGGATCCGCATCAAGACTTTGCGTCGATGGAAGGCATGTATCGCGGCAGAAAGGGTGCCAAGACAGGAATACCGAGCAGCGAAGACTGTCTCTACCTCAATGTGTGGGTGCCGGAATCTGACGACGGAGCTGCTGATGTCAAACGACCGGTGTTGGTGTGGATCTACGGCGGGGCCTTTGCTGTAGGCAACTGCTCTAGACCGCTTCACGACGGGGCCAGGTTGGCAAACGAAAGCGGCTGTATCGTCATCTCGCTGACGTATAGAGTCGGAGCCATGGGCTTCCTTGGATCAAGTTCCATGGCGAATGAGTCGGCAGGTGAATGGCCGTTGATGACGCTCGAATCGCTGCACAAAAAGCCCGCGAGCAGCAAACTCGCCAGAATCGGCGCAGGCAACTGGGGCCTCTGGGATTTGATCAGTGGGTTGCTGTGGGTACAAGCGTCCGTCTCTGTCTTTGGCGGAGACTACGACAATGTCACTGTCTTTGGCGAAAGCGCAGGCAGCATTGCGATTCATTACCTTTTACTGTCACCGGTCACTCCCGAGGGGCTGTTCCACAAGGCAATCCTGCAGAGCGGAGTGATGGCTACGCTCTTGCCCCGTACATCGCAGGTAGCGCAAGCAACGTTCGACTTGCTTGTGCGATCGCTGTGTCCATATCATTTGGAGGGCGATGAAGCGGCACAGCTCGAGTATCTGCGAACCAGAGTCAGTGCGGTCGAGATTGCTGCCTGCCTTCGATATCTGGTAGGCAAACGACCGAGATCCGAATACACACCGACCCTATCTGATCGCAAACGTCTGCCACGAGGGCGCGAAGATCTTCGAGGCGAATCATTGGCAGTGACGGATCAATGGGGCCCCGTGTGGGACGGCGTCTTGGTCGATGCTGAAATGCTGGAGCGAGCGCTGGGTCCTCTGCCACCGAAGAGCCAATTGCGGAATGGTCGAGACGGTGTAGTGGTGGGAATGTGCGCGGACGAGGGCACCATGTTCAACTTTTTGATTGCGACAACGCAGTCATTGGCAGCGCATCAAGAGTTGTTCGATCAACAGCTGTCATCGGATATGGGTCGTCTCTATGGATATGACGCTCGCACATTGGCCACAGCCAAGACGAGCGGTCGTGAGAAGGCGCTCAGAGATCAAGAGGCTTTCTACACCTGCGCCACCTATACGGGAGATGCGCAATTCACCGTACCTATCGTGGATTACATGGCGACTCAAAGTGAACCAGCAGCTGCAGCTGGTGGAGACGAGCGTGTCAATACGTATGGCTACCTCTTAGCGCACAGGCCGTCGTCGGAAATGCTGGAGGCGCTGACGGTGGTGCCCGAGATGACGGAAGAATGGGCAGCGTTCCACACGCTCGATGTACCATTGGTGTTTGGGCTGACTGGTTCAGCTGAACTGGATTGCCATGCCTTTGTCTCTGATATGAGCGAGTACGGCGTAGATCCAGATGATGATGACAGCAAGGACGGAAAGGTGGTGTTGTCTGGTCTTAGTCGATCCAAGTCGACAGGAATGACCGAGGCAGAGAAGCAACTCAGCGCGTACATGATGCGAACATGGACCGCAGTAGCAAAGCTGCCGACGTCAGGTGGTGGCGAGAAGTTGAGACTGCCTGATGGATCGATGTGGCTTCCCGTTGGCTATGATATCGGAGGGTCAGGAGAAGAGCGAGACCAAATCGATCGCATCCATCTGCTCGCCTTTGGTGAAGCACCTCAAGCTCCAGCAAAGGTGGCTCCGGCCAGGTCGGAACAGCCGATTCGTATCTGGCAGACTCGACTCTCACAGCACGCCTTTGCACAGCAGCAGCAGCAGCAGCAACGGACAAGCCTACAAGATCGTGTGTGCTTTTGGATGCACGAGCCCATCACCGGCACCTCGCCGACACCGCAAACTGCGGCCGACAACCCACAGAAAGGCCGTCTTCGGGTGTGCCGATACCTGCAAAACTACTATGGCTTTCTGACTACGCCACCCCGCTTTCTGCCGTGGTCATCATCTTGAGCAGCGGAACTCGTCTCGAAAAGATCACATCAAGAGTTTCACCTCATCCTTCAATCTCACAACATTATTGCATAAATCAACGGTGCGCCAAATCAAATGATCCGCAGAGTTTCTGAGAAGCAGCGCATGCACTGCCGGCCTTTGTCAAGCCAAAGGGTCAACCTCACAAGGGCATCTGGGCCGATGTTGCTGTCGGTGCTGAAGAGGCTGGATCCAGTAGCGTTTATCTTTTGCCTGAAGCCGAGGCCAACCTGTGGTAATCGACATTGACACCTCACTCTCTGTCTATGCTACGGCCACCCAATGCGTTGTTGCTGATGCCACCAGCTTGATTCTACTGCTCTTGAAATCGATCATGCCTCTCTCATCAGAAAATACTGCTGCGATGTAGGCATCGTTATCTCGGCACGTACAGTACAGTACAGTACAGTACAGTACAGTACAGTACGTCGTCTCGAATGGGTCAACATGTGCTTGAGCGAGTCTCTGAAGCGAAAGTACAGCTTTGAAAGGCCATCCTGTATCCTGAAAGGTGTCCCATCGCAATCACACTCTTCTCGGCAGCTACAACCTCGATCCGGCCGAAACCCCACCTGCAAACCGTTCGAACAGGTCACATCTGTCACGTCATTTCAACAGCGTCCCTCGCCATTGTGACCAGTTTGCGTGGGGCACAATGCCAAAATCAAAAGCTTGGCAAACGAAGAGTATCCCAAGATCATTGGCTCCACCCCTTTTTTGTGTGTCTCGGTCGGCGCTTTGGACGGCCTTTTTTCTTTTCTTTGCGCTCTCGAGTCGGGTTTACAACCGCTGATTGAGCGGATCGGAAATGCAAGCCTCGTCTTCCAAGTCCAAACGAGCAAATGAAACATGCTTGCCTCCAGGTTGGAAAATGATAAGGCTGCAGCTACGCTAGCCAATTGGGCGGGTGCGGCATTTCGGTGTTGCCGATGAGAAGAAATGAAATTTCATCGAGAGAGGTCGAGTCACACAACTCGCCAATCTTGCAGAGAGGGTGATATGCATGTGACCTGCGGCCGACTGGCAGTGCGGTACGCGAGCAGCCATTACCCGATACAGCACGCGAACACACTGCACACACACACACTTTTCATCTTCACTCATTCCACCTCTCTCTCTCTCTCTGTCAAGGTTGAGACGGCAAAGAGCCACCTGCGTTTTTGGACATGATGTAGTTGGTTGAAGCTCGGCGAGGTTTATGGTCGGACGGGCCGATCTTCTTTTTTACAGTAAAAGAGCATACTTCGTGTGAGGCATGCAAAGAGCAATGCTTGAACAAGGGTATTAATTTGCAGATGACTCGACCTTCTCAGAAAGGCTTGATAAAAAGGACGGCTTTCATGCCTGTCGTCTGCGCGTCTCCGATTTCGGTTGTCTGATTGCAGAACCTAAAACGACGCAACAAAGCGTACGACCAGGCTTTCATTGAAGGCGCAAACAGCGTCAGAAGCGACAAGCCAACCTCTCGAGAGATAGGTGTCGTTGACGACCGACCGACTCCGTTGGAAGCAACGTGGCTTGGGTGCCGACGTGGAAGCCAGACACTGTACTGTAAATGCCTTCTCCTGGCGATAGGAGATGGTTCGCATGAAAAGCTTTTGGTCTCGGCGACGACTCTTCCGTTCTTCACACAGACGAAGAAAGCCGTATCGGCGGCTGTGCTGGCATGAACGGGGCTAACGTGGGCATGGATCGCAAGGAGGCATGCATGCCTTTCGAGTCGGTGGTGTTGATCACTGCAACCGCAATTCTGCATTCGTAGACGGAGTGTGAGGTGTTGCAGGCGTGTGCCTGAAACATACAGTACAGTAAGTGTGATCTACAATACGACTCAACCCGCCGCAAGTCTCCTCTCCCGATCGTCCTTTCGAGGTGATGTGGCTCTGGCTAGTGTTGGAGTCTGCCATCCTCTTGCCGATATCATATAACTGTATTCTTCGTAAAGCGGATCCGAAGGCTGATAGGTTCAAGAGTCAAATGTGCGGATCCTGGCAAAAGTCGCGTGCGGGACAGGCCGATGCTAATCCGACGCAAAACTTTTCCCACCGCCCGCTCTTTTCACCGGGCGCACGAGGTGGCTTGCGCAAATGCTTTCCTTTCCGACCTTGCTTTTCTTCCTCCCCCTCGCTTGCGTTCGCTCCCCCCTTCCGTTCGCATCGCACGGGCTGGTTTCGCTTCCATGAGGATTCGAAGTAGGCGTCTGTACTCTCAGTCGGAACAAGTGACGCCGACTCTGGAGCTGTGATCCATGAAGGCGACCTTGTTCACGAGCTGTCGATGAACGAGGACAGCCATGAAAAATTGTTCGCTATCACAGACTGTGGGATTTGTGGTTCCAGCTCGGTGTCTGTCTCTTTTTTTGTGTGAGTGTGGGAGAAAGGCGCCCACGCTGGTCGTTGGCCTCAGTTCGACCGAGGATGGTCCAAAGGCGCCGCGTGAGTGTGGATTCGCTCGTCCGCTCGCTCGCTTCCTCGTTCGCATCTCTCACGCATCCCTCGGCTATCTTGAGCCACTTTTCCAGAATCACCCTCGATTTTCAGGGCATTTCAGCTGTCAATTGCCTTTTTCTTTGGTCTTAAAGCAAAGAGGCACCGCACCTGTCCATCAATCGAAACCTCCCCGGTTCCGGCACGCTGCCAGTGTCTCTCACTCATCCCGGACCAGATTGACTGCTTTTTCGCCTGATCAGTTCCTGCTTCTGTTCCTTGACACTGCTCTTCTTCCCGTGTTTGCTCGGCTTGATCCTGTCTTCGGTCGGCTCCCTCGACTCTGCCCGCTGCTGCCTTCTGGAGCCTTTTTCCTTAAATTCAAGCCCTTCTCAACGTCACCACTTCCCTCCTGCTCCCTCCATCTTCCCCCATCCTCCAAGCAACCAATCAACCAAGCACCATCTTCATATCGAAGACTTCCTCCTACGGAACTCCAACTCTGCTGCCTTACGGATTCCCTTTTGTCACTTACACCTCTGCCTTGACCTATCGCCCCGAGCGATCTCACTATTTCCTACAGCTGCTTCTTCACCTCTGACCACGTAGCTGGCCCACCATGTTCTTCTAAACGGTCTCCCCGTCTAGACTCTCGTGATTCTTTCTCGTTACGAAACGAAGAAAGGACAGACTCCCTAACCTCGCCGTTACAGCCTTTCCCCCTTACCACCACTTCCACACTGAATCCAAATCTCCCTTCCGGGTTGATTTCTACGTTGTCTTCTCAGACCAACTCTACCAACGTCAATCTGACAGCTACCACCAAGCTGTCTTCTAACTCGCCATCATGGTTTCCCCCACTTTCCAGTGCAAGCCTCGCCTCGGCCAACAACAATTCAACAGCGAACAGCAAGCTCCCCAACAACAGTCACTCGAACAGTGCCAACACGCCCTTTTTGAAAGGTGTCAACCGCCCGACCAACGATAACGCGTCTGCATCAAGCAACCTGTTTTTGAAGAATTTATCACCCGCCGCCCCCATCTCTCTGCGAGCTCATCTCGAAGCCGCCATCTCGAACCCTTCGTCCACGTCTGCGCAAGCGAATCTGCTGAACCACCTTCAGTCTACGCTCGCCGCAATCCGTCCCCCTCCCCACCAAGCCGCCGTCGCTACTTGCTCCACATCTAGCCCGGCTCATCCCGCCACGCCAGCCCAGCCTACGTTTGCTCGAGTGCCTAGCATCACCCCCGCTGCTGTCGCCTCTGCCCTAGCTGCTGCCGCTGCTGGCCGTCGTCAGTCTCTGTCCTCTACTCCCGTTCCTGCTGCCATTGCTCCGGCTCAGAAGCAACGTCTAGAACAGATCCGATACTATCAACAGCTCATCGCTAAGCTCAACGCCACGATGCCTGCCTCTGCTGCTGATGGCTCGGTCTCGACCCTGCCCTTCGGGGCGGGTCTTCAGGACCATGTCAAGTCCGAGACCCCCGGTTTCAACGCCGCTGCTCTCGGTCTCAACCCCATGTCTGCTGACGACCCTTCGTGGATCGGACACGGATTCCAGGCCCATGCTGCCGAGGACTTCCTCTCTTCACCAGAGTGGACTGATCCGTCGCCTGCGCTTACCGACTCGATGTCTTTCGAGATTGACTCGTGCGGCCCTAGCCCGCTGCTGCCTCTGGACAGCTACGACGATGATCTCGGAGTGCCCGGCATCGCTGGCGCTCCTCTCTTTCCTCCTCAGGATGGCTACGCCTCGTCCAACGTGAGTCCGCTCGAACTTGCTCACTCCGACTTTGGCGCTACCGTCGGTGAGTTCGGTGCTCCCGAGATGGGCTCCGACTTCACCCTCTTTCCTGAGTCCAAGCCTGCCAAGCTCCCCGTCGAGATGGCGTTCAGCAAGCTCAACAAGGCCGCTGCTAGCTCTGGCGCATCCACCGAGGATCCCGCCATGACGCTACTTCGTGCTCTGAGCAGCGCTGCGCTCTCCAACTCGTCGAGCACCGCCAGTGTCGCGGTCAGCCACAGCGCCACTTCGGCAGCGGCTGCTACCCCGGCTCTGACTGCCTCACCGTTGGCCTTCACCTCGATGGGCGCTCCCCTGGCTCCGGCTTCCACTGCCGCCCCTGCTGCTCCTGCCTCAACGGCATCGGCATCGGCAGCACCGGCACTGGCCCCTGCGCCTTCCGGCTCTGAATCGAACCCGCCTGTTCTGGACCGAAAGAACTCGTCTCCGTCATCGTCTTCTGCTAAGACCACGAGCGAGTCCCGAGGCACCAAGCGACGATTCGACTCGAGCGACCTCCTGCCTCTGGATGCTCCTATCCAGAAGCGTACCTACTACACGGTTTCTGCCACCTCGCGACGTGACACTGCTCCCGCTGCCGAGGTGGACGAGTTTGCCGCTGAGGAGGAGGCCATCCGACGTGAGAAGGATCCCCGTGTTGCCAAGCGTCTCTCGAACACGCTGGCTGCACGACGATCCCGACACCGTAAAGCAGAAGAGCTACGTCTGCTCCACGAAAAGATTGAAGCTCTGACGAGCGAGGTTGAATCGTGGAAGCGACGATGCGAACTTGCTGAGAAGGAGAGGGACGATGCTCGAGCGTTGCTCTGAAGCGCTCCTTCGTTGAACTTCCTTGATTGATATACCCTTCTTGACCCGTTCTGCTTCATCGCCGCTTGAGCGTTGATGCTCGTACTTTTCTAAAAGTTGGTTGCTTTGGCTCCGGCTGCTCACCCCAAAAAGGTCTCTTGCTCTCTTTCGGTGTTGCTTCGATTCTCGTTGCTATCTATTGACCCAGACCCAGACCCAGACCCAGAACCGTTTCCTCTTGTTCCGTTGCGATCCTATCTATGCTCCGAGTTCGCGTTGTCTCGAGTTGTCCCTCGAAAAAAAGCCCTGACAAAAAAAATCTTAGTTGTCGTCTTCGAGCTCCCTCCTTCCTTTGTTTTGTGCTTGTTAGTGACTTGTGGCTCTCAATTGAGAGTGCGATGTTGCTTCGATATCGTGTGCAAGGGAGGGTTGATACAGTCAGGCAGATGTGAGTACTGTGGAGCACCGATGGCGAACAATGCAGAAGCGGGGAGAAGAAAAGACGGGTTTTCTGAGCTTGAGTTGGGCGTGCTTAGTAATGGAGGAGGAGGATTGATCGGGAAGTTCGGAGGGAGGAAAAATCGTGACGCTCCGTGAATCCTCCACACTGAGCGAGAGGGGGATTTTGGACGTTTTGACTTGATCAGTTCTTGCTTCAACACAACCATCTTGTATAACGTTGCTGCCCAAGATGACGAGTGTTTTCAGACAGAGTGTTGGACTGTTGGTAAGTTCTGCAGTGACTTTACGGTTTTCTGGGCGGTTTGGTGTACTGACATCCGAGTGGTTGCTCAACACAGCGTACTGCGCCACGCAATCCTCTGCTATCGACCAGGCGCGTTGGTCCGACCTACACTTCGCTGGTGCGTTTGTTGTCCACCGAAGCCCGATCCAAGATTGACTCGGCCGTCAAGTCGAATCCGCTGGTGGTGTTTATGAAGGGTACACCGGATATGCCGATGTGCGGATTCTCGCGCGCCGTGATCCAAGTGATGCAGGTCCAAGGCGTGAAACCGGAGCTGTTGAAGACGTTCAACTGCCTCGAGGATCAAGAGTTGAGGGAAGGAATCAAAGAGTATAGCGATTGGCCGACGATTCCGCAGGTGTATGTGGATGGCGAGTTCGTGGGTGGTTGTGATATTGTTATTAACAGTAAGTAGATACGGGAGTGGTAAGGTGAGAGTGGGCGGCAGAAACGGTTCAGCGGGTAGTGAGGTGGTGTGAGAAGCACCAGCCCAACTACTCAGCCGTTACATTCGTCGCAACACGTCCCCTAACTCAACGACAGAAGTAGCATTGCTGACACCTGAAATTCCGTCCTGCGTTCCTAAACAGTGCACCAATCGGGAGAGCTCGAAGAACTGCTGCTCAAGCACAACCTTCTGCTGCCTTTGGAGGAGAACAAGGCTGCACCTTAGCGGACATCTTCGCCAAACCAACAAAAAAGTGTCGGGAGAGTCTCGTTTGGCATATCTGTTCAATGATCAAGTAAATGGCCTCCTTTGGTCGATGTCGCAGCTTCTCACGGTTGTGGCAGAGTGTGTCAGAAACGACGTGGACGCTTCTGGGTTGACCGGCTTTGGTGAAAAGGAATTCGGTGTGCGAGAGCGATTCGTCGCGGTGTAAACTTTGAAGGTCTCGAAGTTGAGTGGTTGCCCTGGAATCCACATCCTCAGCACTTGTCTCTTTGTAATTCGTTCAAGACGCACGGATTGCAAATACGGCTTGCTTTTCGCAAAGATCTGCGAGAACGTGTGTGCAGAAAGGAAGACATTGCATTCTCCCTCTACATCTCAATGCCAGCCTGGGCAAGCGCCACCGTCATCTCGGCATCCAAGTACGATGCCACCGCTACACCTTCTGGCAGGCCCTTTCTCCTCCTCGTCTTGAGCACGAAATCCTTGGCCAGCCCCAACGGCGGTGCAGGTTCCAGCGGTCTCAACTTGACACTCGCATCCGTCGGGTTGCCCGGAACAATACTCCAATGGCTGAAGAACATCAACACCATGGCCGCCCCACCCGTAGCAATGCGCAGGTCGGTCTCGAACCCGTTGGCATCAATCACCGGAATGTACGCCTTGACCGTTACCAACGTCGACCCGGGCTTAGGCGTATCCTTGACAACGTGTCCTCTGCGTTTAGCCAGGATGGTGTAGACGGCAGCTATACCAGCGGTGGGCGTTTGAACTTCGATCTCAAAAATTGGCTCGAGCAGACGCGGCGTAGCTAGCAGGAAAGCAGCGTAGCAAGCCCGACGCGCGGTGGGGATGATTTGCCCGCCACCGCGGTGGATGGGTGAAGGCGAGAGAGATGCATCGAGGATCCGAAATTTGACGTTGCGGATCGGTTCGTCGGCAAGAGGTCCTTCTCGACAGCCCCATTGGAAACCTTGAATGATGGTGTCCTTGACAGAGTAGAGCAGCTTTTTGTCGACTTCCGAGGGCAACGTGTCGTCGACCAAGATGTTGGGCCCACGTTCATCTGGCCCAAAAGCCCAGACGCTACGACTGGCGAGCAGATCCCATCCGTACTTGTCCTGCAACACTTTGCCCAGCTGCTTGGGTGGCATCTTGATATCCAACACTCCGGACTCGATGTCTTCGGCAATTCCCTTTTCCAGCGGCTCGGCGATAATCGTCAGCTTGTTCTTCTTGTTCGGCGTCGAAGCATAGCATTTGACAGCCGACGTTTCGACCACCGTTTCACAGAACCGTACGACAGGGTCGGAAACGCGGATCTCGATCTCGGAAAACAGCACGCGCAAGTCGTGCAGCACGCAATCAAGGTACAGCTCCCCCGTACCCATGACAACGTGCTCTCCCGACTCTTCGACCTTGGTCACCGCCAACGGGTAGCTCTTGTTGATGCGTCGCAAGCCTTCGAGCATCTTGGGCAGCTCGGAAGGGTTGAGTGGTTCGACCGACACCTTGAGCACCGATTGCGTCATATGCTCCAAGGGGGCAAAGATGTGCAGAATTTCGGTGGTAAGGGCTGCATCGACGACGGTGCCGGTTTTGGAGAGGGAGGCATCGACGCCCGAGAGCAACACCCAGTTGCCGGCGGGAACGCCGTCGGTGGGGACGACGTAGCGAGCTTCGTTAATGCTGACGTCTTGGATCGTAGCGAGGACCATGTCTTCCTCGTCGTCTTGCGAGAAACCCTCACCGAGCACCTTGACCTTGGTCCCTGGACGCGCAGTGCCGGACATGACGCGTCCGAACGCTCGGAACTCTTGCGCGTCGGTCGTCTGATACAGCTTTGTCACTTGTATGACGAGAGGTGCGTCCGCATCGCATGCTGCCATAGAGTCGTAGAGTGCTCCTTCCTGTGGGCCCGTGTAGCATTTCGCCAGCCGCTGAACGGCAGCCTCTTTGGGCGACGGAATGTTATCCACCACCAAATCTACCAGACCCTGTGACGGCCCAAAAAACTGATTGAGTACAATCCTGAGCAACGGCCGTACATCCACCTTGAACACTGCGGGCTTCAGACGAATTCCCAGCCCGACAAGGGTCCTCTTCAACGACTCTGTATCGGACGACAACACTGCCGAGTAGATCTTGTACAGCGGTTCCAATATAAAATGCACAAACGACCTCTTGCTCTCGGCGTCTGGCGCCTTTCTCGTGAAGTTGCGCGATTCGGCGTTGTAGTAGATGTTGCCCCACAGACGCTGCGCAAACGCATCGACATCTACGCCAGCACCGTACGTCTCGGCATACAACTTGGCGAAGCTGCGCAGCGTAAAACAGTAACCCATCTGCGTCGATGCAAAAGCTACGTTGCCTCGCTCCGGACCGAGCTGGAGTGCAGGGTTAGCGTTGAAGGATGCAATGCAGTTGTTGACCTCCTGGATGGCGTGTCGGATCTTGTAGTATGCTTCGTTGGGTGGGAGGCGCAGCTCGAGTACGAGACGGTCGAGCTTGTTGAGCACCAGAACGATGGGCAGTTGTTGTCGGATGCAGTGACGGATGACGTGGACTGTGTTGCACATGACACCTTCGACGACGTCGACGACCAACACCACTCCGTCGGCGAGTCGGCACGCTGCCGCCACTTCGTCTTGGAAGTTGGTGTGCCCCGGAGTATCGATCAGGTTGAGAAGGTATGATTTGCGCTTGGTGCCTTCCATAACCAGCGACATTGGTGCCGACTTGATCGAGATGCCTCTGTCTCTTTCGAGCAGATGCGAATCAGTGTAGCGCATCGGTGTATCCATATCCACGTCCATCTTGTGCGTCTCGTAGACTAGAGTATCCAGCAGACTCGTCTTGCCGTGATGCAAGTGTCCTACCACCGCTACGTTCCTCACCATATCCGGGAATCCCAACAGACTTGACAAAAACCCTCTGTCGAATCTCGTCTCTGGCAAACCGTCTTCTTGTACTGCAAACCGCCGAACTTTGACCGGCTCAACAATGGGAACCGACAACGGCTGTGCGTCTTCCTCTTGGACCATGGTCTCGACGTCTTGGCCGTATACCTCGGAAGCGGAAGGGTAGTACTGCTTGTCCTCGTGGAGCACGACTGCGTTGGATATGGATTCGTCGACGCGTATCAAGGCGTGATGGGGGACGATGTTGCCCTGTTCGTCGAGTTCCATATTGGCGTGGTCTGGATCCGCGTCATCGTCGTATCCCTCGAGTGGCGCCGGTTGCTCGAGAGGTGGTGGTGAGGGAGAAGCTGGTTGCTGCGGGTAGTCATCTTCGGAGCCAAGGTCGGAGTCAGAGAGCGGGCCGATGTAGTTGCCAAACTCGTCGTAGTCGTCCATTGTGGGTGAACGCGGCGCCTAGCTGCCGAGTGGGGATGCGAACAAGCCAAGAAATGAAGGTTCCTGTGACGCTTTGACCGAGGGGTATAGAGGAAGTGGTGAAGAGTGCTTTGCGTGACTGAAGGCAAAGGTTGTCTGGGAGGAAGGAAGAAGGATGGAAGGCAAAAGTTGGCTTTCGCTCAAAGACCAAAAAATCTCCCGAATGCCGAAAATTCCAGCCAAGCAACCAAGTAAAAATCAAACAGAACTGAAAAATTTCAGTATTGGCCGAGTACGGTGACGTCGTGAAAGTGCGGATCTACCGATTGAAACGGGCAGAACCCTGCAGCACAGTGGAAACGGAGAAGCCGCCTCCACCAGTGAAAGCACAAGGCGCATACCAGTCCAGTGCATTCACCCTACCATCATCTGCTGAGCACGTTTGGCTCACCCAGCTTTCCCACGCCTCTATCACCTCCAGCAGATCTCGATACAGGCCTTGAGCCGCTGGTCGATCTCAAGGGAGGCTTCGGCACACAACCTTTTATCCTTGGCCCTCCTGTGGTATTCAGTACGATTTGCTGTGATCTGAACTAGCTTCTCCCTCCTATCAACATGCCGTCGGTATCGTCGCAGTCGGCAGATCCAAGCAGCAGTTCTCAATCCACCCTCTTGTCCACTCCAGCTACCAGCAACGTGCGCATACAGACACCCGAAGCCCCCGCTAGTCTCGACGACTTGCTCAAATCGCCACATAACCCAGCGTTGCACATCAACCAGCCAAGCTCGACGCTCAGAGGCGCATCCCCGGACGATCATCGCAGGAGGAATGGCTTCCATCTGTGGCGTACTGAGTCGGAGGATGCTCGCAATGCGAGGTTGCGCCAAGCGATCCAGACGGCAGAAGCTCGAGCTAATGCACCGCCGAGTCTTACGCAACGAATGCAAGGTAGACTTCGAGGTGTCGGTGACTGGATCGCTTCGAGTGGCTTTCTGAGCTTGTACAGGCGAACTCCTATCCGTTTGGAACAAGACGGACAGGTAATATCTGCCCAGGCTCTTGCCCCTCGAGAGCCCAAACTCACGCGATTGGGCCTGATCATCCTTACGCTCAGTCTTGCAGGTGCCCAACTCGCATGGACGCTCGAACTTGCCTATGGTACGCCGTACCTCCTTTCCCTCGGTCTCAGCGAGCAAAGCACCAGCTTAGTGTGGCTCGCTGGCCCGTTGAGTGGCCTCATTGCCCAACCTGTGGTTGGATCGCTTTCGGACCAATCAACCTCCTCTTTTCGTCGACGCAAGTATATGATCATTTCAGCTTCGTTGCTTACCATCTCGACCATCACGCTCGCTTACTCGGTGCCTATCTCTACCGCGCTGGTCGATCTCTTTGGCGGAGGGCTGGCAGACTGGGATCCCCACCGTCACGAACTGGTCCATTCGACTACCCAAGCCATCTCGGTCATTGCCTTTTGGATCCTCGACTTTGCGCTCAACGGTCTCCAAGCCGCATCGCGCGCACTGATCCTCGACACCGCACCTTCAGAACAGCAGACCATCGCAAACGCTTGGCAGGGGAGGATGACGCACGCGGGCAACGTTGTCGGCTACCTCTGCGGTTGGGTCGACTTGGCTAGCTGGAAAGGTCTTCGGTGGCTCGGCGGCGGACAATTCCGCCGGTTCGCGATGGTATCGTTGTTCGCCATGATTTCGTGTGTCAGCGTCACGATTTCTTGCATCTCCGAGTCGCCCGCGGATCATCGGTTTCATGGAGCACAGCAGCGCCAGTCGGTCTGTATGTCGACTTGGAGTTCGGTCAAGGCTACGGCTGACGATGTATGGCATGCTATCCGTCGGCTACCACGGTCAGTGAGGAGGGTATGCCTGGTGCAGCTGTTTGCCTTTATGGGTTGGTTCCCGTTCTTGTTTTACAGCACCACGTATGTGTTGCAGGTTGCACAGTACGAGCGCAATGCGAAGCGGAGACCGGCGGGAGGTCATCATGATGTGGTGTACGCAGACGAAACGGATGGACCTGGCAGTTCCGATCGAGATGCAGAGAGGGGCTCGTTTGCCATGTTGATGTTTGCGATGGTCTCGTTGGTCTCCGGTGCGTTGTTGCCGTATTTGGCGTTGGCTGGGGAGAAGGCGGCTGAGCGACAGCAGGGCTCCAGAGGAGGGTCGAGTGACGACAGTCCCACACCGCCTTCGCCACTCGACATTCCTGCCGATCAAGAATCGCTACACACCAGCACAGCGGAAGAGCCAGACGACCTCTCACGAGCCCAACGCATCGTTCGCGGTCTCACCCACGGCCTCACGCTGCGCACCTTCTGGACTCTCGCCTCCGTCACTTTCGCAGCGCTGATGCTCGTCGGCACATCCTGGGCTGCCACCGTCCATGAAGCCACCATCGTCATCGCTCTCGTCGGTATGCCGTGGAGCATCGCAGCATGGGCCCCCTTTGCGATGGTCGGCGAGTTCGTACGCGAAGCCGAGGACGGCGCCTCGCCGTTCGAGTTTGAAGAGGACCATTGGAGCCCTACCCGAACGCGGGCTAGGCGACAAGAGGGGTGGCTCAGAAAGCAGAGGCGCGAGAGTCTCAAGTACATTGACGCTTCACCGACGCGTAGCTGCATGCAAGGCGAGCAGGGGGCGAGGGAGAGGATCCGAGCGTCGCTCGTGGACTGCGAGCCATTGCCGGATACCGAATCGATCGAAGGTGACGGCGAGGAAGAGAGAGCCGGTGGAGCGGGTACCATTCTAGGTATCCACAATCTGGCGATCGTAGCGCCGCAGTTTGTGGTTGCCATCATTGCCAGTTTGATCTTTCGGGCGGTACATGCTCGAAATGGTATCCATCTCGTACTCGGACCCGAGGTGGTGACGGCGCTGGAAGATGGAGCGGCACAAATCGGCAATCCGGCAGAAGGCACGATCTGGGTGCTCCGTTTCGGTGGCGCAATGGCACTGCTCGCTGCAGCGGCGACTAGGCTTGTCCCTCTAACGCTGAGTGAGAGGCGGCGTAGGTATGCGACGGCGAGGGTGTCGGGAGTGGAAGCACCAGTGGCGAATGAGGACGACGATGCTTTGTAAATCACACGACTGTTACGAGATGGGTTAAGGAGGGTCAATGCAAGTGCGGATTCGAGAGAGATTACGATGCAGTGGGTGTACAAATACAGGATGAATGCTAACTAGAACGACGAAGAAAAATACCAAGGGGATGGTGCAGGACGGACGGCCTTGATCTACTGCTCATCCTCGAACTGGGCCCAAACCACTTCCTCCCTCCAACCCTCCTTCGCTTCCTCCGCAACACAATCCTTCTGGCACACAAACACAAACGCCGTGCTCCAAACCAAGCCTGATCTCGCATCAAACTTGACCTCCTGCGCGTCTTTGCCGGGCAGCCTTCGACCGAGTGCCTGTTCGATCTCAGCTTTGCGTTTCGCCTCTGGGTCGCCGGCTGCAGAGCTGGCTAGAGGATCGGTGTCCGGCGTTCCATCGGCCGTTTGGATTTGCTCGGCTCTGAGCAGGTTGATGAGGTTCGGCATGAGCTGGGCTTCGAACACTCGCTCGCTTCCGCAGAACGGACAAGGGGGAACGGCTCTTGCGCTGAATTGTCGCTCGTTTGCGGCACTTGTGCCACTCTTAAACTGCCCCTTGGTCACGGTTACGCCTTGTCCCGCTTTCGGTTGCACCTGCTTCGGCCAAAGTAGATCATAGATCTTGCCCTTGGCGTGAAAGGCTACCGGCTCACCACCCCATTCATACCTCACCGCCTGCCTCGGCTCCACCTCGACGCGCTTCAAGAATCGCTCAAACGTATCATCGATACCGTCCAGGAGCATCTTCTCGTACCCCTCCTTGGCAAATCCTTTGAGATCGGCATCGTCTCCATCGGACGCGAGCGCACCGGACGCCGAAGCGGCTTTGAGCATCGCTGCTTCCTCCTTTGACAGCTTTTTGGAGATCGAGGACGATGAAGGTTCAGGGATGGTGTTGAGGTAGAGTGGCGGGTAGCGAGTACTCGATTCGACCCAAGCGGATTCGGCGGTCGGCTGTGAGGCTGCAAGGTCGGATTTGAGCGCCAATTCTTCGGCGAGGCGTTCGCTTTCTGATTCTTCTTCGTCTTCCGAGAAATTGTCGTCGTCGTCGTCCTCTTTTGCTTCTTCCTCAGAGTCAGCATCGTGATGCTGGGCTTGCGCCTCTGCTGCTGGCGGAGCAGCAAAAGGGTTCTCGGATCCCCCACCGAACAGCATACCACCCAGCCCGCCACCGGCTCCACCAGCAGCAGCCGAAAACGGATTCACTTTGGCCCTCTCCTCCTGCTCCCTTCTCGCTTTGGCCTCTGCAGCCTCTCGCTCCTTTCTGGCCTGCTCGCGAGCAGTCCTCTTGGCTCTTTGCTTTTCAAGCTTTGCCGCCCAGCGGTCGTTGTATTTGAGCGTACGGATGACGCGCAGCCTGTCCGTATCCAAAGCAGACACATGCATGCAAAACAAAAGAGTGAGCAAGAAAGGTCAATGGAAATCCAAGAGGACGACATGTCGTAGGTGACGAAGTCAGGGGGGCATCATTGTTAAAAAGCTCGTTTGTCAAAGTTGTAAATCTTTTCAGAGCCCAACGTGGGCGTCAAGTGAAGAAATTTGCACTAATCCTTTGCCCCGCTCATGCCTTGTACACAGAAGGAATCAAAACTTACGAAGAGACGTTTTTGCGCTGACACGCCGGCCTAGCGCAACCCCAGACCATGAGACATCGGTCGTACGGCGACTCTACAAGTGGTGCAAAGATCTGTACGAGGAGTTGCATCTGTTGCTTGCACGAGTTGCACTCTGCTACGTCCCTGGTGGGGTTGGACTTCATCGGAAGCCAAGCTGCGCGACCGCCAATGCGAGAAACGAGCGGATTGGTCTCGTCATCGCCTTCGAGTGGGCCATCTGCAAGACCGAGCTGAACATCGGAGGCTTCGAATTCGGAGCCCGAGTCCGAGTCGTAGCCGTCCTCTGAGGGTGGACGTGGCATCTATATCACCCAAGCAGAGATGAGAGGGAGAGTCAGTTGACCCTGTTCCACTGCAATGATGCTATAGTTGAGCATGTGGTAGAGGTTTCAGGAGTAGGTAGCCTAGGTTTGTAAGCATAGAGACCCACAGGCGTCTTCGCATCCCAAAGGACGCTAAACGTGCCTCCCGTGTAAGTTGGGCCTCTAAGACTCGTCATCTAGTTGTTTTCATCATTCTGATTGGGAAAGGCGAGGGGAGCAGCAAGGTGGGGTTGGGATACATACGATGGCGGATATGTTTTGTGATCGAGTGTCCTGAAACCGGGAAAGCAAGTCTCAGAACGGGTATATGAGGAGGGGAATCGATGAGGAAAAGAAGAAAGCTCTGACTTCTCAGAAAAGCAAGAACGACACCGCCGAAAAAAAAATCCTCGAAGAAGAAGAAAACCAAAAGCTGCGGGCGGTTTTTGCGAATTTTTTTTTTTTTCAGACTGGAAGGAAGAGGGAAGATCTTACACGCTAAAGGTGAGGCTATAAAAATCGATCACCGTGGAACCAGCAAGCAGATCCAGGCAGAGTAGATGCTACACTGAATTCTCCTCCCTCGGTTCAAACTCACTCCGACCAGCGTATGGCCAAGATGCATCGACGCTCGACTGCTTCGATCTTATACATTGTCGTCGTGAAGCCCACATGATCCAATTGCGTGCCGTGTAATGAAGAGAAACGGACGAAGAAAGCAACAAGAAACAGAGAGAGATCCAATCACAAGAGAGAGCCTCTTCCCTCTCTCACGCGTAAAGCGGCGGTTGAGCGTCACGCCGTCTTTTGTCAGAGAGAAAATCTCCACATTTTGGTTGGGCCATCGTGACTGTCACGCTCGAAAACTGTGATTGCGCACAGAAACTGTTTCAGCGTCTTCTCTTCTTGCTCTTACCTCACTGATACCCATCAAACCCCACGCCATTCAGTCTTGTCTAGGCTCTACCATCGATTTTCCGTCTGCTGCTACCGCCAGAAAAGCATCTTCGGAACATTGCGCATACCTGACGATTGGCTCGAACTGCCAACGTTTCCATCTTCTTATCACTTCGGATAACGATATCACCCTGCCCACGTCGATAACCGATATAGTGTTGTCAAGATGTCAGGAGAAGGTAAGTGTTCGCGAGCACAAGACCGAAATCATCGTCCAACGACAATGTCGTGTTCTGACACGATCGTCCTTATCTCTCCTTTCTTTTTGCCTTCGTCTGGAACCTTGCTGCAAACATGGATCGACGCATCGTGCCACCTCGACATCCGGACTCTGCGGTGAACATCCTCGTCGCTCGCTTCCCGTGACAATGCTTTTATCGCCTCAGGCTGGCTATTCCTCTTTTCGGTCCTGCTATCGGCGGTCCTGCTGTTTACCATGGTTTTCTTCGTACGTAGCCCAAGTGACTCGGCCAAGAATTGGTCCATCAGGCCCCTGGAAAGAGCTGACCTTTTTACTTGCCTTGGTTCGACACGCTACCTCGTGTGAATCCTGCAACACTGCTCGCACTATCGCTGCCACATTCGACATGGTGCCGACTCGGAATGACCTCGACAACAGATCATTATGTTCTCCGATCTCGAATGCGACTACATCAACCCCATCGACCTTTGCAACAAGCTCAACCAGGTGCGTCTTTTACCCCTCACACCTTCAACACGCAAACAGCTACTGCGCATTCGGACTGACCCCCTTGTATTCTATGTTGCTTCCGACAGTTCATCCTACCCGAAATGGCAGCACACGCAGTCCTTACGCTCTTCTTCCTGCTCAGTGGGCAATGGCTGGCTTTCCTACTCAACGCGCCACTGGTCGCGTTCAACGTCAACAAGGTCATGAACAAGAACCATACGCTCGACGCAACAGAAATCTTCCGAACCTTGTCGGCGCACAAAAAGGTGTGCTTTATCAAGTTGGGCTTCTACCTGATCAGCTTCTTCTACTACCTGTACAGAATGATCTTGGCTCTGATCGCCGATACCGAATAAGCTGCCGTCCACAACGACCTTGAGCAAGCAAGCAAACAAGCAAGCGGCTTGGCCAAGATGCCGAGGCACTCTCTGGCTTGCGATACTTTTGGACCCAAAACCTGTTTATAGCCCTTTTTTCACCCTTTCTTCCCCTTTCTACTTTTCATGTTGACTCTCGAAAGAGAGAGTGTGTCTTGTTGTAGCAATCTTGGCGAATGAGACATGGTCGATTTGTCTTTTTGTGACTGAGGAGCACAGACGTCGGGTGCTGCCCGGTCTTGCCGATGGGCAGAGAGAGTAATGTATCTCGAGGCTCAAGTAAGAGGGACAAAAGAGAAAGCATGACCACTCGCAGCCGACTTGCTTGCCAAGATCCTGATGGCAGGCCTGAGGTAAGGCTGACTGTCCTCTCAGCGGGGAGCACTGGCTGACACGCGGGCGGAGGGACTCGAAGAGCAACAAGGAAGAGCATTTTTGGATCTGCTTCAAGAGTCGGGACGTGCAGCGGTTTGCGGTGTACGGAATATTCTCATTTCAAACAAACAGCAGGGAAGGCGCTGCTCACGAATCATTTGAATTGCAGCTTTTTCGCTTGCCTTTGGCCCACGTTTGGCTTTTTGAATTGATTTCCGCATCGACCAAAAAACGCGCCTCGCTTCCTTGCTCTGGTTTTTTGGTCTCAAGGCGCGCGACTCAGCGTCTGATCGCGCCGTGCTGCTTGCTGCTTACTGCTTGCTCTCCAAGAAAAAGGGAAAAAGGTGCGGTCCGAAACTGGCGCTGTTGGGCACACAGGCCAGCAGGAAGAGAGCAGACTCTCTTTCTCTCTCACTCCTCTCAGAGACACCGGACGAGGCGGCAAGCCCGAAATTACTGTAGCTGGCTGCTCAAGTGCCTTGCCCGAGTTGGTGTTGGCTCCAAAGAGGTGTGTGTGTGTGTGTGAGCATGCGTTTGAGTGTGTGTGCGCGTGTGTGTGTGTGTTGTCTCGAAATTCCAGTGCGTCGTTCTCTCTCCCTCCCTTGCTGCTTGGCTGTATGGCCTGTCGACTGCTCTTGTTACTTTATCGAGATTGCTGTTCATTGGCCCAAGCTGTCAATCTCATCGCCATCATCTCGACCACCTTTTCTTGTATTGTCCGCCATTTGAGTGCCGACGCCAGCATCCTCACTCGGCCTCTCCGACTTGCCCTTTGCTTTCTCTCTGGCTTCTCCCGCCCTGCCACTCGATCACTTCCTCTTGGGGCGTGGGAGACAACCACAATTCACGTCGATCAACCTCGTCAGCCGTGTCCTTCACCACCCCTCTCTTCGTCGCATCTTCCACTCATCCCGCCTAGGCGCAACACTGCAATCGCTCTTCGTAGCTGGTATCATCACATCCGCAATTCGCAATCACCGAATCCGCTGGTAGTCAGCTTGCGTCGCCCAGTTCCATCATCCGCAATTGCCTGTGATCTTGGTCACTGGTCACGCTGCCAAATCTCTTGGCAGACCATACACGCTCCTTTGCGCTATCGCATTCTGGTCAACCCTAGCAACACCGCACTTTTTTCGATCTCAAGGTCGCCTTTGACACGCCTCGTTCACCCGATCTTACGCCGATTCCGTCGACAACGTTGCCGCGTTCATTGTCACGCATCGCCGCGTACCTCGACTGCTTCCCCTCAACGCCCTACACCATCTACAAGACGACGACAGCCGTTCTGACATCGGCCTCTTTGCAATCATGAAGGGCCTTAAGAAAGCCATGGTATGTATCTCATCCTCACAACATCTGCAACATCGAGCGCTGCCTCCTGCAACACGTGATCACCATTTAACGCTGATGATCGCAAAAGTCGCCGGATCTCACGAGTGCACTTACTGATCCACTGAAATTCTGCCGTTCCAACCTGCATGCGCGACCATCTCTCGCCATCACCATCGCCATCCTCGACCGTACTATCGACTCTCGAACACCCATCATTTCAACAATCACAGAACCTCTCGCGTTCAAAGTCGAACGACACTAACGGCAGTCGCAGCGGCTCAGCAGGCGGAGGAACCGTACCAGCGCCTCCGCCCAAAGGCGGTTCCGTTCCTTCGAATCCAGCATACCAAGGCTCGCTCAAGTCGAGCAAGAACGGTCCCAGCTCCGCCTCGAGTTCGTCCAACTCGCTCTCCAGCTCTGGTGCTTCCGCTGCCCCTTCACATGCCCCTTACAACAACGCTGTCTACCCTGCTGGTCAAGGTACGCCCCCACAACAATCAAGGTTGAAGCCCAACAGCGTGAACTATCTGGCTGACAAGACGCCGCCTGCTCCTCCCGTCGTTGTCGTCTCCCCAGAGATGCCTGTTGATCCCATCCCTCACTCGGTCGCAACCGCGTCCCAGCCCTCTTCTTCCATCACCCCTTTCCATCACACAGGCTCTCCAGGCTCTCCTCCTCCTCCAGGCGCCGCCATTGCTTCCCTCAGCAGCGCGGGCATCGCCGCTTCGGAGCTAGGCACGCCTCCCAAAGCCGGCACCCTCAACCGATTGCGTCAGGGTCCTTCCACTTCGGGTCCCAAGGACACCATCCCCATCACTTCCAAAACACCGCCGCGCAAGCAGAGAAGCTCCCGATTCCACGTCACAGAGAAGGTCGAACTCGAAAAGCTGCCCCATTTCAACGGTACGCGCGCGCCTTCGAGGCTTCGCTTGATGCATCTGTCCCGTTGCAGCGACTAACTGACATTCACTTCTCGCTTTCTTATTCTATCTCCAATGACCAACAGAGGTGGTCCCTGCCGATCGTGCAGAGCTTTTCGTTCGGAAGCTGCGACAGTGCTCGGTCGTGTTCGACTTCAACGACGCGAGTCAGGAGCTCGAGGGCAAGCAGATCAAGGCCGCAACACTACACGAGATGCTCGACTACATCACCACCAACCGTAAGGTCATTACTGACGACATCTATCCCGAAGTCGTGGCCATGTTCTCCGCAAATCTCTTCCGCTCCATCCCACCGCAGGTCAACCCGGTCGGCGATGCATTCGATCCAGAAGAGGACGAGCCTGTTCTCGAGCTCGCGTGGCCGCACCTTCAGATTGTCTACGAGTTCTTCCTTCGCTTCGTTGAAAGCCCGGACTTCAACACCAACATCGCCAAAAAGTACATCGACCACCACTTTGTCCTGCAACTCCTCGAGCTCTTTGACAGCGAGGACCCAAGAGAGCGCGACTTTTTGAAGACAACGCTGCATCGCATTTACGGCAAGTTCCTCAACCTTCGCGCCTTCATCCGACGCTCCATCAACAACGTGTTTTTCCAGTTCATCTACGAGACCGAGCGCCACAACGGCATTGCAGAGCTGCTCGAGATTCTGGGATCCATCATCAACGGCTTTGCCCTGCCGCTCAAGGAAGAACACAAGACCTTCTTGACACGCGTGCTCATCCCCTTGCACAAGGTCAAGAGCTTGGCGCTGTACCACCCTCAGCTAGCGTACTGTGTGGTGCAGTTTTTGGAGAAGGACAGCTCGTTGACCGAAGAGGTGCTGCTTGGCCTGCTGCGATACTGGCCCAAGGTCAACTCGCCCAAGGAGGTCATGTTCCTCAACGAGGTCGAGGAGATCCTCGACGTGATCGAGCCTTCGGAGTTTGTCAAGATCGAGGTGCCTCTCTTCCAGCAACTCCAGCGATGCATCAACAGCCAGCACTTCCAGGTCGCCGAACGTGCGCTGTACTTCTGGAACAACGAATACATTGTCAACCTGATCGGCGACAATGTGCAGGTGATTTTGCCCATCGTCTTTTCTGCGCTCTATCAGAACTCAAAAGCGCATTGGAACCGAACCATCCACGGCCAGGTCTACAACGCACTCAAACTCTTCATGGAGATCAACCCGGCTTTGTTCGAGATGTGCACAAACGACTACAAGCAGCAGCGTCAAATGGAGAAGCAAAAGCTTGTCGACAGGGAAGAGGCGTGGAAGAAGCTTCGCGACACCGCCATCAAGAACAGCAAGGCGATCGGCGTAGAGATGCCTGCCTCGCTCAAGGAGGAGACGGCTGCGCCAGCGGGAAGCGTCAATCCTTACGACCTGGATGCTTTTGATTCCGCGGCTGACTTGACAGCGGGTGCCGATAGTCTGTTCGAAGCCATGGGCCAAGACCTCAACGGCGATGTGTCGACGACCGATTTTGACGACGTCGAAGCCAACCGCGTCGCTCAAGCAACAGCGCAAGATCCAGAACCTGCGGGCGAAGACAGCGTCGACGATATGGTACGTTGATTTTCTTTGATGCCACTGCTGGGCGACGCATCATCTTGGGCCATATCGAGTCTCTGCATTTGAAGGCCAAATAGCACAGTACAGCACAGCGGATCGTCACAAACCAGCACAGAGCCTGACTCGTAAAATTCCCCCGCCCCACCTCGCTTGCCTTTGTTCCACTTTTTCCTCGCCAGAAAGAGTTCCCAGAAACGGCTCGACAGCAAGTGGGCAAGCAGGAATCGCCTCATGTCCGACGCAAGAGTGTAATACCCATGGACCCTACCGTCTTGGCCGAGCTTGCCGGTCACAAGAGCTTAGACGGGTGAGTTTTCAGTCACTCATGGTTCTTGCCGTGGAATTATTGTGCTGACCGACGAGGTGGGTTGTGCTCTCTCTCTCTCTCTGTTGACTAATTCACAGAGCGGATCTGCGACAGCCGTCAGGTGACGCATAGACTTTCTGCTCAAGCCGCGGTTTGAGGGTCATCTGGTTAGGAGCACTGCTATGCGGCCCGTTGAGTCTTGGAGTTGCTGTGGGTTCGGATCGCTTTGATCGTCGATGCGCTCTTGTGTCCAAGTCGAGGTCGGTCCCACAGCGATACTCGTTGATTGCAACAGTGGATCCTGCCCACATTCATCACCCAGCCAAATGAAACGACGCCGCAGCTTGTCCACCAAACAACCTCCCTCTGAGACCCTACCATCTACCATCACCTTTGTCCTTTTTTCCCCTTTTTTCTCTTCTACTCCGCTTCCATTTGGTTGTTTTCTCGTTTTTATCCCCCTTCGATGTAGTGTTCGTGCTTTTTGGCATTTATGTGATTGCGTCCTTTACAGAGCAGTGGGATGAGTGAGTGTGCTGGTTGGTGGTGAGGGGGTGGAAGTGGATGGGTTGCAGATGAAGTTTTGAGGAGCGGGGTGGGGGGGGGGGTGCGAGATTTGGTTTGGGTTGGTGGGTGGGGACTTTTATTTTGGGCTGTGCTTGGGAGGTGGTGGTGTTCTTTAGCCTTTTGCTGTGCACCTTTTTTTTTCCTTCCCGACCATCTCTATCGTTGTTTAACGTTCGACTGCTAAACCTCTTTTCTTTCGCGGAGCAAGGCAAGGCAGTGGTAACTAAAGGGTCAACATGCGTCGTTATATGGTTTTGCTGGGTTTGTTGGTGGTCGTGATGACGGGTGTTGAAGCGGGTACGCAGAGGTTGGGGGATGAATGTAACTGGAAGAAGAATTGTCAGAATCCGGTTGATGGAGCGGGACCGGAATGGGCAAAGGGACAAGTGACCTGTGCTGTACCGCAGGAGAACAAACCGGAAACCTGCGGTAGTCGAGATAAGGACCGTCGAAACGATTTCTACGGGTAAGTCCCCCCCCCCCCCCCACCCCTGCCCCTTTCCTTTTCTCGTTTCGTTGAAGGAAAAACACTGACGAGTAAGGTTTGGATGAGTGTAGAAAGTGCAAAGCAGTCGGAACGCTCGAACCTACCGAATACGGCTGCGCCTGCGGAGTTCACAAGGGCGACTGTCCAGAAGTCAGCCCCTTTAGCAGAATCTTTTGGCCCGCCGATTGGATGACTAAAGCCTGGTAAGGGTCAAGTTCCCCCCCATCGCCTTTGCTTCCCACTTGACAACCCTTTGCGCGGGACGGTATCACGCCCGCCGTCCTCCCGAACCCAACGTATTCGCAAAGTCGCTAGACTCAGACACTCCACCAACCACCCTCCGCTCGATTTTCCGATCTTCCATCTCTTCCGCTCCGTCACATCAGCTTCCGGTCTGCCTTCTCGCATCGAACTCCCTCTCTCTCGCTCGCTCGCTCGCTTCTACTTCTCACACGCCCACGCACGTCTTTGTGTCAAGCGTCAATCCATCCCCCTCCCCCCTCGCTTAGCTTCACTAGCTCCATGCCCGCATTCGCAATCCATCGCTCTTCTTCCACTCTCTCCTTAGGGTTAAGGGTTAGGGTTCCGTGGTCCGCTTTGTCATTCGTCCCTCTCCATCGCTCTCAGTGTTCGTGTCGAGGCGCGATACTGAACGTGTGTGAGTCGCGAGTGTAAGGTGCAGAAAGTGATGCAATTGCGTACATGCGATGTGAGACTGGGCCGTTATACAAATGAACGAGTAGGCGAATAGTGAGGGAAAAAGAGACGAGACGAAAGTTGCAAGGCCCCGTTAGATCGTGTCTATAAGCATGATTCAAGATGGACGAGTCTCAGCTCGGACGCGGGCGATTCGTCGCTCTTTGCGAAGGCAAAAGGGGCATCGCTCGGATCACCGCCGGCCCGCCACCATTGTTCAAGAAGCTGGGATTGAGCGTGAGTCGTTTAGCGGGTGGAGCTCCTGCTTCTGCTGCTGCTGCTGCTGTCGTTGGCGCATTTTTGGGCGATGCGCGCCCGATCCGACTACTTCCAGCTACCGCCCTCGATGCTGGTGATGCGTGATTCCTTGAAGGCAAAATGTCGGGATCCTCGTAAGCGTACTGACCGAGATTCGCGGCAGCAGCGACGGCGCTCTTCCGAGGAGCTACTCCTCGATCCTGTCTCGACCCACTTGGTGCAGCATTGCGTTGCGGAGTGGATGTGGCTGGCAGACTTGGACGTGAACCGCTCGAAAGGAAGGATTCCCAACCTGGACCTCGTTTTGCCACCACGTTTGCCGGCTCAAATGCCGACTTGTTCTTGTGGAAAAACTGCACGCAGATGTCGACGTAGCGCGTTCCATACTTGTCGAGCCAACGACTAAAGCTGCCTTCGAGCCCTTCTCGAAGCAATCCCAGACTGGAGGGCGCCAAAGCAGAAATCTCTTGCAAAGCCTCGTCGGGAAGCAGCCAGCCTTGGGTCTGATTTTCCTTTCGAGCGAGCTTGGCATCGAGCTTCTTGAGCTCGCGATAGCAGCTCACATTGGCGTCGACCGATCGAGGATCGATCTCAAAATCGCCGTCGCTGCTCTGACCATCGCTTTCCCGAGGTCCCGCTTGACCGTGAAGAGGTGCGCCTTGTCGCTCCCCGTTGCGATTGCCTGGTGGAACTTCGTCGTCTGAATCGAGGTCGGGATCGAAATCGTCATCGAAAAGCTCTGGCGGTATTTCATCCATGAAATCGTCATCGTCCAGTCCTGCGCCCACTGACTGCTGCGCCGCTCGACTCGTCGTGTAGTTGTCGTTGTTATGGCGCCGATTGCCACGAGCCGCCTGCGGACTCAGACTGACGTTCGAGATGTCGTGCGCATCTTCGTCGAACTCGACAAAGTCGGCGTCCCGGGCCTGCCTCTGCTGCCTCTTGCCATTCTTCGCTTGCGCTGGCGTCTCGGGCTTCTCCGCCGCAAATTGCATCTCGATCGTCATTTTTCCGTTGAGCAGCTTGGACGCTTCTCGACCGATGGTTAGATACGACGTGTTGAAGCCCGCACGGTTCATGACGTCCTTCATCTTGAACACGCCTCGGGAAGAGAGATGCTCGAACAATCGATGGATCTCAGCCTTGGCCATCTTGGAGCCGGCGCCATGCATCTCGAGCTTGTCGTGGCCCGCATCTCGGATCTTTTTTGCGCGGTTGCCGTAAAAAACATCGGCACAATGGGGCAGAGTCCACTGCCCTTTGACTGCGATCTCCTTGACAAGCCTGGTTGCCTTGATCGCGAGATCCGTGACGTCCTGGACTCGGATGGAACCTGCTATGCGACAGCAATTGTCGCACGTGCTATGGCACTGATCCGCCGTAAAGTCTTCGTTGAAGTAGCGCAAGACTAGGACGCGGCGGCACTCGATGCTATTTTCGCAGAACCTTTGCATCGTACGGAGAGACTCGATGCCACGATCGATGGCCTCCTGAGACTTGCCTTCCTCGTTGAGCATCATTTTCTCGATTTTGCACACATCGTGCCAGGAGTAGTAGAGGATGCACACAGAACTCTTGCCGTCGCGACCGGCTCGGCCTGTCTCCTGATAGTAACCCTCCAACGACTTGGGCAGCGAGTGATGGATGACAAAGCGCACGTCCGGCTTGTCAATTCCCATGCCAAAGGCGATGGTAGCCACAATGACCTTGAACTCGCCCTTCTGCCACTTCTGCTGAACCATGGAACGGTCGTCCTTGTGAAGCTTGGCGTGGTAGTGGTGTGCAGAGATGCCATGCTTGATGAGGTCGGCCGCGACGATCTCGCACGATTCGCGGCTAAAGCAATAGACGATGCCGCAATCGTTCTTGTGGGAGGCGAGAATAAAGCTGGAGATTTCGTCCATGAGCTTGCTCTTGGGCTTCTGTCTGACCTGGTATTCCAAATTGGGCCGGTTGAAGCTGGACGTGAGCTGAAGTGCGTTTTTCATCTGGAGACACGCCTTGACGTCTTTGACCACACGAGCGTTTGCGGTGGCGGTGAGCGCCATGATGGGCACCAAGGGATATTTGGTGCGCAATGCACCGAGCTCAGTGTAGTGTGGGCGGAAGTCGTGACCCCATTGACTGACGCAGTGGGCCTCATCGACGACGAATCGCGCGAGTTGTCCGCGCTTGTACAAGTCGTCCAAGAGGTCGCTCGCGGCGTTGGACTGACGAATGAACTCGGGTGTCATGTAGAGCAGACGTAGATGGCCGCTCGGGTCCCTCGCTGCGTTCAGCGCGTCTCGCCTGTCGCTGGAGGACATGTCGCCGGTCAATTTGAGTGCAGTGATGCCCATGTTGATGAGGTGATGAACCTGGTCCTCGATCAGAGAGAGCAAGGGCGAGATGACGATGGTGAGGCCCTGCGCCCGATCTGTGTTGATGCAGGCCGGAAGCTGATAGCAAAGCGATTTACCGCCGCCGGTGGGCATGAGGACAAACACATCGCGTCCCATCAGTGTGCCGTTGATGGCCTCGAGCTGATTGGGACGAAACTGCTTTAGCTTGAAATGCTTCCGAAGAGAGTAAACGACGTCTCTGGTCCAGGGATACTGTTGCATGCGCTGCAACTCGTTCCTCGTGACCGGTTTCTGCAAAGAGGGGCCACAGATCTTGTACCTGACCTCGGCAGGCAGGTTTTCGACTTCTTCTTCATCGTCGTCATCGTCGTCGCTCAGCTCAAAGATCTGCGCGTTGTTCTGCGGAGAGCATTCGAGATCGTCAATGACGATGGTGCTCGATGGTCTTGCGACTCGACCGTTGCTCGGACCTGCGCGACTGGTCTGCAAACCCTCGCGCGGCGGCGGGCTTTGCAAGTGGTTGAATAAGGACAGCTCGTCGTCGTCGTGACCGTGCGCGGGAGCTCGGAGAGGTGCGGCTGAGTCGGAGCGTTGCTTCATCGCTTGCGAGACTGGCGGCCCGTCTGACGCGGATGGTGGATATCGTGCTGACTGAGCGGGAAGCGCCATAGGTGCAGCCCTAACGATGTTCTCGCCAACGACTTGATAAGAGCTGGACTCGACACGCGCATTCGGATCGGAAGGCGTAATCGGTGCAGGGAGTCTGACAGGAGACGGCCTTGCTGATACACCCTCGTCCATGTAAAGGCCAGGGATGTTGCCGGATCGACCAGGGTCTGCGGATATCGCACCTGGCGTGCGGGCTGCCAATGCTCTTGCGATCTCGTCCACCTCTTCGAGCATCTGTATACAACGTCCAAAGGCGTCCTTGTATCGACGCCACGCATTGTCGCTTGTATAGCCAGGCCCGTCTTTGGGCAGATCGGCTATACGACCCTGCAAAATGGCGTTATTCGCAGCAAAGACGTTGCGGAGCTCGGAGTCGCCATATGTGTCGAATTTGGGATTGTACGGCCGCGCATCGGACACTTGTGAAGACTGCGGAGGTGGATGCGCGCGGGAAACGGAGCCGCTCGAGCTAGGCTGCTGCGGGTCGCGCGACCGTGAAGGTAGGCTGTCGTTGGTGTTGGATTTTGACTCGCTGGCTTGTATCGGTTTGGACCTCTTCTGTGCTGCATGTGAGGCGTGATCGTCGGCGATCGACCTCTTCGGAGAAGGCCGTTGACCCGAGTTGACGATTCTGGGGTTGGCAAACTTTTCCTCTTCAAGAGGGTCCTCGACGTACATCGTCTCGGATCTTTGATCTTGAGATTTGATGACGGGGTACGGGAAGCCTGACTCTACCTGGGTGTTCGGCATGGCTGCACAAGGGGACCAGCGTAAAGAAAGTTGTGTCTGAAGAAGCTAGCAAAGTGCTACCACTTCTTTGGCTGAGGTTATGGAAGCGACAGCAGATTCATGAGCAAGCGAGCCTGCGAACAGAGGTGATGGTGGAAGCCGAAAGTGAATAGCCGTAGGTAATGTGCGCGATACAGTACAGGCTTGACCAATGGTGATGCCACCCGAGCGAGCCTCGGGTCTCGTGGCGTGAAAGATACGCTTTTCTGTCGTGACGAGAATAGTGCAAATGAGCGCTACGAGGCCTGGAATGATTGATCGAGTATCGCTCTGAGATGAGGATATGCTGCCTTGTGGATTCGGAAGCGCAATGATTGTCGTGGCTGTGGTGGCAATGCTGTTGGAGGAGACTGCGGCACAAGTATGACTTGTGATGTTCCGCTCACCGTTCAAGTGCCCCGAGCGGTTGGCTACCTGCGGAATTGTGTGCAGTTCTCACGCCGCTCCGAAGCGGCTGAGTCAATGTGATGTGATGTGAGTATAGAGTTAAGTTCATGAAGGAAGTTGCGCTGCGCAGCTCCAACTGTGGCTAACAAGCGATACCCACAAGCTCGTTGCCGCCCCCTTCGGCCAAAAAAAAAGTGTTAATTGCGGGCTGCAGCCAGCCAAGTCACAGAAACCACGCCCTCGAGACGCGTTCCGCGTCGGTTCAAAAGCCTGGAAATCTTCTCAGAAGTCACACACGCTGCTTGGTGCGCTGTGCCCGAGACTCTGGTTATGTTCTGAGAGTGTGTGGAGGCCTGGCTGAGCAACTCACGTGACAGCCAAAGAAGAGCCAACAGAGAAGACGGAGCGTCAAATAAAAAAGTTGAAGCTGCGGGACCCTTTCGACTTTTTTCTTCTCACCTTCCACCTCTCGCTCTCTCTCTCTCTCTCATTCCATCCGCCAACAAGACCGTCCTTCGATTGCGCACACATAAGCTCTGGACTTTGCAGCTTTGACAAAGTCTATAGAGAAAAGCACGCTGATGGTTCTGGCAGATACGGTGGACACTGGCCTGTAGCGGGAGAGGGACTCATAGCAGGCAAGAACGGATGGACACGTTGATTCCGCTGATCTCGAACGGCACTGCCACGCAGCATATGGACGCAGCTTGCACGCCCGATCTGCAGCATTCGCGCTACATGTCCGGCGAATCCGACAATGATTCGGCTCATCCGACACCTTCAGACATGACGCCGGCTACCCAACCCAGCCCGCAGCAGGCATGGCCCACCACCACCACCCTTGCAAAGACGGCGAAGGACGAAGTGCGAAAGATCCATTACATCGATTCGCTTGCTTCCGATTCCAGCACGGTGGAACCGTCTATGCCAGCGGATGCAAAAGGAGCCAGCACACCAGCCACCGTTCCATCAGCAACCTTGCCGTCTCCTTCGGGAGACGCCGCTGTCCGTCCTCAGTGGCAAGGTACGCAAGTGAGCCAGTCGATTTCAATTTGCCCTGCAACACCTTCCACTGCTGTCCCTGTAAGTACGCAGGCAATGACAGCAACCTCATCCGCCACTTGCGGCAGCTCGGCTGCCGGTTCTACCAACTCGGTCAACTCAACCACATCCCAAGCCATTCCATCCAGCCACGCCAGTGAAGGAACACAGAGTACAGCAATCGCAGCGCCATCGATAGCTACGACCCCAGCCGCCACACCAACAGAGGCTCTGCCCCCGCGACTTACGCACACAGCAACCTCTTCGGCCGCGTCCACACCTGCTTCGACGCCTGGCGCAACACCGCAAACTTTTGCGCGAAAAAGGGGCAGACCCCGCAAACATCCACTTCCCGATCCCAACACGACGACAACCAAAAACAAGCGCAAACTCAGTCCAGACAGTACCGCCGCTGCTGCCGCAAAGAAGAAGGCCACCGCAGCTGCTGCTGCCCGATCCGCTGCTTCGAATGCCGCAGCGCTTCTTTCTGTCCCAGACCTCGGCCGTCTGATTCCTCAAGGCTCGACCTCGGACAACGCACAAACATTCATACAGAACAACGTTCGACTGTTTGCCGACCTGTTCGTAGCTCTGCAGAAGCAGGCCCTCACCGACAATGCAGGTTGCGATGCACCTCAGACTAGTCTTCAAGGTGTAACACAGACCGACGCGGAACAACCTCCTGCCGCCGGTCAGACCGACGCCTCTGCTGACAAGGGCGACTCACTAGCAGTCACAACGCCACCTACCTACGACGCATCATCTGCGCCCTTGCCTTCACACGCAGACATTAGTGCTGCCGCCGCTAATATCCCGAGCCACCCTGTGTCTGGGCCAAGCGACGCCATTCGCGACGAAGTCAAGAAAAGGATGGCCGACATCACCCAAGGTCGTCAAGCCCTCCAAGCCGAGATGCTTCAGATGCGCGTCGACGCCAGCTTCTTCGAAAACGCCCAAAAGGCCGTCGACGAACGCATCGCCGTGCTCCGAGATCGCATCGCCTGCAACAGCCTTCGGCTGCAACAGGAGCGCGAAGCTACACGCAAGGCGAGAGAGGCGAGTCGTAGAGCCAAGAAGGACCGCAAGGCCAAAGAAAGGAGTTTGCGCGATTCAGAAAAGGAAGAACGACGTCTGGCTCAAACGTTTGCGCAGCTCGAACGCGAGATTGCTGCAGAAGAAGAGGAGCGTCGTCGACTCGAAGAGGCCGAGTCGACCGATGAAGAGGCTGAGCAAGATATTGGCGACGAACGACATCCGATTGCAGCGCATCAACTACTGGCGATAGATCAAGGTGTCTTTGCAGCAACTCCGTCAGAAGCAACCTCGACATCTGCTGCCGCCACCCCTTCCTTGACCGATACAGCCATGACTCCCGACCGCACAATCGGATTCAGCGACGAAGAGCTCGCCAAAGTTCTTGGTATTTCCACCAGCGAGTTGGCTGGGTTCAGTCAGACTCTGGATCTCGCACCCCTGCCTACACCGTTACCGTCCACTGAGACGAGCCAAAGTCAAGCGGCCGACTCGAACGATAACTTTGATGTGGCGGCGTTTCTCGAGCTGGCCAGCTCGTTTGGCACCGAGGCTGCTGGGCAGCAGCAATAGCATATTCAGTCATCGCACGATGAGCAGATCAGTCGTGTGTCACAACGCATCATGTACTTTTACGCAATTCCTTGAACCGTGAATAGGACCCTATACATCAGAACCATTTCGTCTGCATGTATCTTTCGGCCGGTGGCCACTTTGCGTATGCTCTGCGTCGAGTATGTAGCTTGTTGAGACTGAGCATTTCAGGTCCTAACCTACACGGTGTGAGCGGCTAGAAATCGGTCGCACGTCCGCCATACGTCCACTCCTTCTCATATTTCAGGGGGTCATTTTTCGGGCCGCCGATCTCGCCCGTGACTGGATTGCTTTCACCTTCGAACTCTGGTCGTGGTTTCCGGCGGGCGTCTGGGTGCATGTCGCCCTTTTCTGGATCCGAGCCGAGGAATGGCGATGCGTCTGGTTATGAACAGAAAGCACAGGATTTCAGTGAGATGGTAAAAGTTAATTTGAATGGGAGGGACGAGGGATAGGCGAGGCGGAGCTTACTTTGCTTCTGCTTGACCAAGTTTTCAAATTCTTTCTGCTCCTGTGGTGGTAAAGGCGGTGGTCCGGGACGGTTGAAGCCTCCGGAGCGGGCGAGAGGGGTGGAGGAGAGCGCTCGTATAGCGAGCATGCGTGGTGTATGTGCCAGCGTGGTTACTGTCCTTAGTGTCAACATGAGTGCGATGCGGTCGGTGGATACGATGGTATTGAGTGTAAAGAAAGTGTAAAAGGTGAAGACAGACATGCAGGTTTAGAGTGGAGGTGGCAAGGCCAAGAAATAACCGTTAGAGCTGCTTACGTGATTCTCCGAACTCGGCCAAAAACGGTTTTCTCCTACTCCCGCCTTCGGACTGCACCCGAGAGCGCACCAGTCGTTGGAGGCACTGTTCGACAGCTCGCTTTCTCGCACCCAAACGTTTACAGTATGTAGCAAGACACCAGTCAAGATTGCCTCATCGCAAAGAACAAAACGGAAACCCTAGATACATGAAAGAAGTGAAGGAAATCCGAGCCGGGAAAAGTGGGATATAATGCATAGGGGCATTGACAGACCATATGAAGATCGAAGATCGTTTTTGAAACGGGTGAAAGCGCTCAAACACGGCTGGGCACGCGAGCAGCAGTGTTTTGGGCAAGCACACCAACGGCATCGCCCTGGATATCCTGGGGAGCAAACAAGTCTCGCTCCTGGTACTATTGGTAGCTGTACTTTCGATTGACGTCGAGTGTGATATATGTCAGTCGTTCTCCACTGTCAAGTATCACTTACTGACACCCGGTATTGGGACTTCGGTGTCCCTAGATACTTGTTTCCTAAGTTGCGATCTATTGATAGCTGAACTTTTGACTGACGTCAAGTGGGATATATGTCAGTCGTTCTCCACTGTCAAGTATTACTTACTGACACCCGGTATCGGGACTTTGGTGTCCCTAGATGCTTGTTTCTGTCAGGACCGCCGTCGAGGCGACCTGCCACCCGATCAACCGCGGATGATCGGTGATCCGATCCGCAACTACCGCGGACCCGCCTAGCGGCTCCGCGCACCCCTTAATGGTTTCATCGCCACCAACAGGGTTTCGTTACGACTCCTCGTCGCATGTATTACTTAGTCACGCTATAATAGCAGCTCAGTATCGCGTCCCCCACCGCCCGCGGTCGTTCTCGACAGCCTCCCCGTACCCCACGACCTCTCCGTTCCCGTCCACGCCCGGCCGTAGCCGCGACTGGCGGTACTCAGACCCTACGGTCCTAACAATATCCAAGCGAGAGGTCTAGGCGGCTGGTGTTTGTAAGGAAAAAAAAAGGTCGACAAGAAGTAAGGCCTAAAAAAAAGGATCGAAAATGAAAGGAAAAAAGGAACAGACGAAAAGGAACTGCAGCACCTAGGATTCCCGCGTGGTCCCCCACCGCAGTACTGACTAGGCGATATCCTGCTTAACTTCGCAGATCGGACGGGATGCGGTGCTTTCAGGATTCTATGGCCGCAGATGTTTGTGAAGGACCACAAGCTGCTTATATACGTTTGCAATATGCTGATTCCTCGGAAGTGGTGTCTGTTCGAAACAGCGGACGTTAGCACAGACTTCGGAACCAAACTTCAAGCGATATGCCAAGGCTACTGCTTATTTTTGCATCTATGGGTATAAATATAGGTATAGGCGACGAGAGTCGCGGGTTCTGACAGGCTACCAACGCTACAAGGGCATAGTGCGTAGACGCTTGACGAGCTTGGCTTGTTCGCTGGCTGCTGTCGCTTGCTCCAAAATCGACTGTTTGGATCGCGTTGGCATCCGAAAAATTCATGTACAAACGGCATCAAAGGGTCAGCATCGATTGCGTCCACACCGGCATTCTCGTAATCGAAACGGCACTTACCACCTGCAAACTGGTGATGTCGACAACAGACTGTTTGAGCGTGTCTGCCACTTCGGCTTTCCTCTTGAGATCAATGTTGATCGGCTTGCGCTGCTCTTGTAGCTGGAGAGCATGCACCTTTTCGGCGGCTCGGCGCTGCTCTTCTTTTTTGGCCTCCAGTGCTCGAATGACTGCCGCTCGCTTCTCCATCGCCTCGGCTCTGCGCGCTGGCAGCGCTTTGCGGTATGCGATCACCTCTGTGGTAAGCGTATTTGCTTGGTCGTTCAAGACCTGGAGCCGTCTCGAGAGATCCTCGTCGAATGGCTCAATCCCGGATCCGGCTACACAGCAGACGTCAAGTGAAGAGATTTCGGTCCGGTGTAGATCCGCGTCAGCCATCAACGACAAGTCGGAGACTCAGAAAGCCAGCAGCGACACTCACCTTTGCTATGCCGCGCAAATTCGGCGGAAGACATGCCGTTGTACATCAGATTCCGTTCGATCTTGGCCTTGGTCGCCCCGGTCAACTGTTCGCGGTGATGGCCGAAAGAGCATCGAGATACGCGAGGTCCAGGTCAGATTCTACTTCTACGGCGCTACTGGTTTATACCGTCTTGCAGAACTCACTCTCTTAATCATCTTATCCACCACGGCCTTGAGTGCCTTGTCGCGCTCAAGCTCACTGCCAAACTCCATCTGTGCCACTTTATGCGCATGCTTATCGATCACACCAAGCACATGTTCCAGATCCGCTGGACGGTCCAAATTCAACCGTGGGAAATGTCCCGACATCGTAACGACGGGAGGCGATCTGCCGCGTGATTTGTGACTGTGATGCTTCGAAGCGTGTTGTTTGGCTCGCGGATGAACCGATCTGGCAGGGTCAAAGCACGCTGATAATGCGCTAGAAAGTGTGGAAATGCTGAGGCGTAGGAAAAAGGCGGTGATGGTGCTGCTGACTGTGAAATGTGATGTCTGGAGAGATAGAGGTAGACGGTGGTCGCTAGCAACGGTGCAAACGATCCTTCCTTCGGGCCATCCGAACGTCGAAAAGTCAACACCCACACAACGCGCTGTTTGTCGGAACACCCGCCGGCTTCACGCGTCTCGCAAAGAAAAACAAAAAGGGTCTCTAGCCGCGAAGAGACAAAGCGGACAGACCCTTTTTCGAAACACACACACACTCTGCTGCTGAGCCAAACTCAGGCTTCGAACGGGCCATTGCCGAAGAACTTCAAAAACCTGGCTTCCGCTTCCAACCACTTGCCGCTCCTTTTAGCTATCCCCCACTTTGACACATTTTGTCATTAGCGACACCATCGCCACAGCCCCAGATCCTCCGGAGGTCATTCAAATGGCAGTCGGCAATACAGTCCGGCGAACATGGCAGACGACAAGTCGGATGTTCCCACTCACAAACAGCGGCGACCCTTCACGCACCTCAACTCCAAACTAGTGCAGCTGGTCAACGATCGCTTCGATGAGGATCAATACGATCAGGCCGTCGAGCTACTGGAACAGCTTCGAGCTGAAGGAATCAGACCGCCCAAAAGCCTCATCCAGAAGCTTGTAGGTCTCAGTCTCTGCTCGCTCGCTCCTGGTCAAGTAGCTTCCACCTCAAGATGGACCCTGGATCACCAACTGCACGATATCGCATCTCGACTTTTGACTCAGCACAAGGGCAGCAAGGGGGACCGCAATGTGATGAAAGCTGTCTCTTCCGCTTCTGATCGACCTTCTCCGTCTTCAGTGCTGAAGGCGTCCTCGCTGCTCGTCCAGTACTCACAGTCTAGCTACGACATTTCTGCAGACGACACTGAGGCACGCTCTGAAGCCGAGTGCAGAAGTGCGTTGCTCGCTCGCCAGCTTCTAGAGGCGCTGCCTTCACAGAGGAGGCCATTGGAAGATTCGAGGCCCGTGTCCCCGAAACCATCCCGCCACAGCGAGCACAGCGACCAGGATGGCTCTTTCGAAGTCAGCTCCATCGAGCAATGGATCAGAAATGATCTTGGACGTGCGGAAGACGTATGGGACCTGCTATGCGATCGTCGCTTCTCCAGCGGCAAGGATGTCGGGGAAGCATCTCTTGGACAAATCAGCGAGTTCTGGATGAACGATTCGGAACGCAAGAGGTACCACAAGCAGCTGCAGTCTACCGTCACGGGTCACCAGCGTCTCGAGGACCGGCTCAAAGACATTCGGCAGCGAAAGCGCAACGGGGATACGCATGACCTTTCCGACTCCAGTAGCGACGACTCTTCAGCCGAAGATGATGCTGGTCCAAGACGATCCATTGCCGGTCGCGCCGCCCAGCCATTTCCGAAGTCCAACAGCAAGCGCAAGCTAGCTTCTTTGCTTGACAAACCCGTCAAACGTGTCAAGTCCGGAAACTTAGCACGAAATGATGACGAAACACACCCGACCAAGATCAAAATGACCGAAGGGGCCTGGCGTACCCTTTCTGTCCTTCTTCGTCTTTGGAATCAAGCATCGCCGCAAACGACAGCTACCAAAGCGGAAGCTGACTCGCCAAGCGAAGAGCAAGAGCCGCCTCTGCTATGGCAGTTCCCCCGCAGCCACTCGGAAAGGCAGAGCGGCTGTCAGAAATCCAGGCGCGCCATCAGCAAGGACGCGACCGACGAGCTGGATAGGGCTCTGGACGTTGCATTCTCGTTTCCAAGCATCCTGCCTGCCTATACACCCTCTTCGACCGGCGCCGAAGTGACCACGAATCTTTTCGATATGGCTACATCGGCCGAGACTCGTGGCGATGCTCGCCTCTTCTCATCCGTGCCAGAAGCAGAGCTCATGCATCGACAAGAGATTGGCGAGCACAAGGAGGAACGTTTGATGGCTATACGTGCAGATGCCGCCGCTTGGCTACTCTCGTCCATGTACAACCTAGTGGAGCGCAACTACATCAGCTCCATCGCCTTTACCCAAGGCATGTCGGAGCGCATGGAGGCGCTGCGAGCGCAAGAGATCCAATACCTCATGCTTTCGCTGCTTCCACAGCAGCCTCACGTAGTTGCCAACGTGCTCGCTCTCTACCTGGATGACGCTTCTCGGACGCGACCTGACAAAAGGCGATCCCCAGACCCCGTGCAATTCCACTTTGACGCGGGAGAGGACGTTGCCATGGATGCATCTTTGGCCTATGCGATGCCCCACGGAGAGGCCGCTGCTGCGCTTGCCGGAGACTATTCGAAGCGGTGGGAAGATCGGGATGCCAGGGCGGTTCTGCTCTTTTTGTCGTCCAACAAACTGGATGTGGACGAATCTGCCAACTCAAATCTGCCACTGACGTTTCCCAGCAAGTCAGATAGTCGTAAGCAAGCCGTAGTGCAAATCAGGAGCCGTCGCCAAGTCAAAGTCGACTCTGACACGCGTAAAGCGAGCAAGATGAAGATCAAAAGTGAAACTGCAAATGCTCCGGCTGTATTGACGGAAGGGATGAAGAAGGATGGCTTGGTGGCGTTTGCGTTTGTTCGAGCGGCACAAATGGAAGCGCGGAACCGCATGAACCAGATTAAATTTCTCATTGCGCGGGCATTGCTCGTCATGCACGTTAGCAAGGAAGCTTCACGAATGAAGCAGGACCCCGACATCGCCACTACCTCCAACGGCAAACCTGCAGATAGCAAGGGCAGCAAACCGATCGAAGCGGAATCGGCATCGCAGCGCCGAAACCTGCACTTATTCCTCACGCGACTCTTGAAAGCGTTCGAGCATGACGCGCTCGATTTCAGGAGCTGCCTTTCCGCCATGAAAACGCATGTCGGCAGGGATCACGCCAGTCGTCGTCGCAAGAATCTTTCTGACCTTCTCGCTGCCAATAGCAGCAAGGACGCATCTGCCGCTTTGCCATCGCTGGAAGCAATGGTGGAACGATGCCAAAAGTGCTTTGATGCTACGCAGGACTTGGCTCGAGCCACACGCTTGTTGCTCGACTCGACCAAGTTTTTGTGAACCTGCCTGCTTGTACTCTAGTCTCAAGTTTGCTTCTGTGACGTTGTGCTCTGATTGTCGAAAACAAGTGCTTTTGCAATGCAAAAAGTGGAAAATCACGAGCGATCGTGTCGTTCTATCTCGAACGAGAGGGGTTTCGGCAGTCTGCCGCAAAGAGCCTTACTAGCCTGTGTTTTCCTCACATATCCGTATCACGCTGCCGACAAACTAAGATGCCAAACATCACAATGCAATGCGATTGACAGAGCGCCGAAAAGTGACCAACTAAAGCACCTTCTCCGGCCCGCTACCGCAACGCACTCTAAATGCGGCCCAACCACCTCTCGACACTCCCGACGGCCTTAGCCCACGCCCTCAAACCCTGATACCTCGCGGCCGGGGCCAGATCTTGAAACGTTTGATGCCAAAGTTGCCTGTTGTACGCTCTGTGTCTCTTGGCGTTTGCCTTCAACCACGCCGAATAGAACGTAGCCAAGGAATCCGAGTCGAGATCCAACTCGGATTCTTTCGCGTCTGCGCTCGTTCCGCTGGCAAGTGTAGCAACCGCCTTACTGCTCGGCGTTCTAGAACGAAACTCGCTCAGCGCCTGGATGAAACGAGCATTGTTGTCTTGCCAAAATCGCTGGTTGAAGTTGTCGGCTCTCGCCATGCGAAGCTTGTGAGCCAGTTCGGCCTCTTCGAGTTTGGCCAGGAGTCGTTCAAAGTAGAGCGACGGTGCGGTGCGGGTTCGCAGAGTGGTGGGTGAGCCGCCGGATGCAGTGAATTCATGTAGAGAGTACGGATGAGACATGCTGAGTGTCGCTGACTGCAAAGGTGAAGAGGATGAAGGAGATGTTGATGCGGAAGAAGAGTCGAACGCGGATCCATAGCGAACAGGTCGCAGGTTGGAGATTGGGTCAGGCGGACCCACCATGTCGGCTCCTGGTCGCGCGGCGAACCGTGCTGATCGACGCGTTGAGCGGTTTGATGATGGAGAGGAGGTAGATGCGTGTGATGAGGATGGAGTGGCCAAGGTACGTCGAACTTCGAGAGTTGAACCAGCCCTGACCATTTTCGATGCGATGCACCTCGACGGTGTGGAGATAGCAGAGACGAGCATTGCTGTCACTATAAGTGTGGTGCGAGAGAGGACAGACTTTATGGACGAAGGTGATGCGAGCACTCGTTGACGAAGAAGGAGAAGAGGATGGTGTTTGATGATTGGGTTGCGATAGGCTTTGTGGCAAAGAGCAAGGACCCTTTTGAGCGATTTTTTTTTCTTGTTGAAGAAACTCTCAAGACGCCGAGTTTTGCTTGCCTCGGGCTGCAGAGCCGTGTTTTGTTCGCTGCCCACGCGACTGAGAGTCGTTGGGAAGCGCGCAGTTCATGAGTGTCACTTTGTAATTTTTTTCTTCTGTTTTTGGCACAGCATTTCCCGAAAAATGCGGGGAAGGGAGGCATGTTGGCGGGATTTTTCTTTTCCTGAAGGAGTGTTAAGCCTGTACGAGGCACGATCGGAGCCGAGTTTCGTGTTTCGCGACTTTTTTTTGTTCTGCAGTTCTGCACTGTTCAACAAGTTACTTCAAACACTCTGCTCAAGGTTCCACTTCAACCATCATCACCATCTACAACATTCAGCATTTGCACCCGTGGCCTTGGGCATATTGCATCTGTGACCCCGTGTACGCCTCGCCACACTGCACCCGGTTTCAAGCCATTGATCGTTGCATCTCTGATCGAAAACTCCTGTGTGGCCTGCATTGCGCGTTCTGCCTTTCCGTCTGCTTCTGTGCTTGCGAGAGAAGTTTGTCCTTGTGCGCCTGCAGGGGACCAAGTGATCGACCCGAACGAGCCATTCCAGCTGGATCGGCGCTAGAATCGGCGCTATTAGAGATCAGTCTCATACCCTTTAGACAGCCAAGCTACTCGAGCGTGCGTAGAACTCTTCAAGATGGCAGGCGCGACACGAGGATCCCGCGTCGTCTTTGGTAAGTCTCGACGAGTCAATTTCTAGTTCATGCTATGAAGGGGAGCGCTGACACGTACTCCTGCTTTTTGATCTGCGACAGTCGGCAATATTCCATATGACATGTCCGAAGAGCAGCTCACCGACGTCTTTCGAGAAGTAGGAAAGGTGGTTGGTTTCCGTCTTGTCAACGATCGAGACACGGGCAAATTCAAGGGCTATGGCTTTTGCGAGTTTGAGGATCCCGAGACGGCAGCTTCAGCCGTGCGAAACTTGAATGAGGTCGAAGTGGGAGGTCGACCTTTGCGTATTTCGTTTGCCGACATTGACCCACTTATGGAAGGACGATCGACGCAACACGGACAGTTCGATCAGGAAGACCTTCGTAGAAGAGCTGCCGCTGCTGGACGAGCGGGTCGACCAGGAACTTTTGGGCATGGTGGAACGACCAGAGGAGGTGCTGCTGCTGGAGGTGGAGGATGGCAGCAAAGAGGTGCGGGTGATAATGGATTCGGCCAAAGATCCTTTGGCGGTCCTCCTGGTGGAGCACCGTATGGCGGACCTGGAGGCTATGGAGCTCCAGCAGCTGCTCCTGTAGCAGTTGGGGGCGGACCATATACGCTGCCTCCCAACCTGCCGGCTGGCGTACCACTTCCCGCCGGTGTTGGATCGACCGATGCAATCACACAAACGCTGGCGACACTGCCACCGAATCAACTACTCGACATCATGAGCCAAATGAAGTCGCTTGTCGCCACCTCACCCGATCAAGCACGGGCACTGCTCACCGGACATCCGCAACTCGCCTACGCCCTCTTCCAAGCCATGCTCATGATGAACGTCGTCGACCCGGACATCCTGCAGCGCATCCTCGCTGCCTCTGGTGCTGTTCCTGGCGCTGCCGCCGCTGCACCGCCTGCAAGCGTTCCGCCTCACATGCAACACCAAGCCACCAATAACGGCGCCGCCACCCCACCTCAACACTACGGCACCGCTGCACCCGCCTCACGATACCCTCCGCAATCACGTCCGCCTCCCGCTCCTTACGCACAGCCAGGTTACGGCGGTCAACCGCAAGCAGCCAACGATCCAGCAGCAGCACTTGCAGGGCAGAATTTGCCAGAAGAGCAAAAGGCTCTGCTCATGCAGGTGTTGCAACTTACGCCGGAACAGATCAATGCTCTGCCACCCGATCAAAAAGCTAGCATCATGCAGCTCAAGGCTCAATTTGGCCAGGCTTGATTTGCCGGACGTGGAGCTAATGGACCGATGCTCCTTCATACTGTAAAAGATGTATACATATCTGTGACGTGTCAGTGCAAAGGTGCTACCAAAGCAACTCCTGATCATCCTGATAGCGCAGGCCGTGAGTGAGAACCGTGGGAAACTTTCTAGCCCAGGAAGAAGTGTTGCGTGGATGAACTCCCGGATCTGAGACAGCCATGGCATGTGAGGCAGCAGAGGCGAGCGTCCGGTTCAGATGCGAAGCTATGACGTGCAGTTCTTCCTGCAGATGTCAAGCGGGCCGCACTCTTGTCTTGCTCTTTTCTTTTTTCTTACTTTGACCCCGGAGTGGGTTTCAGGACCGCAACCACGGGCTGAAATGCGGACTGATCGGCATGCGGCCGATTCCGATAGCGTCACTTGACGAGCAATGGAACAATCCGGTCTTCCTTCGCTAGCGTCAACCAAGGGAACCGAACTGTCATGTCACTTCCGACGTGTTTCTCGGTTGTCGATCGGATCATCCGCGCTGTCACTCATCGCCTGGTCCCAGTGCACGTCGGCGAATCCGCATCCAGACACACGCTTCTCACTCGGCGTCTCATGCAATGTTGATAGGACTTATCTTCGATGATGAATCGAAATTCCGTAGCGTCCCGCCGTTCTGGCAAAACAAGGTCGACGTTTCGTCAGAGCGCATAAAGAGCAAATTCTCCGGATCGGCATGTCGTTCCCTTTTAACCGAGTCCACGCCTCTTCTCGCTTGCTCGAATTATTCCCTGAAGATCACTTTTTCCTCGACCTGGACCTGTTGCCATCTCGTCTGTACATCGTTGTCGCCGTTCTGTCATCGGTAGGAAGCGATGATGGCATGGCTGATAGCTGGCTTTACATGGGAATAGGAAGCACAGGAAATCAGTCGTCGGACGCCGAAAGCAGGCGGTCCAGCTGAAACGCCGTTTTCATCCTCCCAGCCGCTTCTAGCCGCGCTACCAAGATCCGATCAGCATCGAACCATCCGCCTAAATTGATTGCTTGATTGCTCGCTTCAGACATGTTTCAGCAAATCTCCCCGCACACATGCCACAGTTGTCGTCGCCTTATCGTTCCCGCTGCGAGTCTTTGCAGAGTGACGCAGCTAAGGTGGAAAGCGGAACGGATTCCGGTTCTGATTTGACTCTTTGGTCGGTGTCTGTTCCGGAAAACCTGGCAGCAACGACGTCCGGCTTTTTTGTTGAACAACTCTGCACTCCGCCTCATGCAAGGTGGGGCGATATGCATCCGACTCAATAAGCGCCGACGCAAAGAATTGCCGGTTTCACCCTGCGTTCATCTGGGAAGATGAGAGCAAAAGACATTCGAGCGCCATTCTCGACACAACGCAAACCCGTTGATCAGACGGGCAAAGCCACAAGCATACTCATCAGCGTGAGTGTCGTCTACTTTGTTTGTAATGGATAGTCTGCGTGGTTGACTCGATGGCTGGCTGACTGCATATGGGTTGACTCACGCTCCACACACGTCAAGGCTTGCATATTACCGGTGGGCCACCGTGCGAAACAGGTCAAAGGGTTCGTCGTCGGCTTCGTCTGTCACATGTGTATGTGTGCGTGATCTCCACCATCGGATGCACCGTTTGATCTTGCTGCCCAAAAATAATGAATAATTTTTTAAAATTAAAAGTTTGGTTTAACCCATAGGAGAGAAAAAGAGAGAGAAGAGACTCAGTTTGCAACGAGTTGTGTGTGTTCGCGGCGATGGTCGAGTGTGGCTCGGCTAGACCGATTTCGAACTGCAACTTCACTTTTCTGCCCATGGACTGACTTTCTAGTTGGTTGGCAGCCGCTGCAGCTTGCAGACTCCGCTGCTGCTGCTCCACCTGCCACTCTCGCACCCACGGAGCCTCTCTCTCAGCCGCACATGTGGGCCCTGAATAGTAAATTTCACACTGCCTTGACCTACGAAATGCGAAATGCAAGCTGAGCCTCACACACACACACACACACACACACACTCTCTCTCAATTTTTGGTTTCCGCTTCGCCATCAAAGTCGAGCCTCCTCTCCTCCCTTCTCTCCCTCTCGATCTCCTTCTCCAGCTATTGCGGCCCTTTCCGCTCTTCACATCCAGCTCTTCACTCATTCGGTTCCCTCTTCAACTCGATCTTCGACCGTCGACACCTCGACACCTCGACATGCTGCCACGCTGCAACATGCTTCACTTCCACTAACAACACCGACGACCGAGAACACGACATATGCCTTTGGATTATCCTCTTCGACATTTGTCTCTTCTCCTTTCGCTCCTGCTGCACTTTGCTTTTGCTGGATCCTTCGTCTTCTCGTTCGCTGCTGTCGAGGAATGCATCGTAATTTGTCTGGATCAAAGCATACCGAATCTCCGGATCATTCGATCACCCCTGTCAAGCTCCACTCTGCTTTCGATTTCGCTCTGGCGTTTGCACTGCGCTAACGCCAAGTCGTCTTTCTGCTCTCCTGGCACGGATCTGCATCGCCAGCTTGGCTGTTCTGGTGTCGCTTTTGACGTCTCCCTCGACTTGCAATCAACCTCCTAGGACGACAGATTCATCTCGGTTGGCTCCCATTCAACGCGTCATCATCTCGAAATCCTGATTCTCAGTGCAACGTCTCTAGATCACCCTGCCGACAGCCCCTCGAGTCGCTCACGATACACCACCCCATGAATGTGTCGGCCATCTTTCGTCCTATTCAGCTCTAACAAGCAACAGTGAAAGCGGGTCGTCCGGTCTATACGCCACACGCTCCACGCTTGCCAACATGGCTCCCCTATCCAATATACCCTCGAGTAGTGCTTCCAAGCTGGATATGTCGCCGCCGCCTCTCCCGGTCAAACCCCAGACCAGGCGTCCAGGAACAGCCAAATCCGTACGCACCCTGTCTAACTCGTCCATCCCCACTTTGGCAAACGCCCGTCTCGCCAGGCAGCCTTCGGCTTCGTCGGCTTCGAATGCCACCTTCGTCCAACAGAGCCCTCTGCAAGCTCGCAGATCGATACGCTCAACAAATTACCCTCTGTCTTCGCGTCCAATCCTGTCCAATCCTGCCTTCGACCCTTCTCAAGACCATCACCGTAGTGACTCTGGCAGGTCTACCGGCTCTTCGCGCTCCACTGCTACCACAGACAGCTTCTTCTTGCCTCAGCATCCACATGCGCTCAATCGCAAGTACAAAGACCTTCCTGCTCCCCCGACCTCGTCTTCCTTGGCCGATTCCGCCAAGCAATACCGGGCGTCCGACGCTGCAGCTCTCGGTCTCAATATTGCCATCAATCCATCCACAGCATCCGGTTCATCGCCGGCGGCGCAGCTCTATCGCAGCCAGAGCTCTGTCAGCACCACTCCAACAAGCCCAGAGGAAGACAGTGGCTCCCCCTTGGAACGCCCGGTCCCAGCCGACTATCCTATCGTAGATGATAGAGGGCCCGAATCGAAGAGTAAGCTCAAGTCCAACGAAGTCGACGGTCTCGATGACTTTTGGCAGTCAGACTATTCCTACGCTCGTCCATCAATGGATCTTGTTCAGAGCTCTCTGCCACCGCTCATGCGCTCAAATGCACCCATTCCTCCATCGCGGTCGCAGTCTCTGGATCCTTTCGCCGAACCTTTGGACATGCACAATGTCGCTGATGGCACCCTCAAGACTTCCGATGACGATCTCACGTTACACCAGCAAAGCCCACCGATCGGATCCGTCATACCACTCGTCGCAGCCAATCTTCAAAAGCTTAACTCGCAGAACAACAGCAGCTCCGTAAGCGTCATCAAGCACTCTTCTCCCGTTCTGTCCTCACCCAGCGGTGCGCCGACTCCGACCAAGCGCAGCGACGATGATCGCCGCGCAGGTCTTCGCGTTCCTCCCTATCAGCGTGCTGTCACGTCGTCGAGTTCCTCCAGCTCGGCGGTCGACCACCGATCGCAGCCCAACCAATCCAGCTCCAGCTTGTCCACCTCATCAGCGCATGACCACGAAAAGGCAAAGACTGCCACCGCATCCAAGCGCTCCTCGACGTCCTCCAGCAGCTCCTTCCGCATGACGTTGTCCAGACAAGCCAAGACATTGCGGAACTCGTTCATGTGGGCCCCGCCTGCCAATACGGCGCCACAATCCAAGAGCCAAGAGCGTGTCGCGGCCAGCTCTGCGTTGCTTCGACCAGAGAGCTCGTCTACCCCGATTTCACAAGGCTCGAGTCCAAGTCTGGCCGTCAGCAGTCCGCGCACCGCATACGAAGAGCTTCCACCACCACCTTCACCGTCTGTTGAAGCAGCGAATCCAGTGGTCTCTGGAAGCGTCGACCGCGAGGCACGCGCCAAAAATGCTTCTGCTGCCTCCCCTCCAGGGAAATTGAGCAAGCCAAATCCTTTGCATTCGTCTCAAAGCTCTGTTGATGTTCAGGCAAAGCAGCCAGGATCGAGACGTCGTCGGTCTGAAGCATCGATCGACTCGTCAGCACCTGGGCCTACCGTCGTCCAGAGCTCCAAGGCAAAGCAGCCGCAGGCGCCCACCGACTACAGCAAGCTCGAAGAGCGACCCAAATCACGTCTCTCTTCCCGGCTTACGCTTCACAATGCCAACTGGTCCATGAAGATTCCAAACCTCAAGGCGAAGAAGGCGAGCGAGGCCACGACTTCCACATCAGCAGCACCGCCCGCAGCTTCAGATGCGACCTCTCGTGGTCCGAGCAGGCGCACAAAGAGCCAAGCATCTCTTTCCTCAGCACGCACTGTCACGCCAGTCGATGCTCTTCGTACAACCGCGCGCGGTGATCGGTCGAAGCGCACCTCGGTGGTGCAGGCTTCTGACGAACGGTCGACCCCGCTGACCATCACCTCGACGCCTCTTGCCATCAACGAGCGGACTAGCGGAGATCCGCAGCTGTCTCCATCGTTTGCTCAGACGTTTGCGTTCCTCAACAGCCACATTGATTCACCTGGACAGTCGCCGCCCTTGTTGGTTGCACCATTTCCTCCGCTTCAGGATGCGCTACCAACTATTCAAGTCGCCAGCGAAGAAGCAAATCGACCGCCTGTCAAAGCTGAAGCGGTCCGACTCAAGCGGCAAGTCAAAGGTGTTGAGGAGCCGAAGACTGGAGTTGTCAAGGATAGCGTGCCTGCCCCACTCAGCTCGCTACCGCAAGACGCAAATACAGTGGAGAGCGAGGACGAAGCTTCGCGAGCAGCTCTTTTTTCCCGACTTGCCGACTCGCCTGAGGCGGTTTACAAGACGCTCGTTCTGCCAGAGGCTAAACCTCTACCTGCCTCGCAGTCGCATGGTGGCGTGGCCATTGCCCCAAGCAGCATGTCGAAGAAGTCGGGTCACAGGAAGCATATCTCGCTGGGCTCTGCCAATTTGATCTCAACATCGACACGTCATGCGACTGCAGACCTAGATGAGCGCGCCACCATTGCACCGGCATCTTCCACGGGACTGCCTTTGACGAATGCGCCTACTAGCACGACGTCGAGCTTTGCCGCCGCTTTGCCCATGTTTACGCCTGTCGACGAGGAAAGCTCTTTCTTTGACGCCCTCACTTCTCCCTTGCACGAGCGACCTCCCACTGACACCACCATCTCGTTTCCAGAGAACTCAATGCTGCCTACTTTTGCCACGGCGAACGAGTTCTTTCCGCCAGCCAAGACAGAACCGACGAGCCCCGTGCGCGATCGGTCGCTTGCTTCTCAGAGTACAGCTGCAATCGCTGCCATGACGCCATCGGCGACGTATGCCCCACCGCAACTCAATCGGTCATCGCTCGGTCGTCGTCTGTCCGGCGTGTTCGATACGTCGAAAGCGCGGTCTGCCAGGAAGAATCTATTGGCGTCTCCGCCGCAGAGTCCTCGCACCGACTTGATGGCCTTTGACGGTTTGCCCGCAAGGCCGGAAACAAGCCTGGGCTTCCATCTGCGCAACCCGCTGCGACGGGAGCGCAAGGCATCTCTCAAGACGGCTATGCCGCAACCGACGCCGGGTGACATTGCCAACTTGAACACAACGGGCAGCGCCTCGCCTGCTTCTGCCGTATGCAAAATATCATCTGGATTCCACTTGGATCGATCCACTCCAACCGGTCGAGCGGAAACGTCGCTCGGAATGGCATCTCCCTTGACCAAGACTCGTTCCGGATTCAGCAGCAGTGTTTTGGCTCCTACCAAGAGCTCGTTGGCCAGAAGTGTGCAGCCGTCTCCGCCGTCGGCCGGCCGTGCTACGACGAGATCTACATCGGCATCATCCCTGGGAACGCCCGCTTCGACTTCAAACTCACGTTCACCCCAACGACCTGCAAATCCACCATCGTCCTTCCGCCGGTCGCCAGCTGCTTCGTCGAAACCTTCGATGTTTGCGCACGAGTCGCCGACTAAATCCTCGGCCTCGAAGCCAACAACTTTGTTCAAGGCTCCGCTTCCTTCAACGGACGGCTCTACACGCTTGCAGCAAAGCGTCGGCGCGTCTGTTGCTGCACCGCAGATAGGTGGCTCGGCTCAGCCCACGATGACACCTGGCACAAACGAGGTTCGTCGTCGTCGCACGATGAGCAAGCCAGCGCTGCAGCCGATTCGAACCTCGTTTGCAGAAGAGCGGCCCTCAGTCCGTCCATCCAGTGCAATGGGCTTCCGAGGTGCCTCAACCGCTCAAGATCGCAAAATGAGCCAGCCGACGCTCGATATGGTGGATGATCGCGAGTTCCTTGAGGCTCTGGAGCAGGTCCGGGCAGTGCAACGGGAACGTATCGAGGCTCAAGCTCAAGAGGCCGAGAACAAGACGCGCCTCGCTCGTTTGGGCATGGCGTCGGGCAACCTTCTCAAGGCCAAAGTGTCAGGTTCTATGCTCGACGATGACGATGGTGTGCAACTCAACACAGCTGGCGTCTCCTCAAGCTGCGTGACCACTACGGCCGCGAAGGGGGTGGGCTGCGCAGTTCCAAGGCCCCTGCCGCATCATCGGAGGTCGACTAGCGACGATGGCCAACTGAGTCGTACGCAGTCCATGTCTCCGACCTTGCAAGCTCTGGAAAGGGATGTCGATCAGCGACAAAAGGATATCGTCAAAGCGTACACAGACAAGAAGCCGCCTGCTGGCCCGCCTATCTCGGGTCTTGAATGGGGTGTTGGCAAAGCCAGTGGTAAGCTGCACGACGGCACATTTGTGAACGATGACGACTGGAAGAAGGAGGTCAAGGCGCTGTTCCTCATTCGCGAGCTGGTGCAGACGGAGAGAAGCTATGCGCGACATCTTAGCAGCCTTTTGGCCGTGGTCAGCAAGATGCAAGCGGCAACGGCGGCTGGCGGCAGCTCAACTGCTTTGGGTATCAAACGCAAGTCCACCTCGAACCTTTTTGCAGCCTATTCGTCCGCCTATGCGAACAAGACGTCGGCGCAAGGTGTGCCTCCGAACCATTTTGGATTGCTGCGAACGTATCTGCCGCAGCTGATTGCGTTGAGCAACTCGCTCGTGCAACGTGTTGAAGAGAATCCCACCAGTGCTGGTGTGGGGGCTGCTTTCGATGTGTTGTCAGCTCAGCTCGAGTCGACGTTTGTTGGTTGGTCCTCTGTTGCATCTGAAGCTTTGAAGGAGATGCGATCGACAGAGCTGGCCAAGGCGAAATCACCGTACAAGATTGGGTTGGTGCCGTTGATGCCTCGTGAATCGACCGAAGTTGGCGCTTCGACGGTGGAGACTGCGAGCAACAGTGGAAGCTCGTCGCCTACTTCGGGTTTCCGTCACTCGACGTTGCGCATGACTTCGTTGACGCGTCCTGCGTCGCCTGTTGCTGCTGCTGCTCGTCACGAGGTGGAGAGTTCAGGTGCTGGCGCTACGTCTACTATGCCAGCTAAAAGGTCGACCAAGCGACGCAGCACGATTACGAGCACTAGCTTTATCGCACCGCCTCGCATTACTGTCGCACCGGCTGCCAAGTTGTCGTCGAGCCCAGAGGAGGACAAGGCAGTTGGAGCGGCTACGCCATCACGACGGGTCGGTCACTCGCGAAGCCAGTCGTCGTTTGTGACACCCGCAACGACGCCTGTCTCGGCAGTTGGCGGGGATCCTTGGTCGGGTCTCGGCATGACGACGGCGACATCCACGGCGCCTGTTGCGCAGCCGGCATCAGGGAAAAGCCTAACACCCATGGACATTGCAATTATGCCGACACAGCGGATTCCGAGGTACGGTCTGATGCTGCGGGATTTACTGCGCAATACGCCGCCGGAATCGCTCTCGCATGCCAGAGTGCAAAGGGCGATTTCGTTGATTCAAAAAGTAGCGGCTATGTGCGACTCGGCTGCTCCGCTGCCGGTGAAGGCGGGGGCGGGGAGTGGGAGTGCTACGCCAGCTAGGGCGGGGAGTAGGATGGAGATGACGGCGGCAGTCGGTGGCGAGGGGTTGGGGATGAAGAGGTGAGGGGAAGAAAGAGGATGGACTTTTTTGTATTTGTACAGTACTCGAGTTTGCGTGAGATGTGGTTTTACTCGGAAGGCTTTGTGCTCCAGCTGTGTGAGTTTTTGAGTTGAGGGTGCTGCTCGATGGGGGTGGTGAAGGGAGGCGTGTTGTAGGACTCGAGGGCGGACTTGTAGAACAAGATGCCGAGGATGGACGTTGCATTCATATCGTAACAAAAAGAAAGAGCCGGGGTGATGGGATGCTACGACGGAGGGTGTGCAGAACAACGCTCTCGAAGGCAAGATTATGACCATGGAAGAAGAATCAAACAGCCACCTGCAGCGACAAGTTCAAGGCACTAGCAAGCGAAGGGGTAGTTGGAACAGTCTCGGTGTCTGGCGCTGTCCTCGAAATTCAACTCTGTTTGTGACATCAAGGGGATGGTGTTAGCGAATCTTGAGCTTCTTGCTCGCCTATTCTGATTTAAGGTGAACGGATGAGGCGTATGTGTGTGGTGGGAGAGGCTTGGAGTTAAGCGCCAGAGTGTACGGCAGACCGAAACAGCAGTAGACTGAAGCATGGTGGAGATGCATGCTTGAACGGCGCTCTGCGTTTGTGTGCGATTGCTAGGGCAACATACAATGGTAATGATACAAAGGATAACAAGGGGTGTTTAAGTGTGTTGTTGTTGTTGGCGATTGACGCTGGAAAAGATGTCTTTGAGATGGGCTTGTGCGTCGGTGGATTGTTTTTGGAGGTACTGTTTTTCGCCCGCCAAGTTGGCATGGTGGAGAGCGTCGGCGTGCCGTGTCACAGCCGAGGTCAAAAGAAGGAAGTGTGAGCCAATCTGTCCAGCATCAAGGACCAGCAGAACGGCTAGGTGTGCGCAGGGGAGAAAAGGGGGGGGGGGTTCGTCCAAACCAAAACACTAACCTTTTGCTTCTTGTTGAGCGCCTCCATCTCGGATGTAATGGCTTGCTGTTTGGCGGTGAGTTGCGAGAGTATTGTTGGTTGTGGTTCTTGTATGAACCTGTTTAATAGAGAGAAACGAGGTGGACATGGATCAGTTTTCTGTCTCTTTGGGGTTTTTCGTGGGGGGGAGTATGCTCTTCCCATCACTCCTGCTCTGTTGCGAGTTACTCGGACCTCATTCAAGCCCCTTGCCCCACTCGCCAGTGCCGTCGGAAGCGGATACATACATCTTTCCAACACTCTTGTAAAACGCAGCATGCGAATCATCGATACCACGCAACTCGCCGAGCGTTAGACTGGCGAGCTTGGCTTCTCTCTCCTTTGCTGCAAGTTGCGCTTTGAGTGCAGCCAACTGCTGGTTGGTCTGGTACACTTGGAGCTGAATCTTTTCGAGCACTTTGGACAGCGTCTCGTCTGGAATCGAAGGTGGCATGACGAGAAGGAGGGTTGCGTCTTGAAAGCGAATGGGGTTTGTGTGCGTGGTGTGTGTTGGTGTGCAGCAAGTGGTGCCGTGATGTTGACAATGGTGGGATGAGGTGGGATGAATGACGAGAACCAAGAAAGAGTTGGAAGAAATGCGGTTTAGGTTGGCGTGTGCGCGCGGGCGTGGCTGTCGAAAAAAGTGTTGCTCTTTTGCCGAAAATTTGAGCTCGTCAGAATACTGTACAGTAGTGTACGGTAGCGTACCGTCAGGATCAAGCTCTCTGCCAGCATCAACAGCAACGATACCTCTTTAGTAACACTGAAATGCTCAGGCTCAAGCCACCCTCAAGTTGCAGAGTATACACTTTGTCACGCTCAAGCACAGGTAGCCTCGCCCTTGTTACGGATTGGATCTAGACCATTTGCATTTCCTTTTCACTGGGCACCCGCCGGCAGCTTCTTATGCAACAAGGCCTGCTCAACCGACTTTTTCAACGGCGCACTGATCTCGCCCTTGTCTGCAAAGTAGGCCAACACCAACTCTCTCGCCACCGTAAAACCCGACTTTGATTCTACACCGCCAAAGATTTGACCGTCATACTCAAAGTTCAACTTGGTCGCGCCGCTCCCCTTGGCTGGCAGCACGACCAGATCCAACGGCGAACCTTTCGGCACCGACCCGCGCGGGAACGACTGTTTGACTTGCTCAACTGCGGTGGTAAAGCTTGTTTCTGCTTGAGAGCCGGATTCGAGGTGTGAAGATTTGAGCGCGAGTTTGAGCCGCGCCTGTAGAGCTCGGATGAAGCCGTCGCGGAGGTGGTTGAAGTCGGTATTGCGAACGGGGACGATACGGATGACTGCGGCTGTGCCGTTGTCGAGCAAGCTGCCCATGTGTTGCTCCAGTGTGGCTGATGACAAAGTAGCGTCCAGTTTGGACTCGTCGAGATACAGTGCAGCAACATAGACACGTACGCGGAGGAACGAGACTGTGCGCACGCCCAGGCCGACCAGCCGCAAGCGAGGCTCGGTTTGACCCGCGAACGATGCCGGTGGGGGCATGTAGAGCGGAAATCCGAGATTTGTGTCTGGATCCACCACGACTTGTTTCGACGGGTGATTGATGAGCGACGTCAAACTGGTTGCGGCGGGTGCAGCTTCCAGTTGAATGCTGTCGGACAGAAAAAGGGTGTAGATCGATGCAATACCGGCTAGTGCGGTGAGAGAGAGGAGGGTCTTCCACCTGCGCTGCCCATTGGGAGGCGAATGTGCGATCGAGGGGTGGAACGAGGGCTGGAACCAGGCTGCGTGTGAAGTATGAGGTGCGGAGCGTTGGACAGATGGATAGGAGCGAGCGAAGGTCGCCACACCTCTTGTTGCAGTAGATGCTGCGAAACGCCTTGCTCCGATGAGCGTCATTGATGCGTGTTGGGCGAGCATGGCTTGCAAGTGATGGGGGGATGCTGTCGAGTGCAAAGCAAGAAACGAAGCGTTTCTAAAGTGGACTGGCGAGCGGAAATTTCAAGTCGACTCTGTTAGGCCTAGGAATATCACAACGTGAAAGTGTGTTTTTTTCCCCTTGTTTTTGGACACGATGGCGAATTCAGGGTCCAACCTTTGGTTGCGCTGGAGTGTTGGCTGCGCCGTGTCGATCTTTGCCATTTCTTTTTGGCCGCTGCGCCATTTCGCACGATGCATATCAAAGTGGAATTTCGCCTGAGCAATCAACGGCAAAAACGCGCTTTTCGGGTCAGAGTTACATAGAGTAGTAGTGTTGATCCGGACAATTTTCCAATCACAGACTCGACCAAACAGGGGCTTACCCTTAGCCGCAACAGCTTAGCATCAAACCGTCAACATTCATCAGTTGCCATTCAACCAACACACCATAGCAACCATCTGCGATCGAGTCCAAGAGGCTACGTCGACCATACGAATTCCGTCGTTTACCCATTGCGGCGCTCGACCTGCAAGATGCCCTCCACGACATCCGCCTTGACACCCGAATCCGAACTGCAACTCGCATTCGACCCCGCCCTAATACCTCAGGCGACAAAAGACCTCTTGCCGGCAGACATTATCATCCGACCCCTCGCCTCGGACGACTACAACCGTGGTCACCTCCGCGTCCTCTCCGACCTCACCCAGGCACCCGACATCGGCCTCCTGGCGTGGTCCAAGCAGTTTGCTGCTCAACTCGCATCGCCCAACACCTACTTCCCCATCGTCTTTGTCAACACTTGCACAGATCAGATCGTCGCATGCGGAACCCTCTTTGTCGAGTACAAGTTCCTCCGAGGCGCAGGCTTGTGCGGTCACATTGAGGACATTGTAGTGCACAAGGATGGACAAGGCAAAGGCTTGGGCAAGAGAATCATCGACGTGCTCACCGAGGTGGCCAAGAAGCGAGGCTGTTACAAGGTGATTCTCGATTGCAGCCAGAACAACGTTCCCTTCTATGAAAAGTGTGGATATCACAAAGCCGGTGAACAGATGGCCGTTTACTTTGTCTAGACATGAGAGAATCGCGATTTGGCTCAATGGACAAATCTGATTTTGAAACGGCTCAGTCTGCAAATGCGTGCGACCGAAACAAGACCAGGCGAGCACCCGATCTTACTGCAAATAGCATGCGTCGAATTGGGGTATAGTCTACTCTCTCCACCTCCCGACCTCTACCTCACAAACGCTCTCCAACCCAATCAAGCTCTCTGCGCCTCTCGTCTCCAAGTACGGCAACGCAATCCACGCCTCGTACGCCTCTCGTCTCTGCTTGCTACGTCTCTCGGCTCCCCCAGCAGCATCGCGGATCGTCTTGCCAGCCGGAGGCTCGCCCGATTGGATGAGCGTCGGAACGAGCAGTTCGAGGTGTCGTGTCGAGATGCGGTATTGTGTTGCGAGTTCCGAGGTTCGTTCGACTGGCAAAGTGGGGACAGAGGCAGGGTTAGCAGGTGTCAAAAGGCACCGTGGAGGGCAAGTAGGCATGAGATAGCTTACCGAAGCGATCGAGTGGCCAGGTAGCCCACATTGGTTCTTGAAATGCAAATTCGAGGCCTTTGCGTTGGGCTGCTTCTTCTAAAAGTGCGTGCAGCGAGTCGCTGGCTGTTGTGAGTTTGCTCAAAGCTTTGTTCTGTCGAAGCGAAAAGAAAGGCATGAGGCTTTTGGCTTTTATGCTTGGTCTCTACATCATCCTACCACACTGAGTTCGACTTACCAATCTATCAACGACCACAGCCAACCCCTCACTCGCCGCCTCAATCCTCCCCGTCGCATCGGCAATTCTGGTTTCCCTCAAGCCACCTGGGCCAGTCACCGGGTCATACGCTTGCTTTGGATCCAACGCCAGCGCCCTCTTCTTGTCCTCCATTCTTGTCGCTTCACCCGGACCTCTCGCTCTTCTCGCCCCAGCATCCTGCCGCTGACCTAACTTGTTGGCTGCGTATACATCTTCCCACCCATCCACCGCTTCCTTGGCCCACTTGAGCCCGTCGAACGTCGCGATCTCTTCCCACTTCCGAGCTGCTGCTACAAACGCAGCGAGCAAGGTGCGGCATTGTCGGTGGTACGTGGTCTCATAGTCTCTGCTGAGTAGTCCGGTAGAGTCGTATATGGAAGCAGAGCTGGCACTTGCGCCAGGCGTAGACGGTGAGGCGATCCGATTGGATGGTGCCGGAGATGAGCGTGAGGAGAGAGAAATGCTTCTGTTCCCACCGCTTCCGCTGTGGCTGCCACTCCCGAGTCCTGATGCTTTCTTCGGTGTTGACGGTGACTGCTTGTTGGAGCTCGAAGAAGGTGAGGAGGGAGGTGGGGTTGCTTTGGCCAGGAGAGCTGCGTTTTGGCTGTTGCGGCCAAAAGGTGAAAGTGCGGCTGCTGACGGACGGTTGGGAGCTGGCGAAGGCATGACTTGGCAAGCCCAACGCGGAGAGGTTTGATGGTCAAAAGAGGTATATGAGGATAGCAGCAAAGTGGAGAGGATTCTGCCAGGCCAAAATCTGGAGCACAAACTCGGAAGACGGAGCGGTTGAAAAAAAGAGTCAAACACTGTTAAGTTGGCGACGGCCCAAAATCGAGCTGAAAGAGTCGGGAATCCGGTCAATCCGGTCAATCCACAAAGCGGAGGTCGATTGTGCGGGCTGGACCACCTTACAACTCAGCTACCACTATCCTCTCCCTTCCTCTTGCTTTCTACATCATATTCCGTGCCGAAACATGGCGAGCTTACAGAAATCCGCGTCTGCACTCTCCAAGCAGGCTGCATCATCAACCAAACCCAGCGACGAATCTGTCTTTGTCGATCCCACCGATGATGCCACTTTTCAGTCGCTCAAAAAGCTCCTCTCAGCTCCTTCGACGAGCACGCAACATCTCAGCCTGTTATCGGAGGGTACGCTCTATGGAAGCATCACCTACTACTTGAGCAAAGTCGAGCTCGAACATGTCGCTGAATTCGCCGGCATCATCAGCTCCAGCGGCTGCCTTTGGACTCCTCCACCTCCATCGACCAAGCCACCGACTGCATCAGCGAGCGGCTCCCAGCAAAAGGTGACGTGGACGACGGAGCCGGGCTCGCCCGCAAACTCTTCTTCTCCTCTTTCCAACAACAAAGATACAGCGCAGGCTGATGCTGCGCCATCGGCTTCCATTGGCACCGCCAGTACGCTGAGCTCGTTCTTGATCTCGCGCTCAACACACCTCTCCCAAGCCGTGGCTGCAGCCCTCACCAAGCGAGTCGACCTCATCGTGCGATCCAACAAGAACAAGACCGGATGGGGAGCGCGCTCAGCCCTCTCCCAATTCCTGGGTGCCGTCATCAAAGGTATTGACGATACAGAGCGGGATGCGACGCCAGAATCCTACAAAGCAGCCAGAGGATTGCCCATCCCTCGCTTTGCCGTGATCAGCGGTCTTCTCAATTCGCTCTACATTCTCAAAGACCAACGCAAACGCTTGCGGGACATGTCGATCTTGGAGGAGATGGCGGCGTTGCGCGCTAACCCGGTGCTGGGTCTTAGTGTCCGTCGACCGCTCAGTACTGTCGAGGATGAGTGGATCGTGACGCTCGCCGAGATTTTGGATCGATTGCACGGCCAAGCCACGTCGGATGCGGGTTCTGCAACGGACGCAAACGCTAGCGACCGAGAGGTTGACGAGTGGGAGGCAGAATTCCGTAAGCGCACTGCCGCCGTCGCAGGGTCGGCGAGCATTACTGCGCTCGCTTCTAAACACTCTCTTCGTGCTGCGCTGAGTGATGTTCGCGATGTACCGCTGTACATGGCTGCTCAACTGGCGCCCTTTGTACCCGATCGCAAGATCCATGCGCTCGATCCGGTGCAGTTGACTTCGGCGACGGGCGACGCTATCTTGTCGCTGTTCGAAGGTCCGCATCGTTCGTCGTTCTTGTCGTCGCTTGCACAGGACGTTCACACCCAGACGTGTGGCGAGGACCAACTTCAGATCGTCGTCGATCCTCACGGCGACACTGCTAAAGCGCTTCGAATCGTTACCGAATCAACGCTGTTTCCGCTCCTCGGTCCGCTGTCCAAACTCATGTCTCGGGCGCTTGCCAAGGCCGTGACAAGCTTAACACCGGAAGAGCTGTCTGCTTTGCTGCTGGGGACGACGGATGCAGCACTCAACCCGCCAGTTGGACAAGTCGAATTCTTCCCGCTTCTCGTGCGCATGTCGCGTCTCTCTTTGCAACTGGAAGCTGCGTGGCTGGCAAGCCCGCTGGCTGGGGCGGAGGAAGAGTCGATCGTCGATACGAGCAAGCCCTTTGCGAAACAGCTCTGGACTGCCTTTAAAACGTTGCTCTTCAGCTATACGATGGTATTTGATTCGATGATGGATGCGCTGGTCGATATGTGTCCTAGCCCGACGGTAACGGTTCCTCCCACGGCGGAACAGCAGGCGGATACGAGTCGCAAGTGGCCGGCGGCGTCGACGAGCAATCTGCCGCTACCGTATCTGTCGGTGGTGCAGCACGTGCTGGCGGTGTATTCGCATCTCTACTGGATCACGTCGACGTTTGGAAGCGATGGGTTCGACGTCTATCGCAAAGTGTTTTACTCGGCTCTCGACGTGCTCGGTCGAGATGGGGAGAGCTGTATCCAGCTACTCGAGCTTGTTGCTCCGCCGGAGATGGGCGAGACCGAAGCCAACCGTGCGAAACGCAGCACCACCACGTACTTTGTCAACGTGGCCGAGCAGCTGGTGGGCGTTTTACCGGATGCAGTGGTGGAGCAGCTCATCTTGCCCATCTGTCGACCGTATTTGCAAGATCCGAGGTTTAGCGATACGTTTGAGTCGGCGCATTCGGTCGTACTGGCGCTGTATAGTACGGGCAAGAGGTGCATTCTCAATTTGGCACCGTTCTACGTCGAGTTGCTGCTTGAGAGTTTCCCCAAGCGGCTGACGGCGCAGCAGTTGGAATATGCGATGCAGACGGTGGTGGGTGCGGTGAGCGATCGGAGTGATAGTGTGGCTTGGTGGGTGATGGGTAAGTTGGCGGAAGAGGTGGAGAAGGAGCGGCTGACGGTTTCGTCGTCGACGACTCAGGGTGAAAAGGTTCAAGTGGGGTTCAATGAGAGTAGCCCGACCAAGCAGGATCTGGACTTGGCGACTGCCGGAAACGATTCACCAACTCGTCGTTCGACCTCGGGCAAGACCGAGTATAGCAGACTCACCCATCTCCAAATGTGTTTTATCGCATGCATTCCCAGCATCAACCTGGTGCTTCTCAGATCGGCGCTGGACAAAGTGGAAGCGTACATCCTCCAGCATTCACGCGCGGAACAAGGGCAAGGTGAAAGGGTGGCATTGTGTCAAAAGACGTTTGACGCGGTTCAGGCGTTGAACGCCGCTACGCGCGAAGAGGGGTTGAGATGGTGGTTGGATCATAGGGTCAAGTTTGGCGTGTGAACGGGGCGTGGGGGGGGGAGCGGGGTTGGACGCTGTGGTGGGGTCGTTGCGGGTTAGGGATGGGGCTTGTACAGTATCATCCCCGTCCGTCAGAGGTTGTTAGTCGAACACAGTTTCTCACACCCCGAAAGTTGACACATCTACATATCCCAGCGATTTTGTTTCGCACCTCGCCCTACAACAGTTGCCGTTGGTGGGTTCAGTCCCAGCGTGACATCCCGCCTTTTCGACCTCGGTTGGCACAGGACGGCAAATGTAATGGCCGCCATGAGAGTTTTCTTTCTTTTCTTCTTTCTCTCACGCACATTAGCGGAGGTGGAGGTGGAGATGCCGAAAAAAAACACACTCCGCTTGGATCGTTTTGTCGTTTGACATCATTTCTTCTCGTAACGATTTCGCCCCGGCGAAAAAAAAGGAAAGGCCGTGTGTCAGAGACGTCGAGTGTTGTGAGTTGGTTGGGGCCCGGCGGAGAGATTTGGTGATTTACTGCTTTGAGATCGTTTTTTTCTGCATTGCCGGGGGGGGGGGGGGCATGAGGGCCGGATTGGTATAAGAACGACTTGTTTGGCGTTACGTCGTCCCATTTGATCATCCTTATCAGACACAAGACTGTTGTACCCCTTTCCACCCGCTCCGCATCGCTTATTCGTCTCTCTTTTCCTACAATGTCCGCAGACTCGCACTTCGAAGGTTGGGTAGGTCACGACAAGTCGTGCATCGGAAACTTTCAATGGCAGACGTACCAGCCCAAGGAGTGGCGAGAGACCGACATCGAGATCAAGATCGAATGCTGTGGAGTCTGCGCCTCGGATCTGCACACTGCCCGATCTGGATGGGGTCCTACTCGATATCCCTGTGTGGTGGGACATGAGATTGTCGGAACCGTCTCGCGTGTCGGCAAAGAGACCAACGGATTCAAGATTGGCGATCGCGTGGGTGTAGGTGCCCAGTCGGACTCGTGCAAGTCGTGCGCAGCGTGCAAGGCTGGCATGGAGCCGTGGTGCGACGCCGGCATCGTGGGCACGTACAATGGCGATTATTCCGTGACGGATGGCAGTGGATACTCGATGGGTGGATATGCAAAGTATTCCAGGGTGCCGGCTCATTTTGCAGTTCACATTCCCGATGGGTTGCCTTCGACCGTCGCCGCTCCCCTCATGTGTGGCGGTATCACCGTGTACAACCCGCTCAAATCCAACGGCTGCGGCACCGAGGGTGTCAAGTCCGTCGGCGTCGTCGGTATCGGTGGTCTGGGCCATTTCGCTCTCATCTTTGCCAAAGCTCTCGGCGCCACCAAGATCACCGCCATTTCGCACACTCACTCGAAACAAGACCTCGCCCGCAAATTGGGAGCCACCCACTTCATCGCCTCAGCCGACAAGGACGCCTACAAACCACACAAACGCTCGCTCGACCTGCTCATCCTCACCAACAACAACGCCGACATGCCCATCCCCGAGTACCTCAGCCTCGTGCGTCCGTACGGCAAGGTCGTCGCCGTAGGTATCCCCGAAGAACCCTGCATGCCGACGCCCGTGCCCCAGCTCGCCTTCACCGGCGTCTTCCTCGGCGGCTCGGCCATCGGTGGCCCCGGTATGATCAGCGAGATGCTCGAGCTGGCTGCTAAACAGAACCTCAAGCCCATGATCCAAGAGAGGGACATGAAGGACGCCAACCAGGTCGTCACCGATATGGACCACGGCAAGGCGCGTTTCCGCTACGTCATGATCAACAAGGACTACCAGCCCGTCAAGGCTTGACTAGCTGCGATTCCGAGTGCGCGATCCTAGATCTAGACAGCCTAGAGTCATACAAGATTTCTCGCCTTTCCCGATAATCCAAAAAGGTTACAACTACTTTCAGCACGTGTCGGAAAACGAAAGCATGTGCTTGTGCTCATATACAAAACATCCCTTCAGTCCCGCTCTTCTACTTGATGTTACCCAACCGCTGCGTACCAGCAAAGATCTTTGTATCCAACGTAGTCGCCTTATCCCCGATCCTCTGCAGCCTTGCATTCTGACTATCCACCTCCTGTCCCATCGCCTTGCCTAACTGGTTGAGTCTCGAGCTAAGCATACCGATCTCGTCCAGATTCTGATCCAGTTCGTCTTCCAGTTCGTCGTCCGACTCTGTCGCTTCAAACTGATATCGACCTCGCTGTGCCACCTTGTTTCGCTGAGCCGCTTCTTCCGCCTTCTTGCCCGTGCCGAAACGGTCCTGTCCGAACCGTCCAAAGCTGGCTTTACCCGTACCGGGCCCATTCATACTGGCATCGAGTCTCGACTGTGCAGCAGTAACGTCACGACGAACCGCTTCACGCTCCTCCCGCTCGTCAATGTGACGTGCAATGATTCGAGCCTCTTCTGCATCGCGTTTCGCCTTCTTGTTGAACTGTATATTCGGACGGAAGATTGATCGGTTGAGCGCCACAATCTCTTTGGCGTTGTCTTCAGCGCGCGATGCATGAGCCTTGGCGAGATCGAGCGAGCGTTCCGTATTGCCAATCTTTTCCGACTGATCCGAGAGCTTGAACATGGTGTTGGTGGCCGTCTCTTCGGCTTCACGCGCGATGCGGAGTGCATTGCGGGTGGACGAGAGCGACTCCTGCTTGGTAAATCGCATCTGCTGCTTGATGGCTTCCACCTCGTCGTCCTCTTCATCTCGCTGCTCTTCTTGCTGTTCCACGCCGTCGTAGCCGTACGATCCTGAGCCAGTAGGCGCCCCGGAGCCTCGACCGTACTCGTCTTCAAAATCGTCCGCATCAGCCGCGCCTCCTCTTTGGTTCTGCACGTTGCGGGAGAGATTGTTCGACTTGCTTCCACCAACGTTGGCGTACTGATCATATCCAGAACCGAAGCCGGCGCTAGGTGCGCGTGCATTAGCGAACCGGTCTTGGTAAGGAGCGCGTCCGCCGGGTGCGCCACCGTACTGTTGCTGTCCATAGCCGGCCTGTTGACCGCCGCCGGCAGGGCCATAGCCTGCACCTTCACGAGCAAATCCAGCACCGCTACCGGCTTGCATGGAAGGACCTGCGCCATAACCTGCACCTCCAGCGCCACCAGGAGGACCGTACCTTCCAGGAGCGTTGGACTGGGGTGGCGGGCCCGAATCGACCGAAGGGATCTTGTTGCTGCTCTTCTTGCCGAAAAGACCCATGTTTGCTCGTTGAGTTGTGACAATGAGGAGGGAAAAAAAAAAAGATTGTCCGTGGGACGACAGTGATGGGAGTCAGAAGGAAACAGGAGAAGCCCTGCGTTTGGCTGGTCACAGATCCTGCAGGGTCAAGCTGGCTGCGTGTGCATTGAGTGCGCAAGCTTGAATTTCGACTGGCGCGTGCACAGCCAGCACGTCAACCCTTTGCGAGCTGTGTGTGGCAGTGGCTTGAGGCGATGCCACGCCGTTGCTCAACCTAACACATTGATGGCAAAAATCCCGCTCGATGCTCATCATCATTTGTGCTGGTTGCGAGACTGCCGGACCTTTGTTGGCAGAAACATCGTTCGTTGCCCGCAGAAGAAAAGAAAGGAGGGTGGGCTGCATTCACAAAAAGTGCGGGTATCAATGCCAAAAAGGAGATGCTAAACGAATGAACAGAACAGTGCAAAGCGAGCAAGTACGATGTCAGAGTGCGAAAGAAAGGAGAGTGAGTGTTGTAGCGGTGTGAGTATGGTCACGACCTGCCATCTGGCTTGATGATGCTCTTGGCAATCTTTTCCAAATAGTAAAGATGCGGGCGTGGACGATCAACCTCGTCCATGGTCATTGCGCGATCCGAGGTGTGAGAGCGCATTCGACTGCGCAACCGAGACGCCACATTTTGAGGCAGACAACCTTCAATCTCGACAGCGTGCCGTTTCTCGGCTTGAACACAGGCGTCCCACAGTTGACGATCGATGCCAACGCTGGGCGCAAAGGCGCCTCTCGACAGGGCTCGACGGATGGCTTGGTCGTTCTTGCGGTCAAGGTTGCGCTCAGATGCGTCGTTGTCCAGAGTCGAGGAGCCAGCGTCTTGCTTCTCGCTGAGACGTGCCCATGGGTTGGAAGAGCGCTTGAAGACTTCGGTGGACCTTGTTCTGCGTGCGCGGACCGTGTTGTTGTCTTCGACAGTGAGCTTATGAGCGCAAGCATCGTGCGAGCGATCGCCCTCCTCGAGCGGGTCATCGAACGCCGCAAAGACATCTTCCTCCTCGTTGCCAGACTTGTGGATCCATCGCATCTGGACGGGATCAAACAGCATATCGCCGACCACTCGAGCTCCAGAGGCGATGCTATTCATCAAGGTGCTGCTCTCGGGTGACAGAGGCGACGAGTAACCAGCGGCATGGGTCAACGCCGAGCTGGTGGAGCTGCCCGTCATTTGTGAAATCAAAGCGGGCCGAGTGCTGCTCTGAATGACCTGGTCAAAGTCTCGCAGAACGCCTTCATTACCCTCCCAGCGGAGAGCCTGCGCGTTCCACCGCATCCCTTTGATGCTCTTGTGCGCGGGCGAAGCACCTGTACCCAGCGACCGAATCAGAGCTGGTTTATTTCGCTTCCCACGTCGTCCGCCGCGCTTGGGTTGATTTTCCCGAGTCGGCGCAGATGTGCTGGAAGCAGTCGCTGGCGCGGCTCGACCCTTGTTGAGCTTTTCGGAAGATGCAAGAGGCCGAACAGCTTGCCCGACAGAAGTCGTGGTTGCGTTGGGCAAGTCATCGATCCCGTCAAGCTCGGCGCCGTCGCCATAAGGGACAGAGCGCTTGAGAAGACGCGCGACAGGCTGGCTTTCGCCGGAGGAGCCGCGACGCTCGAGGTCGGTTCTAGCTTTGGTGCGGGTGTTGACCGAGATGCGAGATGCTGGCTGATGCGTAGAGCGAATACTGAAAGAGACCGGCGTGCTGGGCCGAGCTGGGGCACCTGCATCTCTCTGCAAGCGAGCCATGTGATCGGCGGCTGTCTCGGCCGCCCGGGCACGTGAGGCGGCAGTGGAGTCGGTGAGTCTGGAAGCACCGGCTTTGGTCCTGAAGCGCGAAGCCGACGAAGCGGTGCTATTGCTGCTGTTATGGCGCTGACGAACAGACAGAGAGGATGCATTGGCGGTAGCCGCAGGAGCAGCTGAAGATGGTGAATTAGCATCAGGAGAAGTCCTCAAGGTCGGCAAAGACCTTTTGCGTTGAAGTTGACTTCCGCGGTTCTGCGGCCGGTTGGATGAGGATGAGGGTGCGTTGGAAGCACCCGCAGCCGACATGTGCGTTTGGAGATCGCTTGCTGATCGTTTAAATCGCAAACGATTGCGGCCAGGTGCGCGAATCTCGGAGCGAGTGGCCGAGCCCGGAAGCGGGCGAATGTCACTGTGTTGAGAGGCGGTGCGAGGAGGATGGTGGCGCTCGTCGGCTTGCAGCTCGTAAGCATCAACGCCAAGCCTCGTGGATGAGCCCTTTGGATTGGCAGGACGGTACAGCTTGGAAGGCTGAGAACGAGCTGCGATGCGGCTAGTGGACAGATCAAAGTCGTCGTCGATGACAAGTCCCGCTGTCATTGCTGTGTCCGAGTCCGTAGCTTGAGCTTCTTGGTCGGCAGGGGTAGATATGTGACCCGAGCGTTTCAGGTCGAGTATGGCTTCGAGCGTTGCCTTGACATCGATGGCGGCCTGAGCGGGTGCATTGGAATGCTTTTCAAAGATGCTGCCTTCGAGGTCGAGACCCTCAAGGATATCTTCGTGCTCGTCGTCAGCATCGCTCTCTCCAGAAAGACTTTTGACAGAGGGCGGATGGTCTGGAAAGGCAGGCGGATGGAGTGATGAAGAGGATGTGTGTGTTGTACTGGTAAGAGGAGCGCTGAAAGCCGCATCGTCGTCCCAAATGTCCCTGCTGACTTGGCTGAGCGAAGTGTTGGAGCGAGCACGAGACAATGACGAGCACAGGCTCAGGTTGTTCATGTCCGGTTCCAGCTCAAAGTCCAACTCCAGGGAATCGTCGTTTTCGGAGAAATGAATGTCAAGATCGGACCTTGCGTTGCCAGAGCTACGAGAGGAAACTCTCGATCTTTGGTGAATTTTACCGCTCTTGCTGTGTGGGCTATCGGGATCGGTGAGGTCGGTGGAAAGACCCATCATGCTGCGGCCGCTGGTGCTAGCCGAGGTACTGAGACTGGCGGTAGAGAATGCTCGACCATCGCGTCTGCCGAAAGCATCACTGACGGAGGAGGGATCGAAAGCAGCGTAATGAGCGATGCGGTCGGGATCAAGAGCAGGAGGACAAAGTTGGTCATCGAGCGAATCAGCGCGAGCTGACGAGGCAGAAGCTTTGCTAGCTTCAAGCATGAGTTTCAGAGCTGAACCAGCAGCGGTAGAAAGTTTGATGGTGTCGGTTTGCTCCTCGGAACCATCTTCTGAGTCATCGTGTTGAAAGTCTTGGTCCCAGTTGGGTTGTTCATCATCATTCAGCTCTGGATGCGAACAAGTTTTCTGATGAACATCCTGAAGGGAAGTGTGGTCTGTACGCAATTCGGTATGCTCCAGATCAAAGTCACCGTCGGACCAGTCTTCGACTTGCGACATCGTGACGGATGTGCAGTGTTGCTCGAAGGAGGTACAGTAGTCGTGGTGGAGGACGAAAAAGTTGGATGGCAATGGTATTCCTAAAGGGGAGGAGAAGCTGGATGGTCCTACGACCACATGGCTGTCGATGGCCCGCGTGACCAAGCCGCCGTTGGATGCGAGTACGGAAGAATGAGTGTGTTGTGTCGTAACACGGCAGAGATGGAAGTGTGCCGAGAAGGTCTGAGAGCGGCAAAGGGATGGTCAAAGATCAAGAGGAAGCCGCGTGCCAAGCCCAAAGCCTCTTTGTGCATCATCACTCTTTCACTCACTCACTCCTTCACCCACTCACTGAATTCAGCTCACACGCACAGAAAGCTGTAATCTTGTCGAGTGGGGCTTGACGCGCCACTTCTTTCGGCCCACGCACCTTTTCTCTGCAGCCAAAAAGCTTGAAGCTCGAAAATGTGACGCGCTATACTGTACCCACACAGCCAACTTTGTCGCTCTGGCTGCGCATTCGGCACGCGTCAAGTTTGGCAACTTTTTAGAGACCAACACAATCTTTCGTCAGGAGAGTGCGTTTCGCTTGGTCATCGGTTAGGGCTGCCGAACGCACAGGCGTATGGGTTGTTGGAGTGCATGGAAATTCCGACGACAACGATGACAAAGAAGATCTGGTGTGTCTGACACTTTGAATCTTCTACTCTTCCTTCGGCACGTTCACTCTAATCACACAGCCTGGATTGCGCAGAGGCTGAGTCGTTTGTCAGCGACACAGGATGACTTCGATCGGATCGAGCCGACCTCAGCTCCAATCCAAATTCAACGAATCCTACACGGCTCTGCTACAAGGCAAGCAGCCATGGATCGAGTATAACGGCTTTTCCGTCTCGTCGTCTTCGTCGTCGTCATCCTCCTTCTCCTCCTCCTTCGGCAACGGTGCGTCCACTCGTCCAGATGTATCGCGCTCCAAGTCGACAGGCAAGTCCAACTCAGGTCCTCGTTCACGCTACTTTGCGGATCTCCTCTGCCTCCCTGTCGAGACTCGCTTTGTCGCTCAACAACTCGATGCCATCGCTCCAGAAACGCTGCTCGATGACGGTCCGCACAGCAAGGGTGCCCGCATCACGGACAACATCGGATCGCTCTGGAGGGAGGCCATCCGCGTTTGGCGCGAGAGCGATGAGGACGAGGTTCGAAGGAGGAATGCGGTCGACACCTTGGTAGCCTTGTCATATCCGATTCTCAACAAGCGCTTTTCGAACTACTCTTTTGACATTATCTCGATCTTTGCTGGTGGCATGGACGAAGCCGATGACGTGTTTACGCTTCTCGTGAACTCCATCGATGATACGCTGCGAGGAGGTGACTTGGCTAGGGTGCGCATCCCATCCTCGGCTCGCGACAACGACGACGATCGGGAGCAAGACCTCGCCCACGCCAAAGCCAGAGAATGGATCGATGCAGGGGTGCAACACCGTGCACTACAACTTGGACTGCTGTGGCTGTCGTGTGTAGCCCAAACATCGCTCGCAGCCTACTTTCTCCGTCGCGATCTCTTCGTCACCGCGTCCACCTTTATTTCGACACCCGCTGGCTCTCGATACGCATACGAAGGTGCTGTCTTTCTAGGACTTCTAGCTACTATCGGTCAAGGCGCAGCAGGCGGCGTCTCGCTCAATGCCAGCACCTCGAATCCTTATGCCCGTCGCTTCCGTGACTGGGTCGACGAAGATTGTATGGCCAAGATCCTGGTAGCAGCTTCTGCGGCCATGGATCAAAATGTCCAACTCTATCGAGAGGTTGTGGACGACTCGCCTCCCACGTTGACAGCAAGCATCGCCGGGATGGCCAGTATGCGATGGGTCTCGAGCCTCGCCGAGCTCGTGACTTCGCCTACCAGGCCTTCGCCGCCCACTGCTTCCAACGGTGGTCCAAAGCACCGCCCTTCAGCAGCGTCGTGCTTGATTGGCGACTTTTCGCACCTCCCTTCGCCTAGCTGCGTCATCCTTCTACCCCTCTTTCTCCTCTCAAGATCCAATCAAGCGTTCACCTCGCTCATACTCGACGTCGCCGATGCGTCGGATACTCAAGACACCCAACAGCAGTCCGGTCAAGCCGATACACGCGCCAGAGCTCGTGATGAGTCGTATTGCCATCTCGCCTCGCTAACATCGTACCTCGCAACGCATGCTTCAGTCTCATCCCGATCAGGCTCGTATTCCCGCATCGCTTTGCTCACCCTCCTCGTCTTTCTGTATGACCCACGTGGCAGCCGCAACATGCTCGCTGACACTGCTCAAGCGGGGCGAATGCTTCAAAGAGTGCGTCTTTGTCGTCAACGCGAACCGGCCCTCGCTCTCCCACGCACCAAACGCACGCGACTCGTCACTGCCGTTCTCGACTCCGCTACCTGCTCACTCCGCTACAATCTCAGCAAGCGGATCGACACAGCCTCGTATCTGATCAGTCTGAAGCTTGTCCAGCGCGTAGTGACGTTGTGCTCGGAGGAACGCATTCAGCTCGAATACGAGTGGGCAGATTGTTGGAGTGCGGTTTTGGCTCTGGCGTCGTTCCTGGCTGCGCGATTTACAGAGATCAAGTCTAGCCGCGATCTGTCTGAGCTGATCAAAGCGTTGATAGCAACGCTCAATTCGATCTTGCTGAGATCGGATCATTTTTTGACGTCGACCGAGGAGATTCACCACTTCATCTACGAGCTGGTACGGTGCTCGACGACGCTACGGAAGGTGGTGTTGCTGCTGGACACGGCAAGTTCGGATGCGACGGCTCCTATTCCACCTAAACTGTATGCGCAGGTTCCAGGGTGGAAGAACCTCGAGCGAATCATCACCGCCGTCGAGTCGAAACTCGCCGAACGAGGATCTCGAAAACAAGCCGATATCAACACCATCATCAAGCTCATCGCTACCATCGACAGAGAACAGCTGCTTGCAGGAGCGTCCGAAGACCATCCCACCCACAGCGGGATTGCTCACCACGACCTAGAGTGGCTCGACCGCATTCAGGAACAGGTTTTACCCGAGTTTGTTCGTCATGCATGTGCCGACATTTTACGGATTTTGCCCGTCTACTAGACTCACTCACATTCACTCAAGCTGCAATACACAGGATGGCGAAACGAATGGCATTTGACAAATTCAGCGTGGGGGTGGAGAGACTACTGAAACTTCTGAATGACGACGGCATTCAACAGCCCGGCCTCTTGCAATGTCTGCGACTCGTCCGTGAGCGGTTTAGGCGGGAACGAAGCGTTCAACACGTAGCTTCGACTCGACATGCCCGGATTCGCAGCGTTGATGTAACCCCTGAGATCAGCGATGGTGTGATGCGTGTTGAGTCGGGCGGTCATTCGTTGCCCGTCGCCGAGACGGATCTGGAGTTGAGTCGTCGGCTTGTTGGTGTCCACTTGGAAGTCGGAGCTGCTTGCAGTGGTCGACGACGGTGCTGCAGCAGCAGCAGCAGCAGCAGCAGGCTGTGATCGAGAGGCGGAAGCAAACGAAGCAGGCGCAGGCGAGCCAAGACGGTTGCCAGAGCCGCTGAAGGCTTTCATGGGTGGAGGCTTGTACTTTTCGTCCGTTCGTCGGTGGACGTGGACGTGTACTTGCTGCCCGAAGCGGATGTTGAGCAGGTCTAGGGGTGCATGGCCAGAGTTGATGGCTGCCAGCGTCTGGGCATGTGCGGGATCGTCGTAGCGCATGAGCTCGCCGTCTTCGATGGAAAAGCCGTCCTGCCAGAAGGTGAGATTGCGGATGGCTACTTCGCCATCGTCGTCTTGGTCCTCGTCATCGTAATTGGCTCCACCCGCAGCACCAGTTCTGCTTCCGAAGCTGCCAGGCATAGAGGCTGTAGCCGACGAAGAGTCGGTCTCGGGAGCATCATTGATCGTCCTACCACGACCAGCAAAAGCAAAGGAAGACGAAGAAGCTCCAGATTGTCCACCAGCCGATTTCGAAGCACGAGCCGATAGCTCTTCCGGATGACGCTTGGCTTCTTCTGCGGCGCGCTTGAGAATCTCTTGCACCAGGTCTCCACCCGTCTGATCTCTACGACGACGAGCTTCCGGATTCTCGACGCTGAGCGCGCTTCTCTCTCCGCCGGCAAAGTAATTCATCTCGTCATCGTCTGCATCGTCGTCGTCGTCGTCGTCGTCGCCACCGGCTCTTCTGCTGTTGCTTCCAGGACCGCTGCTAGAGGATTGGAGATCGCGGAATGTTGCGATGCCGCCACGGTTGCCGCCGCTGCTAGCCGCTGAGCGGGCGGGTTGGCTCGGTGTGGACGAGTTGCCAAAGCCAGAGACAGCTGAAGGGTCAACAGGCTGACCTGAGAGTGTCCTTGGGCCTGTGTAGCTATCAAGAGCACTAGGAGCGGGGTTTGTGCTGGTAGCGGTTTCCTCTCCACCTTCCGGACCTCCTTCGGATTCGTAAAAACTTGACATGGCGGTCTGGAGATCACCGCCAGCGGCTTCGAGGAAGAAGCGAGCACGGTCGGTGGAGGCACCGGTAATTGAAGCGAACTGTTGAATGCTCTCGTCCATCGTGCGTGTGCGGAATGAGTGTGGGTAGAAAGAGACCCAGGACGGCGGTTGTTGAGCGATAGAAGTGATGAGAGGAGAAGACGAAGAACGTTGCCCTCTATTAGACACGTAATGGTCGCTAAGTGAAGTGGAGGACTCAGCCGTCGAAAAAAGGAGGAAGCAGCGTGTCGTTCTGCCGATTGCAAGCGGTGCATGGGCCTCTCTCGAAGCGCGTGAAATTGGACGTATAAAGACGTGATCACACAGAGCGAAAACAAGAAAAAATTCATCTCAAACTTTGATTCGGACGAAAAAAGCGCGAATGGGAAGCTCGAGAAACGGATGCGAAGGAGCGACCGACGCTTTGAATTGCAACGAGTCCAATTGGCACTTTTTGGATATCGACTTTGGGTTCAAAGTGACACTCCATCAACGATACACATCTCCCCTCACGTTTCACGACAAACAGGCTCGATCCCGGAGTGACTAGAAAGGCAGCAGCTTGCATCATCCCCTTACCCGTCTCTACCACGCTAATCGCATCACTCGACGACGAGGCATTACACTCCAACCGAAATGGCAGCACAAAAGACCAATGAGCAGGTCGTCACAGAGACCTTTTCGGAACGATCCCCTTTCGCCGATGGTATGACCGCAGGCGCTGCCAGTGCCGGTGCTGGTCTCCTCGTCAGTGCGATCCAGAACAGTGTACAGACGCATAACAAGGGTGCGCTCGGCGTCTTTACTCGCACAGGAAGCACGATTGCTCTTTTCAGTGAGTTTCCATTCCTGCAGCCTCGATGGCAGCAAGAGCGGCAGCAGCAGCAGCAGCAGCAGCAGCAAGGCTTTGCTCGAAGACGGTCTCGCTGCCAGTGCACGACCGACGTACCGATACAACAGCTGTGACCTCGTACTAATCTTGGTATCCCACCCTTTTGTTTTCTCGCTCTCCCAGCGGCGATGGGCGGCATCTTCTCATACACCGATTCAACGGTCGCCAACTTCCGAGAGAAAGATGACGCCGTCAACGGTGCTATCGGCGGCTGTGCTGCTGGATTCGTGCTCGGTGCTGCCGCTCGTTCGGTACCCATGATGTTTGGTGGTTGCGCTTCGCTCGCCGCTTTGATCGGCACTTTTGACGCTGCAGGCAAGTCGCTTCAGGGAACCTACTTGCGAGCCTCGCCAAAAGATTTTGCACATGGCGACCACGACACATCTCACGGCCCTGGAGAATTGGGCTGGAGGGAAGCACGAGAGGCTCGTCGTCAAAATTTCTTCAAGGTGCGTTGCGCAAGCGCGCGAGACGGCGAATCCATGTTGAGCAGCAATTGACTGACCTTTTCACATTGTACCTGTTTACGATTCTCGCCAAACGCAACAGCAAAAGAAGGAGGACGTCGAGACCGATGCATAGATCCGGTAGATGTCAAACTCAATTTGTTCCAACACTTTTCTCAGAATGCCAACATTTATCAAACGTAAACAGGTCGAGAGCAGGCTATGTGTGTGTGTGTATTGCAGTCTACGACAAGGTAGCACCAACAAAGTCAGAAGTCAACACTCCCCTCTCGGTCCTGAGCAGACGAGGCTTCTTGTCCGCCTCTGGATCCGCCGCGTCTGGCAAAGCACCGACCCAGGCGCACTGCTTGTCCTCGGTAGTAGTGTAACCTGGCTGAATCGTCTCAAAGATCTTTTTCTTTGGGTTGAGCACCGCTTCAGGTTCACGGCCCTCGTAACCTTCCACCCAGACCTTGTCGCCTGGCTCACTTCCCTCGGGAGGGTAGACAGGCTCGACACCGCCCTCCTTTCCGTCCTTGTGCGTTGCGCAAAGGAGCATTCCGTACGACTTGATACCGCGCATCGAGGCGGGCTTCAAATTGCACACTCCGATCACCATTCGGTTCTGCATCTTTTCGATGGGGACGAAGTTGACCAGTCCGCTGAGGATGGTTCGCGGTCCTTCGGCCTCGCCAAAGTCGACCTTTTCGAGGTAAAGAGCGTCTGCGTCAGGGTGTCGCTCAATCGAGACGATCTTGCCTACACGCAGGTCGACCTGAGATGGAAGAGGTCCCGTAGTGTCGGCAGCGGCAGCACCAGCGGCACCACCCTTCTTGTTTCCACCGCCTCCACCTCCAGCCTTGGCCTCCTTGGCCGCTTTCTCCTTCTTTTCCTTCTTCTCCTTCTTGGGTTGCTGCTCCTGCTGCTGCTCAGAGACAGCCTTCTTCTGTCCGTCAGCAGAGACGCCAGCAGCAGCAGCAGCGGCGGCGGCGGCGGCGGCGGCCTCTTTGTTGGCCTTCTTAGCCTTCTTGAGGTCCTCGGGCTTGGCACGCTCGATGGTGGGCATACCCTCGTACGTTGGCTCAAACGAGGTGAATCCGAGCTGCGCGGCATTGGCGGCCTTGGCTACGGGAGACGAGTTGGAAAGGTGTGAGACGTAGCGAGCCACCGAGGGGTTGGCGTGCTGCTCGGCAGCAGGCAGCTTCGAGACGGCCGGGTAGATCGACGCGAAAAGCGCGAGGTCGGCGACGGTGGGCTCATTCGCTGCAAGGTACGTAACGTTGTCGAGCTGCTCGTTGAGCGACTTGAGGCCTTCCGACGAGACGAGCTGCAGCTCATTCGAATTGTCAAGCTTCTGCAGCCATGCTGTGGTGGTCGACTTGGCCTTGTCGTCGATACCAAAGATCTGAGCCGACTTACCAGTGAGGCCAGCAAGCTTGTTGGCGAGGTCTACCAATGGCAAAGCAGAGTCGCCTTGAAGTTGAGCGATGGCGCTCTGTTGTGCATGTAATTTCGACGAGGCGGTATTTTGCAATGCGGGCGACCAAGTCGAGGTAGACAATGATCGAGGCAGTGGGAGGCGAGAGCGCGAAAGAGAAGCGTCAATATGGTTGGCCAAAGCGATGGGAATCTGTTGGATCAGTCGTTTGAGCAAGCTGGGCACAGGATCGAATGGTTCGTGCTGCGTTCGAAGCAGAAACTTACGGCATCGTTGGCATACTGCGCATAGGCAGCAGTGATTAGCTGTCTCGCTCGCTGTCCAGACATGATGTTGAGTTGTGGTGGTGCCGAGAAGAAACGATGGTGTGTCTCGAGTCGGACTTAGGTTGTTGCGCACAAAAAGAAAAAAGGAGGAAGATTCTTTTTTTGGAAGCAGCGTGTGCATAAGCCTTATCTAACAACTTGCTCTCCACGCAAAAACGAGCAGAAACAGCTGTAGCGTCGACTCGTGAAAATCAGCCCAGAGTGCTGAGACAAGAGTGACTTACAGCGGAGAGACCCTTTAGAGTGTTGGTCATCCGATCTTGCGACAAGAAGACACGTCCAAACCCACTTGGCGTACTCCTACTGTATCACCTCTGCTCAAACCCGTTGATCATCCTCCCTTCCACGTCTCGGCGCATCAGCTACTTGGAATCGCGACGATGTCTTTCGGCGCTTCCTCCAGCTCACAAGCCAAGGACGTGAGACCCATCATCCTCGTCACTGGTGCCAATGCCGGTGTCGGTTTCGGTATTTGCCAGAGGCTCCTCGTCCAGCTCTCGTCTCCCACCCCGAGCGACACCCTTCCCAACCATCCGCTGCGCTACACCGACCCGTCGATCCAGCCCTCGCCAACGCCGTTTGCCGCACCGGACGGATGCACCCTCATTCTCGCCTGCCGTAACCCCATCAAGGCCCACAAGGCTCGACAGCAACTCAACCAGCTGCTCAGGTGGATCGAGAACCTCCCGGAACACGAAGATACCCCCACCGGTCCTCCAGAGAGCTGGGCATTTGCATTTGACGACACTTGCAAGGATGATAAACTCACGGATCCCGAGACAGAGCAGGACATGCGCGACACGCCGCACGAAGACGCTGATCCTGCCCTCGTAGCCCACGCTCAAGAGAACAACGTGAGACGCCGAAGAAAGCAGCGAAAGGCGCTTGCTACTGGCGACGACGCCGGCCAAGACCTGGACGCAGATTCGGATTCGCAGGAACTCGATCGAGACACCGCCGATACGCCTGGCTCGCCAGACCTCAATGCCGACTTGGACCAGCGCACCAAACGCGCCAACGCGCGGTACCGTCGTCGCTTCTGTCAGGGCACCCGTATCGAATTCGTACCGCTCGACTTGGGCAGCATGGGAAGTGCACTCGAATGTGCACGCATGGTTCGAGAGAGGTATCCACACGTCACACACGTGGTGCTCAATGCAGGCTCCTCGGCGTGGATCGGAATGAACTGGTTCCACGCCATCTGGATGATGATGACCCAGTTTCGATACGCCGTTACCTGGCCCGCTTACAAGCTGCAGCGTACCGGCGACAAGAGCGACGACAACTTCGGCTGGGTATGGCAATGCAATGTCGGTGCGCATTGGATCTTGGTCCGTGCTCTGCTGCCATCGTTGCGAGCGACGCCGTATTCGGTACCCTCGCGCATCATCTGGACTAGCTCGGTGGAAGCTTTTTCGAAATACTACGATGTCAGCGACTACGAGTGTGTCGATGCGGCCAAATCGCCCTTGCCGTACGAATCGGTCAAGTATCAGTGCGAGCTCGCTGCGTTTGGTCTGGACGACGCGCTGCAGACTCGCCGAATGCGCACGCAGCCGGGTACGCCTATGGAGGAGCGACCCTCGCTGTTGGGAATGTCGAGTACGGACGAGGCCACGAGCATGCGTCGTTCCGCCTCTTCTGCAAGTGGTACGGCAGCGCACGGATTCGTCGGCCTGCCACCAGCATCGCGTCCGATCCCTGGTCAGCCAGAACCACGCAGCTTCCTGGCTCATCCGGGCGTGGTGGCCTCCACCATGATGTCGCAGTTTGTTGCAACGTGGATGGTTATCTTCGCCGTGTCTGGCTTTTACATTGCGCGCTGGTTAGGCTCGCCTCATCACCCCATTGATCCGTTCAAGGGAGCCGTGTCGGTCAGCCACGCCTGCCTCGCGCCTTCTCCCGATCCCAAGAAGCGATATGGCAGCCGTGCTGATTTCTGGGGACGCGAGTACGTCGGCATCGAAAACATCGAGTACTACCGATCGCAGCTGGGAGGTGCTGGTCCAGGGGTGGGTGCTCGACTGGCACTCGCGGGGATCGACCCTGACATTGTTCAGGGCGATCCTTCAGACTCGGGCCGCGTACTAGCCATGGCTCGGGAGTACATTGGACTGTGCGAGAGGATGACACGCCAGGTCTGGAGAAGCGCACGAAAGGGAGATCTGCCGCCATGGAGCTCGCTCGCAGGAGATGAGTTTGTCATTGAGGAGCATGCGCTGTCGGCTTCGACAGACGAAGACGGCGTGAACCAGATTCTTGATACGAAAGACGCGCGACCTCCAGCTACGAACAACAATGACGATACGGCTATCACTCAAAAGACTACAACGGTGCCTAGCAGCGGGTCGTCGACGGACGACATCGAGTGGGAGAAGGTGCAGTAGATGGCGATCCACAGATGTTTCCCTTTGCCTCTGAGTTGCCTGGATTCACGATATACAGTAGAACCTTTGCTTGTAATTGCACTGACGTGGAGGCGTCCTCTCTCTGTCTGCTGGTCGCGATGGAGCGTATGAGGCGGTGCGTGTTTCCCTGTGAGCAGAGCAGATATGAATACAGTATGGTCATAAAATCCAAAGATATGGAAATTCAGGCACAGAATTGAGGTCACGCAATACGCAATACAAAGGCGACTCTGCATATCACCAGAGTTCCGCCAACAACCTTTCCGCGAGACAGGGATCTAGACTTGCTCAATGCTTACAAGAAAACTTGGCATTTCTGTTGGTACGGTGCTCCGGGTATCGACGGCTACAGTCTTTTGCAGAGAAGCGTAAACAGAAGCTGTGGAATCCGCAGCCGAATGCGCATGAGCCCAAGTAACTTTACCCGGAGAGACAACGCGCTGGAAGCGTTTCGTCTTCTCGTTGCGGTTGTCGTGTCGAGTTCGGACGAGTTGAAACTGAAAGGTCAGACGACGATCTGCTTGGCGAGAGTCCGGCCTGACCTTGCCGAAGGGATTTGGTGAAAGATCACCCGGCAATCCGGTGTGAGACTCGATGGACCCTGCAAGAAAACGAGCGCAAGATCATGCAAAAGGTTAGCAGTTTGCTGTATGTCCCGACAACGCAAGCGAGTCGCCTATAGTATGTAGATGGCGGCCTTCCGGCGCGGTTTTTCGCTGAGATGTGCCTGTGCTTCGGTGCAAGATACTGCACTGCCCGGACCACCCCGACCCTGCTGAACAGAGAACGAAAGACAAGGGAGCTGCCGGCATACTGAAACGCCACTGTTCGCGAGTCTCATGCCAATTTCGAACAGCCTCCGTGGGCCAACATTGAAAGCATGTCCTCTCGTCACAAACTTCTCACACTCTTGGACGGCGAGTACCTCGACGCCACTGTCCACATTCATTCCAGAGGCGCGCGCTCGAGGCAACAACTACAGATGAAAGTTGGCCCAAGGCAACCTTGATGGAGGCGTACAGTACGAGCTCCATCTCCACCTGCCAGCGTGGAAAGAAAGCCTGAATTCCCCTTTGACCTTGCCCTGAATGTTGCTCACGACGCTCATGGAATGAAATGAAAGTGTTGCCGTTGCCATGGTGGGGAACGGCTCGCGAACGACGACCAGTGCAGCCTCGGCTGTTGCTGCGAGTTTCGACCAGGCGCGATGAACTATTGCTATTCAGCTGTCAAGACACTTTGAATCCACTGCACAAGTCACCTTTGGTCATGGTAGACGACGGGGTTCCGAAAATGGGACCGTTCCGGTGATTGCAAAGTCGGGAATCAGAGCAACTCGGCCTCTGTGCTGGCAGAAGTTCTTGTCGACATGGACAAGAGGCAGAAACAGGATCGAAAACCGCATCGACGGTTCGACAGGAAAAAGGAAGCTAACGGTGGCTGAGTGCAGACAGACGTCGAACGTTGAATTTCATGCTAAAAGTTGCTGAATCTGCCAAGCGAAGCCTCGCCTCGTGTAACAGTGCGTGGGACAGGAATTTGAGAGAGAGTTTAGTTCATCGAGGCAACAATGGCTTCAGCTCAGGCACTGCACCAGTGTCCCTCGAATCAAGATGAGCGACAATCGAGCATCAAACTCTTTGAGCCTCTGCTGCCGCTCCTGTTCCGCCTTGAAGCTTCCGTACACAGTACACATGCTCTTCCTGCAGCCTCGCTCTCTCCAACCCTAACCTCACTTTGAAACTCAGCATCGCACGTCTTGGCCTTGGTCCGACTTTTTCCTTGATGCTTTAGTGTCTGGACTCACAGCTGCCCTTTTTCTGCTTCCATCGCTGCAGAACACTCTGCTCCACACCACCCGTCTCGATCTTGAACGGACCGGACAAGCCCTCAGACTGCGCAGTTGCTTCTGGTACAGCTCGCTGTTCTAGTGCTTCTCGACAGTAGATACGGCTTGCTGTGCTGTCCTGTCGCCGTTGGACCGTAATTCCGCTTCGTCCAAGCCGCAGGCAATCTCCCTCTCCGCTAGCTCACCCACAGTTCGGTACACTGTACACACTGCGACTTGGCGCTCGCTTGCCGTTTGCAGGCATTTGCAGCTTTCTTTTCTGAGTCCAATCTCAAATCAAGACGAACGCTGGTCTAAGTCCATGCGACCTTCGTCCTCTGCTGCCTATTCCGAAGACCACTCGAGTTCTCAGGTCAGAGAGCATTTATCTGCTGATTGACTGCTGTTGCCTCACTTACGCAGCTCAATCTGATACCGCCTCGCGACTGTGCCGACCATCTCTGCTCCGCTCGATACCTTTCTGCCATCGCACTGTTCTGGACCGCCACTTTCTTTCTTCGTCTACTACGCCCATACCCGACCACCATCAATCATCGATCAACTTCACCAGCTGTCCTAATCACCCATAACCTTCATTCGTGTTCCCCTCGACCAAGATCCTAATCACAGTCCCGCTCCATTCGTAGCCCTCGATTCATACCACTTCAAATTTTCAGCTTGTTCATCTGCCATCACCATTGTTATCCGTATCCGACCCTCTTCACCCAGCCTCTATCAGCGTCGATTGCTGTCGTCTGTGATATCCATCGACGGCCATGCAGCAAACCACAGCGACCATGGCTGCGCCACAGCCTTTGAATCGACGCACGTCTGGCACATACTCATCCGACTTTCCTGTAGGCGCTGATCCTCGTCTCATGGCTCCTCACACCTATGCTCCTCATCACGGCCATTCACTCCCACCACATGCATCCGACCCATCTTCCAACTACCAATACACATCTGGCAGGGCACCTTTCGACCACCAACTGCCCTTTGACGGTCCAAGTGGCTCCAACGTCGCCTCATGGTTCTACGGTGGCTCTCAGGCGCTCCCATCTCAAGGCGTCGGCGAGCCTTCGCTACCCTATCATCTTGACGCCTACGCACAACATGCCCCTGCAGCCACATCCACCCACATCTCAGCACCGCATGTCGCGCCCATCAACGCAAATAACCAAGGCCACGCTTCTGCTTCGGCACCTCCGCAGCCAAACTTTGCTTCCAAGTCGGCAACACTCGCCTCTGCCGAGGCTGCTCCCTTCGCTGTCGGAATCTCCGGTCATGCTGCTCCTTCGTCGTCACTTGCAAGCGCTTCGCATCCGCCTGTAGCCGCAGTACCGCTTCCTCCCAGCGATAGGCGCGCCAGTCACGAGAACGCCCATCTCGCCCCAAGAGGCCTTTCTCTGTCCGATGCCGGATCGTCCGTCGCCAATGGCCCCATTCACGCCAACACGCAGTCCGCCTCCGAGTCGATCGGCCTGAACGGTTCCATCTCGCCCAACTCATCTGCGCGCATGTCTGACAGTCCTGAAGGCTTCCACGCCTCTCAGCCCTACCAAGCTTATTCTGCCGCAAACGTGCCTCCGCTGGGCGGAATGGTCATGGGTGCGCCCATCTCGGCTGCTATGATGGACTCGATCGATTCGTGGCTGGCACCAGCAGCGCCGCCCGCGTCTATGTCTGCGATCCCATCATCGGCGCCGGCTGCTCCCCTTGCTGCACCTGTCAACTCTGCAAAGCCATCTGTTACCTCGAAGCGCAACATCTCGCCCACAGCGGCATCTGCACCACCGGGTGCGCCATCGTCCTCTTCCCATTTCGTCGGCGATGCCTCATTCCATCCCGGTTCGTCCATCAATGGCTCCGAGTCTGGCAGCGGCGCACCTTTCAAGACGAGCACCGAAAGGCGCGAGCGTAACAAGGCATCTCAACGCGAGTCGCGCAGGCGCAAGCAGGATCGACTCGAAACGCTCGAAAGCGAGAACGCCTCGCTCAGAAAAGCGTTGGCTGACATGAAAAAGTTTAGTCAAGCCCTCTCCAATGGCGCTGGCATCCGCGGTGAGGACGGCGCCGAAGTGGAGCCCATCCAGCTTACCAAGTTTACGGGAGCTTTCCACTTGGACCTGATCGAATCGCACCTGGACGACGAATCCGCAGAGGCAGAGTACAAAGGCATGATCGGACGCCGTTTCCCTGCTTCCACTTCGCAGGCCATGGACTGGGATGGTGCCTTCCCCGCCATGGCTTCTTCCACCTCTGAATCGGACGAGGACAACGCTGGTCAGGGCCAAGATTCAGTCAAGAGCGAGGGCAAAACGGCGGCCGGAACAGCAGCATCAGCATCAGTATCTTCACAGTCGGCCTCTCAGCGAGTAAAGAAGGCCATGTGGGAGATTTCGCTCAATCAAAAGCGTCACAAGGCCGCACAGAGCTTCCCTTCCATGGTCGCCGTTCCCGAGCTGGTTCTGTACAAGGTGTGCCGCCTCTACTTTAGCACGCTGCTGCCCTTTACCACCAAGGTCAAATCTGGCATCATCAACCTGCGCGCCGCTCGCGAAGCGCCCGGATTCATGGGTGGCTACGATGATCTGCCTCGATTTCCTGGCGATCCCGCCTTTGGCGCATCGGATCTCTACCTGCCCAAGAATCTTATGCCAACCGAAATGCAGATGCGTATCGGATTCCATCCGATCGAGATTGCCGTGATGCCCTACCCAGCGATGCGAGACCGCATCCTCACCATCCTCAGCGCTTTTCATGCCATCGAGGAGCTGGCAGCCGAGGAGGAGGAGGCTGCAGCTTCGAGGTTCAGCGAAGATTCCAGTCAGGATGCTTCGCCCTCTGGCAGCGGCAAGACGCAGCAGCCCGACGCAAACTTCAAGGACGACCTCAACGCCGAGTTGACCGACGAAGACATTCGTAAGCGCACTGCTCTGGTTGCCGACATGTCTGCTTGGAAGCCTAGGGACTACAACGGTGCCGTCGTGGTTCCAGACAAGTCGCGAGTCTACTCGTATGGCTTCCTCGAAAAACCTCGAGGCTCGCATCGTCTGCACAAGCCTGCACAGCGATGGCTGGACCAGTTTTTTTACGAGGTGGTGCAAACGCTGCGAGTGTGGTCGCCTGCTGGTGATGTCTTTGATGGCGAGTGCTTCGAGTTCAAGGAGAGCTTCTTCCGCAAGTATCCTTACATGGTGGATGGTGAAATCCTCCGAGCCACCAATCGATGGAGAAGGGCGCGCGGCGAAGATCCGATCCGTCTGTGAGCCATGTTCCGATCCTACTCGCAGATGACTGGATGCTCTTGTCACAGAAGCACCAGGGTTCGCCTTGCTTGGTATCATTCTATCTTTCCCCATCACTTCTCCTTGTACAGCATCTTTTTTGCATTCTTTTCCTTCGAGTTCTGTTCTTGATCACATCCTCTCTAATTGCGCTGTGGGCTCAGTCGCTATGCTAGTGCACAGTGGCTCCTGTCTCTCAATCGCTCGGCTCCTATTGTTTAGTTCCCGTGTCTTTTTCTTTGGTTCATGTCTTCCATGCCTCGTTCGCCATCTGTACTCAGCTTCGTTAATCGCAACCTGCTCGTTGCTCCTCTTTGGTACACTTCAATCCGTGTGAAGCGATGGTGGAATTCGCTTTACAAGTGGCCTGCACAGTCTGACAGGAAATCGTCGATGTTACCTGGGCTGTGCACGCACATCGGATTTCCTTGGCCTCTTCGACTGTGTGAGTGATATCAAGGGCTGCCGAAGCTTGTGCCTATGACGGTGTACAGAGATGCATTCCTCACTGGGCAGCCATTCAAGTCGGACACTTGATGGTTGTCGTCGTGATCCCTTGGCCTCTGCACGCGGCTACAAGCGGCTGGTGTAGCGAATTCGCCATTCCGGTTCAGAGCGAAAGCGAGTGGACGCGACGCTTGCGCTGTCCAAGACCAACACCTCACTTGGACAATGACTGCAAAATTCCTCTGGCAAATTAGGCGTCGCTGACCGAATGCGTTTGGATTTTTATTTATTTTTTCGAGTTCGGAATTCAAAGCAAGGTGACGCTGTCGATCAACACAGAAACACACACACTCACCACACTGGCTGGAACTGCACTGCCCCCTCTCTGGCTGCACGTTGCACCTCCCAACGTCACATTCTTCTTGCGAGAGAGCTCACGCACACACGCTACTCCACTACGCCCCGCCGCATCGAGTCTGACAGCCAAGGCATTGAAAGTCGCTCCTTTCTTCCAACCCTTGCTATCCCCATCCTTGTCTCTGCACCACCAACATCCTCGGACTCGATCATTATCAAGCGCTGGCAGCATTCAAACGTCTATCCTTCGATCCAAGTTCGACTCCTCCCACAAACTGACCCAAGCATCCTCGACGGAAACTCGTAGCCCGTCAAACCATGTCGATCTCACCGGTAGACATCACCGCTCTCAAGCAAAAGTACGAAAAGGCGGGCCAGTCCCACCTCTTTGCTTTCTGGGACACCTTGTCGGCTGAGCAGCAAGCTGAGCTCGCTCAACAGCTTGATGAGCTCGATGTCGACCGAGTCAACCAGGTTTTCCACACCGCCATCAAGGCCGACCAAGAGGCCAGGGCGGGCAAGTCGCATCAGGTGCAGCCACCACCTGCTTCCTCTGTCGAAAACACCATCGAGGGCGAGGCAGATCCCGCCAAGGTCCAACATTTCAGGACTGTCGGCCTCAATGCTATCGCGCAAGGTCAAGTCGGAGTGCTTCTCATGGCTGGTGGCCAGGGTACCCGTCTCGGTTCGAGTGCTCCAAAGGGCTGCTACGATATCGGCCTTCCTTCCCACAAGAGTCTCTTCCAGATCCAGGCAGAGCGTATCCTCTCTCTGCAAAGGCTCGCTGCCAAGCACGCCAGCAGCTCTGCCTCGTCGAGCTCATCCAATGCTTCGGTCGTCATTCCGTGGTACATCATGACATCTGGACCCACACGCAAGGACACCGAAGCCTTCTTCGCCCAGAACAACTACTTTGGCCTTGAGAAGCAAAACATTATCTTTTTCGAACAGGGCACCCTCCCTTGCCTTTCGCTCCAAGGCAAGATCTTGCTCGAGACCCCCAGCAAGGTTGCAACGGCTCCCGACGGCAACGGCGGCCTCTACCGCGCTCTTCGAACCCCTTACAACAAGGGTCAGCCAGAGACAGTCATCTCGGATCTCGAAAAGCGCGGCATCAAGTACCTTCACGCTTACGGTGTCGACAACTGCCTCGTCAAAGTCGGCGATCCCGTCTTCCTCGGTGTTTGCCTGGAACAGCGAGTCCAGGCTGGTGTCAAGGTGGTCAAGAAGGAGGACCCCAAGGAGTCGGTTGGCGTCGTTGCGCTTCGCGATGGCAAGTTTGGCGTTGTCGAGTACTCCGAGATCCCACAAGCATTGAGTGAAGCCCGTGACGCTAACGGCGAACTCTCGTTCCGTGCGGCCAACATTGTCAACCACTTCTACACCACCAAGTTCCTCTCGGACGACGTTCCGGCTTTCGAACCGGAAATGGCCTTCCACATTGCGCGCAAAAAGATCCCCACCGTCGACCTCACAACGGGCCAACCCATCAAGCCTTCCACCCCCAACGGTATGAAGCTCGAGCTGTTTGTCTTTGATGTCTTCCCCTTTTGCGGCGACAAACTGGCGGTTCACGAAGTGGCGAGACAGGAAGAGTTCAGCCCGCTCAAAAACGCCAAGGGCACAGGCGTCGATGATCCAGATACCTCGCGTCGCGACCTGCTCGCGCAACAACGCAGATGGCTCACGGCGGCCGGTGCCACCCTCGCCGAGGCGGCGGAAATTGAACTCAGCCCGTTGCTCACCTACAGCGGCGAAGCGCTCGACAGGTTCGCTGGCCAGACGCTATCCGAATCTGCCAACATTGAGCCTTGATCGAGATATGCACGACAACCTTTTTCACTTGTTTGTATCATTGTATTGAGAACCTGCAAATCACCAACCCTCTCTACCTTGGCTTGGTTTGAATCACCGCCTGAATCAGCGCCGCTCATACACCAACCTCCCCCCCCCCAACTACATCCCCTCTCCTTCCTCACAACCCTGAGCCGCACACCCTGAGCCGCTACACACCGTGAGATCACGCGAACGGACATTTCTTCTCCCCACCATTCAGCCACGATCGCAGCACGCAGTCACACACCCCTCAACACACACACAGAGTACCATCCAAGAGGAGCAAAAACTTTACACGCCATTTTGACACTACAACGCTTTAAGCCGAGTTAGCAGCGGCGGCCATCCTGTTCAAAGCCGAGCCGTGCTTGAACCACGAGATCTGGTTCTCGTTCATCGTGTGCGTCAGGGGGATCTCGTCCTTGGATCCGTCCTTGTGCTTGGCGATGAGGCTCACCTTGCTGCCAGGGGCGAGCTCGGTAACGCCGACAATGTCGACAAAGTCGTCGGGGCGCACCTTGTCGTAGTCGGCCGGGTCGGCAAACTCAAAGGCGAGCATACCTTGCTTGCGCAAGTTGGTCTGGTGGATACGGGCAAACGAACGAGCAATGACGGCGCAACCACCAAGGAAACGCGGCTCAAGGGCGGCGTGCTCTCGCGACGATCCCTCACCGTAGTTCTCGTCACCAATCACAACCCAAGGGCGGCCAGCCTCACGGTACTTGATGGCAGTGGCCGGGACGGGACCCCACTCGCCAGTGAGCAGGTTCTGCACCTCGTTGGCCTTGCCGTTGGCAGCGTTGATGGCACCAATGAGACAGTTGTTCGAAATGTTCTCAAGGTGACCACGGTACTTGAGCCAAGGACCACCGGCCGAGATGTGGTCGGTGGTGCACTTGCCCTTGGCCTTGATGAGGACGGGGCAGTCGGTGGGGTTCTTGCCGTCCCAAGCCTTGAAGGGCTCGAGCTTCTGCAGACGGTCCGACTTGGGGTCAATGGCGACCTGAACCGACGAGCGGTCCTGAGGGGGAGCCTGGTAAGTGTTGTTACCGGGGTCGTAGCCGCGAGGAGGGAGCTCCTTACCGGCGGGAGCCGAGAACTTGAACTCCTTGCCGTCAGCTCCCTTGAGGCTGTCGGTCATGGGGTTGAAGGTGAGCTTGCCGGCAAAGGCCATGGCGGTGACCAGGTCGGGCGAGGCGACGAAAGCGTGGGTGGCAGGGTTGGCGTCGTTACGGCCGGTGAAGTTACGGTTGTACGAGGTAATGATCGAGTTCTTCTCGCCCTTCTTGATGTCCTTTCGGTCCCACTGGCCAATGCAGGGACCACAGGCGTTGGCGAGAACCATACCGCCGGCCTTCTCGAGGATCTCCATCTGACCGTCACGCTCGATGGTGGCACGGATCTGCTCGGAACCGGGGGTGATGGTAAAGAGCGACTTGACCTTGAGGCCGTGGGCGGCAGCCTCCTCGGCGATCGAGGCGGATCGGCTCATGTCCTCGTACGACGAGTTGGTGCACGAGCCAATGAGCGAGACCTTGAGCTCCTCGGGCCAGTCGTTCTTCTTGACCTCCTCAGCAAATTTGGAGAGAGGGGTGGCAAGATCGGGGGTGAATGGGCCGTTAATGTGGGGCTCGAGAGTGTCGAGGTTGATCTCGAGGTGCGAGTCATACTCGGCGCCCGAGTCGGGGAGGAGGTTGCGGTGGAAGCCCTTGGCGAGGTCGGCAATGTCGGAACGGTTGGTGGCGCGGAGGTAGTCGCCCATGCGCTCGTTGTAAGGGAAGACGGAGGTGGTGGCACCAATCTCGGCACCCATGTTGCAGATGGTGGCCATACCAGTGCACGAGAGCGACTCGACACCGGGACCCTTGTACTCGATGATGGCACCGGTACCACCCTTGACGGTGAGTTCACCGGCGACCTTGAGGATGACGTCCTTGGGGGTGGTCCAGCCAGACATCTTGCCCTTGAGCTCTACACCGATGACCTTGGGCGCCTTGAGCTCCCAGGGAATGTCGGCGATAACGTCGACAGCGTCGGCACCACCAACACCACAGGCGATCATACCGAGACCACCGGCGTTGGGGGTGTGCGAGTCGGTACCGATCATAAGACCACCGGGGAAAGCGTAGTTCTCGAGGATGATCTGGTGGATGATACCGGAGCCGGGCTTCCAGAAGCCAAGGCCGTACTTGGCGGTGGCAGTGGCAAGGAAGTCGTAGACCTCCTTGTTGATGTCAATGGCGCGGGCCAAGTCCTTGGCACCACCGACCTGAGCCTCGATCAGGTGGTCACAGTGGACGGTGGCGGGAACAGCGACGGTGGGGAGACCTGCCGACATGAACTGGAGCAGAGCCATCTGGGCGGTAGCATCCTGGCAAGCAACACGATCGGGACGGAGCTTGAGGTACGAGTTACCACGGGAGATCTCCTGCTCGTGGGGGTTGTCCAAGTGACCGTAAACGATCTTTTCAGCGAGGGTCAGAGGTCGGTTGAGGCTGTAGAGAAGAAACATCGCAAGAAGAATGCAAGAAAAGAGGGTCAGTCGATTTGCTCGGAACAATGCAAATAAGCAGAGCACTTGATCAGCGACCGTTGCGCGAGAGATCTAGGTCCGCAAGCCCAGGGCGAGTTTAACTGCCGAATCGCTTGTAGCACATCAGAGCAGATGTTGCAGTTCAACGGCTCAAGTTGAGTCCTGAACACCAGGCTTGCTAAATTGAAAACCACCAGTTCGGCGAATAGCCTTACGCTCTGTGCTACGCGAGAACGTGCTTGTCAAAAGCGAGCGACTTTATCCCCATCTAGACACTGAACTCGGGTCTGCGAGGCTCGAAAGTATACTCTGCTGGCACTGGTGCGATATCGTTCTTCTCCCGGCAACAGTACGCAAGAAAAGCGGATGCAAATGACACATACCGTTGACGAACGACCTTGAGGTTGTCCTCGATACGCTTGTAGTTGATGTAGTAGCCCTTGCCCTTCTCGACGATGGACATCTCGACCTTCTTGTCGAAGAGGGAGGGGGAGATTTCAGCAGCCTCCTCGGCGACGGTGGTGGCATAGCCGCGGGCGAGGGGGGCCTTGGCGGCCGCCCGGAGGGACGAAGATCGCAATGCTCGGAGAGGAAGCATGGTTGTGGTTGTGGATACCAGCTATCCTGCTTTCACTCTGGAGGATGAAAGGGTTTTGTGGGAGAAGGTGGTGATGGTGGAAGAAGGAGGGGAAGAAGTGCCGATATGGGATTAAGGCGAGATAGTAGTGACGACGAGGCTGCCGCACAAAGACCAACGGACGAACGAGGGGGAAAAGCGCAGCTGCCCTGTCTTGAGTTAGGCGCGCCAAGGGCCGATAGCGATGAAAAAGCCAGCTGACCAGCCAGCAGCGCGCTTTTTGCAAGACACGCACACACCCACACAAAAGATGAAAACAGCAAAGAGACACAAAAGAGAGAGAGGAAGAGCATCGGGCGGACGGAGGATTGTGTGCTGAAAAAAATTCCAATTTTCAACTTGCTGATTCACAAGGCCCACAGCCACCCAGCGACCCAGTGACATAGAGCTTTGACCGGCCAGCAACGGCAATGGCAGCCCGAGCGACGAGAGCGAAGAGCTCGGACCAATCAACATGCTCGTTTTTGAGAGAAAGAAGGAGAGCGCTCTCCAATTGCTTTCAGAAATTCGAAAATGGGCTTGAAATTCCAAAAGCCTCAAAGACCGCTTCGGCTCAACATCGTTCTGGCCAAGTGCCGCTGCTGTCGCTGTAATTCCTCATAATTTCGCTTGCGCTTCCAGACAGCTTCACGCTTTGACGCTTCCAGACCGAAACAACCGAGACCTTGACTTGGACAAGCTCCACAGATGGTCTAGCTACAACAACTCCTTAGTATGGTGCGAAGGAAGAAGATCTAGACAACGTATGTGGGAGGTCAGCACGACGACGGCATAGGATGATGCATGCATCACTTGAGGAAGCTTGCATAGGGGGTTGCTCGCGACGACGATCGAGAGAAGAATGGATCCGAACCAGTCTTTGACCAATCGAGTCGACGGGCAGAGTCCGTGAAAGGCGACCTCCAACGAGGCTACTGCAGGAGCAGCTTCTGTGAGACATAACACCTCTTCGCCAAGTCGCTCCAACACCATCGTACAAACTGTAACGGCCAATCTTCTCGCCACGCAGCGATACCACAGACGTCGGCTGATCGCATGTGTATACCACCTTGAGCCATCGAAGAAGCAGCTAGTTGCATTTGGAACATTCCGACTAGCCGTTGAACCTGGGCCCCCTTCTTTCAAAGAACCCCCCGCATCGTCATCAAAGGGCTCCTCCATAACGTTGCTTCACATACTGCCATGTCGAACTACACCGCGCTCATGTTTGCCAGATGCTGTATCACTCTCACTCCCTGCAATACCCATGCGATGATGCGTAGGATCGGATACTGCAGCAATGAGAGACGCTTCGAGCCTGAGCTCGAGGTTCAACCGACGTCGTCGACTGCATAGAAGCGTGCATGGTTGCTACACCAAAGCCAATCAGCTGCCCCGCAATTGAAACATCGGCTTTGTTCGAATTTCAAGCCGCGAGGCTGCCAACACGGTCCAATTCCGCAAATCACCGCGTTTTCGTATCGTACGGAAGGTGCGCTGTGAGTCGCGTGATCGGGTGGACCTCCCCTCGGCGGTCAGATCTTTGATCGCTTCGGCCTATCTGATACAACCGCCTCGTCACAGCGTTCAAAACGAGGAAGAGATGTATGCCCAAGGCCGTTCTCAGTGACTCTCGTGCAAACACAATTTAAACGACATCCACACAGACACCTAGCATCAAATACAGGAGACCGATGAACGTTTTTTGGGTTGCTATGATAGCGGATCAAGACACAGTATGTGACAGACAGCGGGTAAGAGAGGGAAGGACTTTGCTAGCTGATGCCGCGTACGTTATCAACCAATCAGCCACGACTAAGTGTCAAGCACATTGAAGAGGCTAGCAGGCCCAGTGAGATAGGGCAAGGCATCGCTCTGCGACGAGCAGGGAAAGAGAATATCTCGTATCGAGTTTTTGAATGCATGGTGGGTGTATGAACGTGTGTGTGGGCGGACTTGTGCTTTTTGAGATTGCGGATCCCATGCCGTTTAACGGTACTTGTGGAATCCAATCTGGTCGGCGCGCTCACGGAAGCACTGACGGCAGATGTCGAGGCCGTACTTTCGGATGATACCACCCTGGTTACCGCAGACACGGCTGTTGTGACAGTGTAGCAACAGGGAAGATGTAAGAGTCAGTGAGCGATTCCTTCGGTGCTGATAGGAGTTGAAACAACATGGGCTCAGCTGGTATCGACAAGGGGGCGCAAATGACTAGAGAACGATGACGCGGATGGTAGCAAATTCGTGCCGGACCGTCGGGGTGGATGATGGATGATATGTCGGATGGTTAAAGATACTGCTAGGCGTGGTGGTTGATCATACGGGCTGCGATTATCGTTGAAAGATCGAGTCGAAACGCAAGGGCAATCGTGCGAGCTGCAAGATTGTTGCCCATCCAAACCAAACCTGCATTGGTGGCTACAGCTAAATGTGCACATGCAGCTCCAGCGATGCAATGGGACAAGCTACGAACACGACGTGACAGCACAACGATCAACTATCCGCTGGTCCGTCCCTGTTCCTTCGACTTAAATGCATGAACGCGCAAAATTCGCGACAGGCATGCCTGTCTTCTGCAATCAATGCGAAGGTGTCGACTGAAGGAAGATGCGTGCGGATAGTGTTGGCCGATGACCATGGTCTCTGTCGTGTGGCAGCCTTACTACGCTGATCTGCATGGTCTGCCAAATATGCTAAAATGATACGCAAACAACGATATTGCTTCCAACAGATTGGTGGCTGCTGATCCCTGTCATCGATGCCCGCTGTCTGCTTCCTGCGATTGTGTGATTGGTCATGTGAAGGTGCTGGAAGGTGGGTGCAATGGTGATACTGGCGATATGATCGTAGATGCTGCTGCCCAATTTAGCTGTAGGCTTTTGCGAATACGTGCTGGATCGGTGGATGTCTTTGATGCACATCCGTGCTTTACCATACTATGCTATGCTCTGTCATGTCGGTTGTCGATGCGCGCTTCGAGGTGAAGCCAGCTGAATGCCATGTTGTCCAAATCTGTGTGTCGTGATGACACTTACCACTGTCGCGAGCCCTTGCCGAACTTTCGGGGGTGGCTGTACCACAGAGTTTGGAAAGTCATCTTGTCGTTGGGGTGTAGATGCGTGATATCTTGAGGTACGAAGAGATGGAGGAAGCGAAAGGCAAATGATCACGACCAACGAGGTTTCGATGCGCCCGACGGAGCTGCTGCGCGATTGACCTTGATGAGCCTGTCTTTTTGTTTCGAAGCTTGAGCCCTTCCCTGTTGCCACAGCTTGCAGCCCATCTCGCTCGTTGTCCAAATCTCGAATTTCCTCATGTCAAGTATAGGTGTGGTGTCCGGCCGAGCTCCGTCCTATCACGTGATGCTGTAACGAGTCCAACACAAAATTTAAATTTGAATTTTGTATCTCACCTACAAAGCACAATTCGAATCTTCGAATTCAGTCCACCCAGGCGAAAGTGACACTCTGGCCTCGTTCAGACAATTCCCAAAAGTACGCCCCGCGCTAATTCTAAGCAAGCAGAGCTAAGAGTCACAACAGCAGAGCCTGTGTCTGTCTCGACACGCAGCAACTCAAAATCTGCAAGGCCGCAAGTCAGTCCGCCCTAACTTGGCTCTCCAGTCTCAACTCGACGCCAGAAAGTCAGGTCGAGCTACACAGATAGCTAGCGGTCGCCATCCTTCTTGGAGTCATCCACCAACCATTCCCTTCAAGATATCGAAAATGGCTGCTAGACCCAGTAGGTATCTCGCACAGCCTCATCAGTAGCAGCAGCAACAGCATCGACACCGACATAGGACACACATTCAACCGTAGCATTCATCGCCTTTCAGCACGTTCATCGAGAGAGGCATGGCATTCCAACAATCAGCGGCCACCGACATCCAACAGCCTCATATGGTATTCTGCATTCATTACTGTCCCATCCCGGTAACATCGATCTATCCCGTTTGATCGCATTCGCTGGAAGCCGACACCATGCTGCTCGAATTGTAAAGCTCACATTGCCAGATCGAAACCTGGCCGGAGGAACACGAATTGCAGTTTCGGCTTCCATTGTTCCATTCAATCCAACAGCAGGGATCACAGGATAGGCATCATTCTTCGGACTTGGCGCTCGACAAGCTATAGCACCATTCAGCCAAGTGCACAATGCTGTCTTTGCGCAACTTTGACAGAGGCAGATATATACTACCCTTCCATCGGAACGAGACAGTGTTCTGCCGCTGCTTCCATCTATTTCGACAACGACAAAAGACTTTTCTAGTGTCAAGCTGTTGCTGCAGCTCCATTGCTCCCATACCAAAGGATGTCCATTGACACCAATCGTCCTGTTTGCATTTCCTACTACCAACAGCCGTTAACGTGAGGGGCCTCGACGGCGCGGCCTCGGGCTCGCTCCCTCTCCCCGCAGTCTTCACTGCCCCCATCCGACCTGACGTTGTTCAGCTCGTTCACAGTAAGTATCTCACGCCACTCGACGAATTTTGTTGCAGGCGACCAACGAAACTAGCAGAAGCAGAAGGAAACACAGGACCATATTGCAGTCGTAGAAGCGTTGCAGGAAGGGGAGGTACACCGCAGAGATAGATACGACTCGGGTCACACCAGCACACACCAACAACCCGTGACAACGATCAAGCCGGAACAGAAAGACAAACTGGAAAGACTCTGGAAACGACAACGGAGGAGACTCTGCAGCGCCACTTGGTTCAACGAATTCATCACTGACCCTCTCCCACACCGCCCCTGCCTCTCACTTCCGCTCCCTACAGCCAACGTTGCCAAGAACAAGCGTCAGCCCTACGCCGTCTCGAGCAAGGCTGGTCATCAGACCTCTGCCGAGTCCTGGGGTACCGGTCGTGCCGTTGCCCGTATCCCCCGTGTCGGCGGTGGTGGTACTCACCGCTCCGGCCAGGCTGCCTTCGGTAACATGGTCCGTGGTGGTCACATGTTCGCCCCCACCAAGCTGTGGCGCCGTTGGTTCATTAAGACCAACCAGAACCAGAAGCGTTACGCTACCGCCTCGGCTCTGGCTGCCACCGCTGTCCCCTCGCTCGTCCTCGCCCGCGGTCACCGTGTCGAGGAGCTCGAGGAGATCCCCCTCGTTGTTGCCGACGCTGCCGAGAGCCTGACTAAGACCAAGGAGGCCGTCGCTCTCCTCAAGTCGGTCAACGCTTACAACGACGTCGTCAAGGTCTCCAACTCGCGCAAGATCCGCGCCGGTGTCGGCAAGATCCGCAACCGTCGTCACACCCAGCGACGTGGACCCCTGGTCATCTACAACAAGGACGCCGGTATCGTCAAGGCTTTCCGCAACGTTCCTGGTGTCGAGCTCTGCTCCGTTGACCGCCTCAACCTCCTCCAGCTCGCTCCCGGTGGACACCTCGGCCGCTTCGTCATCTTCACCCAGTCTGCTTTCGGTCGTCTTGACGAGGTCTTCGCGGCCAAGTCTGGCTTCACCCTCCCCAAGGCCAAGATCGCCAACACCGATGTCACTCGCATCATCAACTCCGACGAGATCCAGTCCGTCGTCCGCGCCAAGGGCCCCAGCAAGACCACCCGCCCCTTCACCCAGCGCAAGAACCCTCTCAAGAACCGCGCTGTTCTCTTCCGCCTCAACCCTTACGCCCAGGCTGCCATCCGCTCCGAGATCCGCGCCCAGGCCCAGAAGAAGTCTGGCTTCAAGAAGGAGGCCAAGCAGCCCGTTGCCAAGGAGTTCCTCCAGCTTCTTCACGCTGCCTAAGCGTGTCGTTACGGCTCTTTGGATTCTTTAGCTGCATGACATTGCTTTCGTCGAGACCGACGTGACGTCTCGTATGGAGCGTGTACGGGATACGAGGAATCTGCGCTTTGCTTTGAAGATCGTCTCGCACAAAAAATAACGTTTCTTGTCGCATCACACACATAACCACCCGGTCCTTCGTTGTATGTTTTCTACCTCTTCATCTCTGAGACAGGTCCTACATCGCAAAGAGCATCCTCTACATCTTCCTCACATCCCTCCGTTCGAGTTCAGTTCGCTTCTCTGTTCCCTTCATCATTTCCTTTTTGTATACAATCACCGCACCAAAATCTATCAAACAGCACAATGAGAGGCCGGGTTTTTCTCTCCATCTCGTTTGGACTTTTGACTTTGTGAACATTGTATGAACAACTTGAGCGACCATTTGCTTTAAGGCGAGTGGTTGCGGATCGGAGAGTGAGGTTTGTGACTGAGCTTGTTGGAGACATCCGGGAATTGACTGTCGAGTTGTGCAACTCCGTCCCGCACCACTCGCCCTGAAGCATACTCGAGGTACAAATGTTCGGAGACGATTGCTTGTGGGACTGAGAGTGAGGTTCGGAAAAGCATTCTAGAGGATGCAACATCGTCCTTGACAAACAGGCGAACGGACTGGCCAGCATGACACACCATGCATGAGGCAAGCTCACGACCGATCACGCCATACGCGCCTGCGGTTGAGCCTGCATGGACGAGTTGATCAGACGATGCCGTGGAAGGACGACCGCTTGAATTGGTCAGGGTTGCGAAGCGTAGCGATGCGGCTGCTCCAAGGTCCTGCCATGCTCTCGAACGATCTTTTCACAGAACCTTTGCGGACCTCATTGCCAAGCGCCCCCATCTCCGTCGCCGTCTTCGTCGCTGTCCATGCATCCATCTCCATCTCCGGGTCTTCCTCCTTCTTCCGCTTCTCCTTTTTGTCTTGAACCTCGTTCTCAAACTTCTTTTCTACATGTCTCAGCATTGAGTTTCGAGGCTGGTGTTGTGCAAAGATTTCGACGATGTTGGCAATGTCGACAGCAGAGACGCGGTGCTTCGGTTCGTATTTGATGATCTGGACCAAGACATTCCAGAACGCCGATCTTGAGCTTCGCCTGCTGCTCATTTGGCATCCTCAACACTTCGCCAAAGAAGGCAAGCAGCTTGTGGACGTAGAAGAACGAGTCCTTCGGCACTTTCCGAAAGTGGCCGTGAGTGCCGGGGGCAACCGCCCTCTGCCAGTCGTCGTCGTCGCGAGGAAGGTCCTGGTCCAGGCGCGAATTGTATTGACTTCTGATATTCTTCCCTTCCACCTCGGGTATCTCAACACACTTGCAATCCACATCCTGACAACCAGCACATTCCTTGTGCTTCGTCCTCGAAGATTTCTGGTCCGGCTCCAGACACACTTCTTGCAAGTCGAAACGCTTTCGACAAGGCTTGGTCTTCGTATTCTCGTCTTTAAACAGTGCTGTCAGTTAAAGCTGCACATGGCTGGCAAACACTTGCTTCTGCTTCTGCTGAGCTTCGCAAAAACCCTTCATCACCGTGTGATATCCACCGCTCTCCAGCATTGTGTCAGGACGACGCCTAACATCCCCCCGCGTTCGTCGGGTGAAGCCGATCGATGGCCCGATCCGCGACTCTCACGGAACCGTCAGACTCTCCCCACGCATTCATATCTCCCGCGTTCACCGACGAGGACGTTCCCGGACTCCTCGTCGCATGTATTACTTAGTATCGCTATAACAGCAGCTCAGTATCGCATCCCCCTTCCCCCTCGACGGTGGCACAGTGTTCCGCGACCTCTCCGCTCCCGATCGCACTTGACCGTAGCCGCGCTCACGGTTTCCAGATCCTACGGTCGTAACAGCAACCTCTCTGCTCCCGGCCACACTGCTAGAACTGTAGGGTCTGAGAACCGCCAGTTGCGGCTATGGTCAGGTGTGACCGGGAGCAGAGAGGTTGCAGGACACTATGGAGCAGTTGTGGGCAACCGCAGACAAAGGGGACGCAATACTGAGTTGCCATTATAGTGTGACTAAGTAATACATGCAACGAGGAGTCAAGGAACCTCCTTGGCAGTGATCATGGACAATGGAAGGTGCGCGGGAAAAGAGTACTGATCCGCGCTAGAGGTTTTGGATTTGCAGTTGATGCGGATCGGGTTGCCAATCAGTCTTGGCCAACTGCCGTGGAAGGCACATTGGGGCGTGGTCCTGACACACACACGACCGTTGCTGTTCTCAGACCCTACGGTCCTAACACTTGATCTTCTCAATTCTAGGAGCTCCTGTCTTCTTTCATGCTTTGTCATTGAGTTGCCTGTCTGCTTGAAATCATAGCAGGGAAATGATTTGCTCTGTCTGGGCTTGATTTGTGACTAAGCTGTTGGAGAAATTCAGGAAATGACTGTCGAGTTGTGCCAAATTTACGTTGCACGTTGCGACTGAGGGAATAAATCTTCGAGCAGTGGTGCGGAGAGCGTCGGATGATGAGGAGCAGCACTCTCGAATGAGACATCGATTGATGGCGGAGAGAGCTTGAGAAGAGAGAGTCGCATTGGGGAGGGATCACAGCTGGCAAGCAGAGTTCAACCGAACGAGTCGAATTTCTGGTTTGTGAACTAGTGTTCGACGAGGAGAAAGCGGCGACCACTGTACAAGACCTGTACTGTAGAACCTCTGAGATCTCGTTACAGCTAATCTAGGGTTCGAGCATGAAAGGCTTTGCCTGGTAGTCGAGTGTGAGCAAGCAACGGGCAACCATGCGATGAGAAATTCGTTGACAAACCGAACGCAGCGAGCAACGCATGCCCCCCGGACGGCGCTGCAACAGGCTGGTCCCTGTTGTCGCGTCACGAAGCAACACATTAAAGCACGCACTCTCTGCAAGGTTCGGTGGTGAACGTCGACACCGCCTTCTCTCGTCGCGCTGCTACAGTCAGCCGATCGCACAGCCGTTCAGCACACAAAGGACACGAAAGATTGCAATACATCGGTATTCTGTGAGAGTATTCACACAAGATCTTGCCAACTCGATCAGAGCGCGTTCTTTCCTTGCGATTCGAGCGGGATGAAGAACGACAGCACGCCCGAGAAGAGGAACAAGGATGCTGCCACGTACAGCGGCGCGGATCCGGATGCGTAGATGCCAATGATTGGTGCGAGACATCCCAGTACTCGGTTGATGCTCGCGCACAAACCGTCGCCGGTCCCGCGTACAGGCCCAGGGAAGACTTCCGGTGTAATGCAGTAGAGAACCTGTAGTTGAGATCATCAGAGTAAAAACGCGCACCATCAGCGAAGAGAAAGATCAAGAAAAAAAAAGAGATGGTCGTTAGCAATCCTGACCCCGTAAACGACGTCCTATACCACCGCAACGGCACATAAGACGTTGAAAGAAGGAGAAAAAGAGAGATACATGCCCCATACATGACATTTTGTACCACCGCAGCTGCGCAGTTGAAACCGAGCACAGCGCCTTGGTTTTTGGCAGTGGTAAACAAAAAGAGGAAGACTCCGGTCAAGAGGGTACCGATTCCGAGAGCTCCACGTCGACCGGACCTAGGCAATTCTACGAGCCATGCAGCAATGATGGACCCCGGTACGCCGCAGATAGAAATGATCGCATAGTTCCTGTACGTAACATTGACAGACGAAGTGTCCTCGACACCCTGAGATTGCGAGAGGTAGATGGGCAGGAACGCGTTGTAGAGCGGATAGGCGAGACCGATAAGCCCCCAGAGGATGAACAGAATGACGGTCGTGATAGCCATCTTGGTGCCGTGGAAGAGGGGCTTGACGTGCGACAGGTCGGGCTTTACGTTAAAGTTCTTGAGGTCCTTGAGCATACGGGCAGGGGCGGTGGTGAGGGCCTTGAGCCCAGTAGGCTCGTCCTCGGCTGGGCTGGCGTCCATGTTGGTGTCCTGGCCAGCGGCAGAGCGGAAAATCTCAACGGAGATGACGTCGTCACCAAGCGGGGTGCCGTTCCTGCGTGCAATCTCCTTGAGGACAGCGACGGCCTCGGCGTCCATTCCCTTGGAGAGGTAGTACTTGGGCGACTCGGGCAGGCGGAAAACAAAGAAGCGGGCGATAAACATGGCAAAGGTGAGGGCACCTAGGGTGTAAAAAGTGTACCTCCAGCCCATGTTGCGAGAGACATCGCAGGGAACGGTACCAGCTCCTGGCGTGTTGGTCTGGTTGCCGTCGCACGAGTAGTTGGCAATGAAAGCCCAGGCGACGAGCGAAGCAAGAAGCTGGCCGAGCGACCAGAACACCGAAAGAAGCGTGAGAAGGTACTGCTTGTTGGCAGGGATGAACTCGAGGAACATCATACCGTCGACGGGCAAGTTGCCTCCAAGACCAAATCCGAGTGCCGCAAGGAGACCACCGAGACCGACAAAGTTGGGAGCGCCACCGGCAGCAATACCAAAGATACCAGCAATGCAGAGGGTAATGTTGAACGAGGGACGACGACCGATCACATCGGCGAGAATACCCCAGATGGCGGCACCGCAGATGAGACCGCAGTAGAGCGAAAAGGTCATCCAGCGAATGTTGCTCTGAATGTTGAACTCACGCGAGACCTGGGGGAGGATGATGGCAACGCCCTGCAACCACAAGTTGTCGGCCATCCAACCCCAACCGGAAAGCATAAAGAGCTGCCATTGGACCTTGCCCATGCCAATGTGGTCATTGAGCACCTTGTTGAGGATGTAGACCTTGCGCTCGTACATTTCGTCGACCGACTTGGCATCGGGACGGGAAAAAGCTTCCGAGTCAGGGCTAACCTGCTTTTCGAGCTGACCGGCGTTGGCAACCTTGACGTCGGTCTTGAGGCCGGGATTGACCTCTTGCACTTTGGTGTTCTCCATCTTGACGAGAGGGAGGAGAAGCTTCAACTAAGGGAAGGGGGAAAGGGGAGAAAGAGGCTCGGGAGGCCGATAGAAGAGCAAAGACACAACGTAGGAGGTTGCTGTACGTCTCTAGCTTGAGGAGCAGTGGCGATACTGCAGAGTCGTGAGGGGAAGATGTGAAGTGGGGAAGAGGAACAAGTCAAGGGACAGATGGACGAGTATTTGAGGAGAGTTCAGGACAAAGGGTGTGGCAAGGCGTTGTGTGCGAAATGAACTGCAAAAAAAAAACCCTGTGGGCCAAAGTGTGGCAGACCAAAGCCTATTTTACGAGCGCGGGGGACAAAGGCTGTGAGTGGGCAAGGCAATCCAGGGACAGAGCGCTTAAGCGAGAAAAAAAGCCTCGAGGCAGAGAAAGGTCAAAACTCTGAAAGCGGAACGTGACGACACAGACACACTGATCAAGTGCGGAGGATCGCGAGAAGGGATGCCAAGCGACAGCCGAGACGGAGGGAGTAGAGGTGCTGTGATGGTGAATAGCACATTTAGCCTGCACATTTTGGCAGGTCGCGGCGCGCCATGTAGTATTTTCCTCGAAATCTGTTCGACCCGCGTGCCCAACAGGCGAGGGAGGGCACAAGCGCAGTCTGCATAGCATTTCTGCAGTTGATAGCCTGTCTCTGGTCTGATGACGGCAATCGACCGCTGCGATGTGCAGGTAAATTTGCCGGTACAAGACCGGTCTTCCGGAACAAATACTTCAATTTTCCTTTCGCCCCGCTCGTTGACAGCACTATAGACACTAGACGAGCTGATTTCCCCACACGTACGTCGCAAGCCACCGAAACGATCATCAATAGTACAGAACCGAACCGCAAGAAGGATGATCAAGACTACAGGCGATCATCTTCCAAAGCCGCATCGACGGATCGCAAGGGTTGAGATTTTTGAATGTCCGTTCCTGCAGCCTTGCAGACGGTGTGTGCCCCCCCGAATAATAATATTCACCGAAAGAGAAATTAAAAATCAGAATATTAAAAATCCACAGCTTCAGTTCAGTTTCTCGTCGAAAAAGAGGGGACTCAAAAAAAGAGGGTGGGCTATCGAACTTCTGCAAGCCATCAACACCGAAAAATCCGGTTCGAAGGGCAAACAGCGTCACGGCAGGCCATTTTCTCCCACACACAATAATACGCATCAGCTTGACCCGCACTGCGGTCACCCGACGCAGGTTGTCTGCTGGCGTGGAACAACGAATAGGAAGCCACCAATTGATGGACAATGAGCATTGTATCTGGAGCTTTGTGTGGGAGCTTTCCCTCACTTGAAACCTCGCTGTCCTTCCGTTTTAACCGTCTATTTGGTCATCGTTCTACTAGCTCCGATGAGCAGACTGTGGGGCAATTGCTCGTCGTGGACCGCCGCGAACATAGCCGTCCGTGGTCAGATGATGTTGACGTCGAAATTGAGACAGAACGCTCACACTTTCAAGGTCAAGGAACGCACGGCGCCGAAAGCTACCGACTCGATGGCCGAGTTCTGCCCAATACTGTAATCGGGAAAACGGAAGTTCGGAATTGGCCGCTTGTAGATGGAAAGTGGTGTGTGTGTTTCTACCGGGGCAGTGAGCGGTGTTCTTACCGCACAAGTCGGCCTGTACACAGCCAAGCTGTCGTTAGAATTCCGGACGAAATCGCGGAAAGAATTCGAGCGGCTCTTGATCGCAGAGCGGAATTCAAAGTCCGCCATTGTAGGCACGATGACGCTGCGACGCAGTGTTAGTGTTTCAACCCTCGCCGCCAAAGTCACAGTAAACAACTTGAGGTCGCTCGTTCCTGAGTGGAAGTTTACCGGGCGAGAGGTTGCCTCACCGCCAAGACCTCAACTCGACATCGTGAAAGCTTTGCCGGCCATCAAGAATATCTCTTGGCGCTGTCAAGCGGGAACCATGTTGCTGTGGTGTTGCTGTGGGTGGTCAGAAGCATACCCTTCGCTTCGCTACTGCCCAGCGACCCGTTTGACTGTCCAGATCAGCCGAAACAGGTCCTGTTGGCACTGCCACGAGGTTGACTAGGCGAAGGGTCGTCCGACCCTAGGGTCGAACTCCCCTTGTTCCCCTACACTGCTTTCAGATTCCGATCACTGCACAATGCCTGCAACCATGGTGCAGGGCTCTCTCGAGATGTGTGCGTTGGATAACCAGTCTCACGAGTCCAAATAAAAAGCAGAATGGGACAATGCAAGATGTCTACTGTCCCTCGTTCTCGCCTTTCTCGTCCCAAACAAACCTGTGAAGAGGTCGCAGATATACTGCGAGGTCGAACCTCTCCTTGCAAGTTGGAGTCTGATCTCAAGGCGCTGAGCGTGGCGCAAGAATGTCTACGAGGGCAGATTTTGAGTTGTCACCGATTCTTTGGGAGGTCAGGACGGACACCCTTGCTCGACTGGTGACGCGGACAAGTGTTGAAAGAACAAGAAGACACAGCTTCGTGATTGGACCTAATTGGTACCTTGTGTTCGAGCATTCATTGACCAGTTCAGCAGACCTTAGAAGATCCGAAGGATGCATCGCTGTCGGATCTGCTTTCGTGTCAGAAAGTAGACTGGGTACCTCTTTTGGCCTTGTCACGCGAGGCGGTTCTGCCGGCCCTTCGCTAGATGACATTTAAGAAACCGCAAGTTCAGTGCGCTGGGCCACACATGCAAACTGATTAACCATTCGGAGCCTCCAGTGTATCGCAATTTCGATCAGATGAGATTCGATTTGTTTTGCGCGGAATGCTTCAACATTCTTGATGTCCCTGTTTATGAAAGGTACGGTGGCCTGGTTTGAAACTCCTCTGGACAAATACGATTCGAAAGCTCACGTTGGTCCGCCCAACCCCAAACACGATAATCGTAGCGTAGCGGAGCCGAAAAAGAAATTCAGGGTGGGCCTGGATGACACGTCGAAGGCATTCGGCCTCGCCCAACAACTCCTACGCCAGAGTGATTTCGCAAGGCGGCGCCTATGACAGCGGCCTCGTCTGTTTAGACGGAACCACCTTGTTGACCGCCAGTTGCTTCCTGAGTTGGGCGGGCGGGCGCTCAACATCTGAGTGAGGGATTCACGCGATATGAAGGACGATATGGTGAATCACAGGCGACGTTAAACTGGATATCTGAATGCACACAGTGAGCAAGACGGAGATTAGATACAGCAACGAGGGTGTTCAGATCGAGAGCAGGATCGCAATAGCTTGGAAATGCAATCCTTTGCAAGCGCATAGCAACGTTGACAGAAATCTCACTTCTTGACGCCTCGCTTGCGCTGTTCTCGAGTTCCCTTGGTAGCGGGCTTGGGCTCCTTCTTTGTCGTCTTGGCTTTCTTGGTCTCCTTCTTGGGCTCGTCCTTTGCGTCGTTGTCGGCCTTTGCATCCGATTTCCGTTTGGCCTTTGGAGTGCCAACAGCTTCAGATGGGTCCTTGCGTTCGCCGCTCTCGATGGCTTTCTTCTTAGGGGAAGGAGCGCCTTTCTTAGCCTCGTTGGGATTGTCACCGCTGTCTTCGTAGTCACCTCCTTTAGCTTCGTAGCGCTTGGACATCTCGGCGGCCTTCCATGCAGACCACTGACCCTTTCCGCCTCCCTTTTCCATGTTAAGCACCTCCTTCTTGGCCTCTTCGCGCTTCTTCGGATCGGTGGGCTTTCCTTTGGACGACGGCATGTTGACTAGTACAGCGCACGCGGCGATCTGAGCTGTTGGTGGTGTTTTTGGAAGGAACCAAGAGATGAGATCGACGTTCTTGTATGCTTTGACAGGTGCTGTCGAATTAAGGTGCGTATCGGCTGTTAGGGGGAAATGCGGTCAGCTCAGAGTGCGACGATGATGGTAGTCAAGGATTGAGCAGCGGCAACAAAGCAGACGGATGGATCGTGAACCTGGCGGACGGATGGACTCATGATGAGGGGTTAGATGCCGAATGCAAGGCTGAGAATGAATCCACAGACTCGGCTATCCACTGCTGTCCAATTGATGGTTGATTGAGCGTGCTGCGAGATCGAGTTGCACCACCGACAAAGCAAGGCTGCGATGCAGCCGCCACGTTTGGGGCTGGTTATGCAATACGATACCGCAGTCCGGAGGCTGGACCCTGAATGCGTCTGTCCACCCCGGACTCAGTTCGTCATGGACGACACACACTCGGCCTCACAATTGCAAAGAATAAGCGCAACGTGGTCGCACAGCGCACTGCGGAACTTTGCCTCGATTCTAGGCGAATGACATGATCGAGGCTTTCGAAGGGAGGGGACACAACATCTATGTTGGATGTGTAAATGCCGACTGGACTATCAAACGTGACAGCCGTGACGTCGGTGTCTTGGGCTGGCTGACCTGGCATCCCGATCCAAGCAGCCCGATTGCGATGCGAAAGTGTTGATGACCATGATCTTCCCACATCCCTTACGGTAGAGCAGACGTATTTGAGACTCCGCAGCGACTTGTCATGGCGACCAAGACCTCGCCGAGCTCAAGAAGTTTGCGGTCGATACATGAGCGGAGCGGCATTTCTGAAGAGATCTATGGCGCATAAAGGGATCCTTGCCATTCACTCGAACTGATCGGAGCAGCATTCTGAGCTGACAACCACGGTCGTTCTGTCGACATCGTGGACAATCGAGCGAGAACGAGCGCCGTAGGAGCGGGATTGAACCATGCTTCTCCAACTTAGAGGTAGGCGATGTGGACTTATACTTCAGAGCGACTGAACGGCGACTGAACGGCCTATGGCTCAAACATCCAGCTAACTTGACTTCGCCTTGGGCACCCAACTATCTAACTAGTGTAGTCGATAAGCTTCTCAGAGTGCAAGAGGTCAGACAATCGATGATCGACTGCTGTGCTTGTCAAACAGTCAAGTCTCAGAAATATTTTCAGAAAAACCATAGAAAAAAGAAAAAGAAAAATTGGATCAGAAAATCAACTTTGGCTCGGTAACGCAGAAGGGTGGCTCGCTTCTGGAACACGCACGCATGCACATCAAATTTTTAGGCGAGGCAAGTCGCGATGGCAGTCAGCAATGGATAATACCAGAGCCAAAGTGCTGTGCTTGGGTCAGGACTGCAAAAAAAAAGTCGTTGTCAGGCTGCATAAACGGACGCGGTGATTTGCAGCAGACATGCCTGTGCTCGTCATTTTTGATCAGCAACGCACGATTCCAACGACGTCTACACATAGCATCGGGTTCGGCCTGGCCTGGCCTGGCCTGTTTGGCAGCTCACTTAGCTTGAATCAATCAACAAAATAAGATCACCGTTCAGCAACGGCACATTTCCTACTCGCTTGCTCAGCACTCAATCCTCGACTATCATCAATCCAATCTATCCATCAATTCGTCCATCAATTCCATCAGCCTCGTCAACTCATCGTGATCCATCCTTCACTCGGTGACGACTGCCCATCGACTCCAAGACAAAGACATTCAGCGATCCTCTTTCAGCTTCCTCTACTCTTCGCACCCTTTTCTGTCGCATCGGGCAAACGGCGTCTTCTCCGAATCATATCTCTCATACGACAACGATTCCCTTGGTCTTGCACCCGATCTTTCGCTTGACTGCAACCTCTCCAACCCTCTAGCGGCAACCTAATTGCCAGTCTGTCCATACCACTCTCGACATCGTCCGCCCTTATCGACACGATCCACCACATTCGACATGCAGGCGCCTTAAACAACTCGTTCCCGCTTCACACCCCAGCTCACACCTCCCTCGCGCTGCCGTCCGGCTCTCGTCCCGAGAGTGAATCCATCTTCACGCCGCTCTCACACAAGGTCGCTCCTTCGCTACCCACTGGCTAGCTCCAAATCTGACGACGGCATCGTTCCAACCGTCGCGTCCGCACATCCCGCACCCAACTCATTCACCTCCGTAACGTATCCACAATGCCAGCGCCACTCGCCAAAGCCACATCCAGAGGCAACGCCTCGATACAGAGCCATCCTGCGGGCACGGCCGATCACGTCGCAACTTCGGCCGCAGCATCCACCTCACAGCTTCAGCCTGTCCCATCGTGGCCCAAGATGGGCACATCGTCTCAAGACGAGCAAGCTTCCACCAAGGCCAGCTTGCGGGCCTGGTGGTCCTCCTTCACCAAAGGACGTCAGAGCAAGGACAAGAAGCAAAACGAAAACCGCGTCTTTGGCGTGCCTCTTCGTCAGTCTCTCAAATACGCCAGTGTCGCCATCTCGATCGCCGGTGAAGATGGTCAGCAGTACGTCTGGGGTTATGTGCCCGTCGTTGTAGCCAAGGTGGGGCTCTATCTCAAAGAGAATGCCACCGAGGTCGAGGGGGTCTTTCGTATCGCCGGCTCGCAAAAGAGGATGAAGGAACTCCAAGAGACCTTTGATAGTCCTCCACGCTACGGCAAGTCGGTCGACTGGTCCAAGTACAGCGTTCACGATGCCGCCAGCGTCTTGCGTCGATACTTTAACCACATGCCAGAGCCCATTGTGCCGCATGACCTCTATACCGAGTTCAGGAACATCCGCGCCAAAGAAAATTTCGACAAGGAAGGCGCCATCAAGACCTACCGTCTTCTCATCTCGAGCATGCCGTCCGCCAGCCAGTATCTGCTTCTCTACGTCCTCGACCTCCTCGCCGTCTTTGCGCGCAAATCCGACAAGAACTTGATGCCTTCGAGCAACCTCGCTGTCATCTTCCAGCCCGGGATGTTTTCGCATCCATCGCACGAGCTCTCGCCAGGCGAACATAAGCTTGCAGTTCAAGTGCTCGAGTTCCTCATCGATCACCAGGACAACTTTGTGCTTGGCATGACTCCGCAGCCGACCTCGCAACTTGCGCAGGACGAGCTGACCGCCGTATCCAAGCCCATCACGGATGAGGACGTCATGGTTCCTTCGGACAGCGACGAGGAGCAGGGAGAGCTGCAAGTGCACGAAGGCGGAGGAGCGCGTCTGATGCGTAGCAGGACCACCAAGCCAAAGTCCAAAAAGTACAGTCTGGGCTTATCTCGTCGCACGCCTGAGGATGAGAATGTCAGCGATATCGACGAGCTCTCGCCACGGCCTTCTGAGGCGTCCGGCAAAAGCCCCGTCGCCGAACAAGCTTCCGCCGATGGGAAGCCAGCCACCGGACTGCGCCGTAGTCGCACAGCCCCATCGCGCAAAGTGATGGAAGGTGCTTCGCCAGCACGCAAGGCTCGACGACCACGTGCTTCGGCAGGCGACAAACGCGCTGCGGCGGAAGAGGAGCATCGCAGAATTGTAGCATCCCTCATCCCTCCTCCTCCTGAGCCAAAGTCGTCCAGCATGCAGAAGGCGGCTTCCTCGAGTGGCCACACGCAGTCCAAGCCGTCTCGACCCTCGACAGATGCTGGGCTTGCCCCGCCTGCTTCTGCGCCCATGCGAAAGGCGCTTTCCGCTACGGATGTGCCCGCTGCACCCGCCTCGATTGCAAGCGTCACCTCGCCAGCGTCGGTGGGTCACGACACGACCGGTCTCCCAACTCCACCGCCGTCCAAGATTCTTGGAAGTGAGGTGACCGCTCCTGCATCGGCGTCCGCTTCCGAGTCGAAGAAGGAAGAGGCCAGGTGAGGCTTGTCCTGAGACACAACATTGTCGCAGTCGGCCCCGTTCCGGTGCTGACTCTCAACGAACAATTCCTTCCCGTTTCTTCATTCTCGCTCGATTCGTTCATTCATCCCTTCCGCATGGTCATTCTCGACTTTCCCGCCCCTGACTGCCCCTCGGGCTGCCTTTGTTTTCTTCTTCCGAGCTAGGCTAGCTAGCTGCATATACCTGACGTCGCAGCCCTCTTTCTGAACCCCCTTCATCTTCATTTGTAATGGCTCTTTGTTCGGTTATTGATCTTGGAATTGCATGACGTTTTCTTGGTTGGAGAGTTGGTGTGGTTGTGTGTCCCATGAGGACTTTCGGACACTTACAAGTGCGACTTGGAACAGCGTAATGAGCGCTGGGCAAGAGACGCAAGGGGCTTCCGTGGTATTCGTTCCGAGGGGAAAGATGAAGATCGGAGCGGAAAGTCCTTCTTCCGGGGTTGAGTGCTGCTTGTTTAGAGTCTTTGCTTGCGCCACCACTGCTGCTCATCGGCTGCTCTCGAATCTTGCTCTATCCCGTTCAGGATTTAGGTCACGCTTCTTTCATTGACTTGATCACCTGGACGGATTCCATCCCAGTTTCTAAATTTGCAAACAGACCCTCACAACACGACCTGGTTTCTGCTGAGCATTCTTTGAGTCATTGCTAGATCAGACACAGCAAAAGCACCATTTTTCAACATCGTTTGTCAAGATCAAGAGCCAAATGTGACGATCATAGATGATGTTGAGAGCGACAATGGGAAAGCTCGCTGCGTACGAGGGTTGAATCGGATTGCGAGACTTTACACAAGCCTTTCAACTGTACTGTGCTGTAACATTCCACTTTTAGTCCGCCATACCTTCCTGTTGTTGCTCTTCGTAGACTGCTTCACCGATGGCCGCTTCCGCCTCCGCACCCGTCCACCACGACACCAGTCCCAGCCCACTTCCCGCAATGCTCGCCGTGATATTGTAGTGCGGCTTGGTCTCTTTCACCGTAGGCGTGTGAGGATGCGCCGGATCTGGTTTACCACCGCCGGGACCCGGTTCGGCATCGTAGAACGCATCCGACTCGACCGTAAACCTCACCGCTTCCGCCGTGTCGAGATACATCCTCTCGTCCGGCTGACTCAAGAGCGGATCTGCTGCGATCTGTTCCGTCCGGGCTTCGTAGAGCCAGAACCACGCGCGCTCCTGATGGTCAAATGCGCAGGGTTTTGGGATCAGGTGGTACGGAACGTAAATGTCGTCGAAGAAGCCCAGGGTGATACGGATGCCGGATTCGTCTGAGGATTTGATTTTGCCCGTGAGCACCTCTTGTGGGAAGGGTCGGAAAACGATCAGTCGAAACGTGACGTGGTGGTAGAGACATCCATCGCCAAAGCGCACCTTGCCCTCGGAACAGCTGAGAATGTCGAATAGTGAGATGCAGAGTCCGACATCGACGAGAATCTTGTTGGCGTACTTGACATTGATCTGGTCCGATATGCTGGTAAGAGACGGTTGGCCAAATGCAGAAGGGTGGACACTGATCGTGTCTTGGATGTCGGCCAGGACAAACATTCTTCGATACCACCGATGTGTCCGAACTGGTCCAAATGAGTCGTTGGCAAGGAAGCAGAGCTCAATGGCAGCCGTGAAGAGATCTCGTTGATTGCGTTCAACAAGTTGAGCCTGCTCTTGGGGCCTGTTGCGTTGTGGTAATGAACCTGCGCTCGATCTTGTTTGTTGTCAAGTTTCGCGAGAGTGGTCCGAAACTCAAAGGAGTCCGTCTGTGTGTACGATTCGCGCGCATCAAGCCGACATTCTGGGGCCTGGGGTATATTGGATCGTAGCGCCCTCTCCTTGATAGCGTACGTTGGTTAACCTGGAGTGATGGTGCGATTCGAAGGGCAGAGTCGAGGTGAAGCAGCATCGATGGGAAAGCTGCACTCCACTTTTCTTCTGAAAAAGCTTCACACATGATAAAATTCTTCTGTCTCCGATATCCGACTTGAAAAGAGAGAGAAAGGGTCCAGCAGAGCGCCGCTGTTTACAAGAGCTGTCTACAAGAGCTGAATCGGCCGATTTCAAAAACTCGCTCGGACCTGCCAACCCAACCACAAGCTTCGGATCGCTTCCGATTGCTATCTTCATCCTCGCACCTATTCCACTGCAACCGCCACGATGGAGTTCAGCAGCCTCAAAGAGCAGAGAGCTGAAGCGCATGACGCAGCTGAAGCTCGCGCTGCCGCTGCCGCTGCTTCGGCTGATGCCGAGACCGACTCAGCACCGAGTTCTCCATCTTCTAACACCGACTCTGGTCGTCGGAAGCGTACCACGCCAGCTCGAGACCCAGCAACGTCGCAAGCTAGTGCTGCTACGCAGACTCCGTCTGGACAAGCGATAGCCAACCCGGAAGCAGCACAAGAGCAACAGCACGCTCACGCGCAGCCTGTCGAAGACGGCTCATTACCAACGCCTGGCCTGGGTTCGGCCGAGCACGTTACCGATCCCACCACACCCGTCGCGGACTCGACACCAGAACAACCGGTCGAGCCACACAACCTGCTCTCAGCAACAGAGCTGCTTGAATCCGGCGGCAACCCGCTCTCGCCGTTTGCCCCCGCTCCCATCCTTCGTCTCAATGCGATCCGCATCTCTGGAGCAGGCCGTGCGCTTCGTCCCAGCTACCTCGCCTCTCTGTGTCGACCCTATATGGATCCTTCGCTCTCGGAACAAAACCCGAACGTAAATATCCTCAACTCGCTCTACTACGGCTCGCGCACGTCGCACGTGCTTCCCGGCCAACCCACCACTCTGCCCTCGATCTTGGCGCTAACTTCGTCGTTGGCGGGGGATCTGGACAAGCTCGACGTGTTTCGCAATATCGAGGCTTCGCTTGCTCCTTCGATGCATGCCGGAGCGACGGAGGAGGATGTCGATGTAATTCTGGCCTGCGGCATGCCCAAGGGTCGTGTCTTTCTCAAGTCTTCGACGGATGTAGGCAACGGCGAAGGGTCCGCATCGGTTCAGGGACGCATTCGAAACTTGTTTGGCGGAGCAGAGACGTTGCAAGGCAGTGCGACGTTTGGCACGAGGACCAAGCAGGCGTTCAATCTGGAATTTGGTGGACCGCTCGCGGGCAATCCCGACATCGAGTATAAAGTGGCAGCGTTTTCCCACGATCGAGACTATTCAGCATTCGCGTCGCTCTCGGAATCGGTCCAGGGTTTGCGTGCTAGCGTCAACAGTTTGTTTACTAACGAGCCCAACGGCGTTGTCCAGCCTGCCAATGACGAGGGAGCTGCGCCGCCGCCGCCGCTGACGACGACGCAGCACGAGGTGGCGTACGAAGCATCGCTCAGGGAACTCGGGCGGGTGATGGGAGACGCGAGTGTTGCGGCAAGGAAGATGGCCGTGGCTCCGAGTGTCAAGTCTGCGCTCAGTTGGACGTGGATTAGGGAGAGCAGAGACACTCCGGTTCTACCGAACAGGGGTGGCAAGATCAAGACCGTGTTGGAGTATGCGGGACTGGGAGGCGATGCCAAGCATGTCAGGGCCGAGATCGAAGCGACGATGGGAAGACGGTTTTCGCCGCTCTCATGGTTGGTGCCTACTTCGCCAGCGGCAAAACAACCTTTGCCTTTCCTCGACGAGACCTCCAAGCCTTCCGATCCACTTTCAATCTCTCCGGAAACGCAAGTCGTCCCATCCACGCTTGCCGCACTACATCCCATCTACACCACCCTCACCTTCCGCAGCGGACTACTCCACCCCCTCTCCCCTTCTCCCTCCCATTTCAGCGACCGCTTCCAACTCGGCGGCCCAACCAGCCTCCGCATGTTCCGCCACTCGTCGCTCGGCCCCAAGTCCGATGCCAACTCGCTCGGCGGCGACGCCTTCTGGTCCCTCGGCCTGTCGCTTCTCTCGCCCATTCCTCGCAAACCCCACTGGCCCCTGATGCTGCACTCGTTTGTCAACGCCGGCCAGATTTGTCAGCTTCCCGCCGCAGACAGATTAGGCGGGGCGAGGGAGCTGGCCCAACCGAGTACCAGTGCCGGCGTGGGGCTGGTCTACCTGCAGGGTCAGTTGAGGGTCGAGCTGAATGCTGGCGTGCCGATCACGGCCCGACGCGGAGATGGGTTGAGGAAAGGCCTTCAGTTGGGCATCGGAATCGACTTTTTGTAAACACAGACATCACTGTAACGCATCTCGACCAAAACTCTTTCACACATCCTACGAGTCAAACCGTGATCCTCGGTGAAATTCTACGTTTTTTACGCATACACTATTAACGAGGACAGTCGCTCACAAATCCTCCTCCTTGACATAACCCGGGTTCTTGAGCAAGATACTGAACCCTTCCAACACATGCGCATAACTGAGGTACTCCTCGGTACCCAGCTCTGCCCTCTCGTACGTCCCGACACGAACCGGAGTCGTATGAGTCTGGAATCCACTGATAGTTCTAGGCTTACCTGCCTGACCCACCACATCGACCGCCTTACCCACCCTGACACTGGTAGGCAGCTCCTCGAGGTTCTCATCGAGCGTAATGAGGAATCGCGGGTACATAGCCGAGCTGAGGAAGTAAAGCATCCAGTGCGACTGGTCCAACACGAATCCACGTGCATCCGTCATCGAGGTCAACAACGCCAAGATGCCGGCGACCGCATTGCGCGACATGAGCTGACGGTCGGTGTGGTACGGGTTGATGCCGATGGTACCCTTGCCCATGTGAACCAGACCCTGCGAAACGCGAACCATAAACAGACAGTCAGGCTCCTTGTAGTAGTACCCCGCGAGCTGTCGCAACATCTGTGCGAGACGAGCATTGTTGGAACCGGCGCCGACGAGACCCATGGCGAGAATGGCGTTGATGGCCACATCGAGGTCCGAGTCGTGCGAGTATTTGGAGAGCGTATCCAACACCGGCATCGATGGGTTGGAAGGGTGAAGGAGCGCCAATGCGAGTGGGACGGCTCTGCGGATGGTGGGCTCGCCGTAGTGCATGAGGTGCGAAAGATGGCGCAACGCCATCTCGGCACCCACCTCCTCGCCCATTGTGACGAGCGCGATTCCAATCACAGCAAACGCCTGGAAGAGGTCGTTGGACTCCTTGTCGTCCTTGTCGTCGTCCTTGTTGTCTGTTGACGATTCGGCATTGCTCGACTCGGCATTCTCGCCTTCCTTGTCGTCGCTAGACTCTTGCGCCGAACGTTCTGTGCAGTAGTGAAGCATGTTTTGCACCTTGAGGACATTGCCAGTGCCCGCATACGAGCACATGTCGACGAGAACCTGCGCCTGCTTGCTGATGGGATGCTCGATGGCTTTGAGCGTCTCGATGGTGGCGTCGCTCTCATCCTGTTTGCCGAGAAAGAGGAGGGCGAGACCAAGGATCATGAAGCGCGCCCACTTGTCGTCGAGCTGAGCTGGGTCGCGTTCCATCATGCTCTGCAGAATGGTAGGGGTAATCTCACCGTGGCAGCTGCCGGCAAAGACGAAACCGAGCGAGAGCGCCGACATGGCGGCAACTTCCATGGGTGTGGTCTCATCCTGTATATTGGGAAGCAGAAGCGCCGCAATATCCTCACGGCAGAATCCTGCGTAGGCGAGACCGAGACCGACGATGGCCGAAATCTTGAGAGGGATGCTGGTGGACTCGATGTGCTCCGAGAGCAGCGCCATGGCTTCGTCGAGCTCGGAGCGCAAACCCGAGTGGACAATGCCGTAAGCGAGGAACGCACCGGCCTTGATGGCCTCTTCGGACGAGTACGAGTACTTGTCGATTTGATCGAGACCGGTTTCGGTGTTCCAGAGCAAGCTCATACCGAGCGAAGCCGCTGCTGAGAGCATGCCGTGATCTTTGTTCTTGTAAATCCACGAGTTGCCCTCGGGCGCATCGACCATGAGCTTGTCGTTGCCGAAACCGGCGTTGACAAAGGCATTGACAAATGTGCTGGCAAGGTTGCCACGCGCCGAGTCGACGGATCCACCGAGACCAGCGCGCGAATTTTCAAGGTGCGTCTTGTAGATGTCTTCGAGGCTCTTGGGTTCCAAGACGTTGAGCTCCTTGCCGAAGTTGACAAAGTGGCGCGAGAGATGCGAGTTGTACATGATGTCGAGCAATTCGTTGTCGGTGATGGGCGAGTCAGCATCTTGGAGCCATTCGATCGGGATGTGTTGCCTTGCGAGCATGTAGGCGAGCTGTTTACGCATGGTGGGGTTCTTTGGCGCCTCAAAGTCGGAGCGGATGAGGTGCTGATCGCCGAGACGGAGCGCGAGGGTCATGGCCTCTGTGTAACGTCCGTGCTTGCGATAGATCTCGTGGGCGGTGCGGAGGAACATGGCATCATCGGGAGGGACAAGAAGGTTGACGCAGCTAACCATGTAGAGGCAAACACGCGCGTAGGTGTCCTTGTCGACAAACTGGGGCAACTTGTCGATGGCCTCGAGCTCTAGCAAGAGATCGACGGCGTCGGCCTCGGCATTGTGAGTGAGACTGAAAGGGACGACTTGGAGAGCCAGCTCGAGGAGCTCGTCGGCGGGCTTGCCGTCTTGGGAGCGTGCGTTGTACTCGTCGCCGAGCTCGGAGGCGAGATGTCGCATGTACTCGTGACCCCAAAGGCCTGGATCCTCGGACTTGCCACTGGAGGCAACGTGGTTGGCCTCGAGACGGAAGTGAAGAGTCTCGCGCTGACCGTTGTCGGAATAGGTCATGGCAAGGACGGAAAGGATTTCGGCAAAGAGGCTCTTGTCGGCGCTGGCGTGCTTCCATGACTCGTAGAGGGTCTTGAGCTCTGGGTAGTGCGGGCGGAGGAATTTGAGAGGCTTAGGGACGGAGGTCATGGACGAAGTACTGGTGCGAATCAAGGTCCGAAGTGATTCGAGTGCCGGACGGTAGAGAGATTTGTCGTCTTCTTTGAGACGCTCTACGAGCATTTCGAGCTCGTTCTTGAGCTGAAGATCCTCCTCGCTGAGCTCATCTTCGGGCTTGTCCTTGGCGTTGGCACGCTTGTCGTTGAGAGGTGGGAGACCGGTGCGAGCGACCTCTTGGCGCTCCTTGTCCTTGTTCTTTTCCTGGTCCGCCTTTTTTGGGTCCTCGACGGGGACGGTGATGTCGAGCTCTTGACCGTTTCCTCGTGCCATGGTGAGCGCAAGTATGTGAAGGGGGGGTGGGGGTGGAAAGAGCAGAAAAGAGTAGGCGCCCACGCAGTGCCGATCGGTACGTAATCTAGCTAGCCGTCGGTGAGCGGTCGTTGGAATGGGACAGGGAGTAGAGGTTGCAACAGAGCTGCTCTGTATCGTTTTTGACGGAGAGCAGCAAGATGTTGACGAAATGGACTGAGTGTAAGAAGGACGCAAGGAGAGATATCAAGGAGAACAAGAGAGTAACACTACGCACCAGCTCAGCTCGGCATACTGTATTGTGTGGAGTGTCGAAGAATCTCGCTCGTTGCGCGTCCACGCACAGGCGCGGCAGAGCAACGGCAGCGGGCACAATTTCTGGCTAGAGTACAGGCTCGATCACCCCCAAACTCCACTTGTGCGAATTTTTTGCACGAATCCAATATGTTGAATCTGAGTTACCTAACATCCATAATCACACCGAAATTTCGCCTGCCCAATCACGAATGAGGCTCGCGGACGCTTTGGTCGCTCTCGGTTCGAGCCGCTGCGCATGTGGAGAGAAAAAGCGTGTAAAACTAAGGTTTTTTTTTTGGGTCCTCAACTCAGCTTTTGAATGCGGAGGATTGCGCGCGGCGATTCGCCTACTTCGCTCTGGCATGTTTTGGGACATCGTAGAGACAAGCAAACAACATCGAACCGAGCTTTTGCTGTTTCCTGAAATGAAATGAGCACAGTGCGCCGACGCATTCAACGCCTTTCTTCTTCTCCGTCACAAGACTGCTTCTTCTTCTTTACCATCACATTGACGACGCAATTGGTGACGAGAAAGGCGAACGCCTCCCACATTTGATCGTTCACTAGAGGCCACTTCTCACTCCATCGGATTTCCTCCGTCCCCTCTCATACGCCGACCATGGGTCTCAGCAAAGAAACCCGCATCATCACCCTCTTGGTGATCGATGTCGTCTTCTTCTTCATCGAGATCATCACCGGATATGCCGTTGGATCCTTGGCTCTGGTCGCCGACTCGTTCCACATGCTCAACGATGTCATGTCGCTCGTCGTGGCGCTTTGGGCTGTCAAGCTCTCCACCAAGTCTTCCGATCACCGCTTCAGTTATGGCTGGCAGCGTGCCGAGATCCTGGGTGCTCTTGTCAACGGTGTTTTCCTCCTAGCGCTCTGCTTCAGTATCTTTATGGAGGCCATCGAGCGCTTTATCAACGTCACCGAGGTGTCAAACCCCAAGCTCGTCGTGGTGGTCGGCTGTCTGGGTCTCGCTAGCAACCTCGTCGGTCTCTTGCTCTTCCATGACCACGGTCACGCTCATGGCGGACATGGCCACTCGCACGGTCATAGCGCTCACTCTCACGGTGCTCACGATCACCAGCACAGCCATGCTGTCACTGATGCTCACAGCGGCAGCAGCCAAGCTCAAGCTGACAACGACGATTCGCCCGTAAACGACGCCACCCTCACCTCCGACGCTACGACCCGCAAGACCGACGACACCTCCCTCGCCAATCGCGGTCGCGGCCGTCAAGACAGTGTCGGCTCTATCCTTGGCCACCCCGCTCAGACCCGCGCCTTCGTCGTCCAAACCGCGCACGACCTCGGCTACGACGCCTCTGGTTCGAGACACCAGCATTCTGGCTCGATCACCTCGCTCAAGAACAACGAGCGATCTCGACTGCTCAACAACGGCTCCACCGACTACGGCGCCACCGATGTCACCGCCGATCTCGAAGCCGGTTCCCGCTCCCCCGCTGCCCGCAAGAACGGACACTCGCACGCCAACGCTTCGCACGACGACCACTCCCATTCGGCAGACGCACACGACGCTCCCGGTCACGGCCACTCGCACGGTGGAGGCCACTCGCACGGCGAAGGCAGCATGAACATGCGCGGTGTCTTTCTGCACGTTCTCGGTGACGCGCTCGGCAACGTCGGCGTCATCGCAGCCGGTCTCTTCATCATGTACTCGGATGCCTGGTGGAGGTTCTACTCGGATCCCGCCATCTCGTTCCTCATCACCATCATCATCTTCCACTCTGCATTGCCCTTGTGCAAGTCGGCTTCGTACATCCTCTTGCAAGGCGTGCCCGCCTCGGTGTCGCTCGAAGCGGTTCGTCACTCGATCATGAGTGTCGAAGGCGTGCTCAACCTGCACGAGTTGCACGTGTGGCAGCTGTCCGAGAGCAAGATCGTCGCCTCGGTGCATGTGTTGGTCGACTGCTCGTCGGGACAGACGGAAAAGTACATGACGATTGCCGCCAAGATCCGCGCCAATTTGCACGGCTGGGGGATCCATTCCAGTACCATTCAGCCCGAGTTTGTGCCTGGCGGCTTGAGGGAGGCGGCCATCCTCAGTGGTGTCCAGGTGGCCGAGAGCGATCGAGACGGAAGGTTGAGGACCGTCGAGGGCAGGTTGGTCGAGAGAGAGGTGCAGAAGGTGGATACCGCCTGTTTGATCGCTTGCGGCGTAGATTGTCAGACTGAGACCTGTTGTCCGCCTACGTCCAAGGGTGGAAGTGGCTCGTTGACGCCGCGCGAGCAGTAGAGGGAGGTATCATGGATCCCTTTGTTTTTGAAGAATCGTTTTCTTTTCGTGCTGTGTTTTCAACTATCCCCTTAATCAGATCGTTTCAGTCACCCTTTCGCTGCTTTGAACACCCGCCACCTCGACACAATCATATCGTAACAAAAGGAGAGAGCCGGCTCTTTCTTTTTGTTACGATATGAATCCGCTGATGACAAGAGTGGAGACGTTTCGAAACACAAACCGCAGGGGTATACTGTACATGGACCACATCTAAGAAGGAATCAGAAAAAGCTCCAGCGACCAGCCCTGGCCTCTGCTCTGCCCTGCTTCTCCTGATACACCTTGACCAAGTCGCCCAACCTCTCCATGACCAATTCGAGCTTCTCCTTCCTCTGCTGCAGATCCAGATGCTTCCTAACCCCGGGATTCTCCCTCGCAAACTTGCCCAGCTCGGCTTTGTCCAGATCGTATACCAGCTTGGCGTCAATCTCGCGTGGGAACTGGTAGAAAAATTCGGAGAGCAGCTCGATGTTGATAAACATCACGGCGGTATACGTCAGCTTGTCGGCGACAATGTTGAGAAACGTTTCGGGACAAAAGGCCTTCGATTCGGGTCCTGAACGACACCGTTTGGATTGGAGGCTGCCCAGACGCGTACGCAGCATCTTGGACCGTTCGGTGAGGAAATGAGCTTCACGAGCTTTGATCAGCAGCGCCGAGTTATAGTCGGGCCGCGTTGGATCGTTGCTGTCGTCCTCTTCGTATTCGATCGAGGCGTCGGCGGCGGATGCGACTTCGCGTGCACGCAGTCTGGCCTGAACACGTCTTCGCTCTCGCTCTTCCAGAGCAGTCACGTACTCCATGGCGCCCTTCAACCGCCTTGCGCCCAGCATCTTTTTGATGCCGTTCAAGGCCGCATCACACATGCCCAACTCTCGTTCCACCAGCTGCATCGACCTCTGCCTTCCCGCTTCCCACTCACTCGGCTCTACCTCGACCTCGTACTTGAAAGGCTTGACGCAGTTCTCCACCTGGTCAGCCGTCAATCCAAAACGATCGCGCAGGATTGCCGTGCTGAAAGCGACAATCCTCTCGGCCGCATCGGGATGATGGTTGAACGGCTCCGATTGCGCCAAGTGCTCGACCTGGGTTCGGATCGAGTCGACGACCAGCTGCGTGGAGAGCCGTCCGATCCCTGACTTGGTCAACGCCGACGAAGAGGCGTCGAGCTTGTACTGCCAATACTTGTCGAGATCTTCGGGCGACACTTTGCGTGCATCCGCCAGTTGCGACAGCTCGGGCGTTCGCGCGTCGCTCCAGTACATCTGCGCAAGGATGTCCATCACTTTTTCGTCCAACGCCTGCTTGAGCAGGGCTCTGACCTCGGGTTTGCCAAAGTTGGACGCAAATTCCTTGAAGCGCAGCTTGAGCGCATCCATCGTCTCGGCCACGTACGATTCGGCCGTGATACTGCGATCGTTGTACTGCACTTTAAACTGATACGACGCCTCTTCCAACTCGACCTGCACTGCGTTGGCAATGCCGTGCAACGACGAACCCATGCTCTCTTCCAACACGGTCATGAGTCGCCTTCGTAGCGTATCGGTACCCGTCATTGGCTGAACACCTGCATTCCTACCGCGAGTCGGCGGTTTGAAATGCTCGCGATTCGCGTTGAAGTAATCCGACTCTTGCTTCATGACCAAGCTCGACATTCGCCCTTCTCCCGTGGCTCGGTCGTGACCCTTGCCACTCTGGAAAACGCCCAGATTGTTCTTGCAAACAACACCCACATAGCCCAGCGCCAGCGGATACTTGTTATTCGAGAGGATCCCGGCGCCCACCTCGGGCGGCACCAGATCCATCTTGGTGACAACGCCAATCGTACGCAGTCCAAGCGGATCTACCTGCCTACTGGCTCGCAGAGCAGGCGAGTTGGCAAGGTCGACATCAGCAGCGCAGACCGCCAAGATGATGTTGGGCTCCTGGATGTATTTATGACAGAGCTTTTGGATCTTTTCGCGCAGTTCGTCCGGTTGGTCCATGCTGGCAATCTGAACGTATCCAGGAAGGTCGATGAGCGTCAAGTCCGGAACATGGGGACTGTGGATGCGCAGCTCGATCGGCTCATCGCTAACGCATTCAGAAGCGGGGACGGCCATGTTGAGATCGTAGAGCGTCTTTTGAACATGCGAGAAGTCGGTGATGCGGCCAAGACCGAGGCCGGGGAACTCGGCGTATTCAACGACGGTATCCTTGGTTTGGCGGCCGGGTCGGGCGGCGGGTGTGTGGATGAGAGTAAGCTCGATAGGTCTGCGCGTGACCATGTTGTTTCCCTTGGGCAGGAACTCGTGGCCGACAATGGCCTCGAGGACGGAGCTCTTTCCACTGCTCTGCGAACCGATAACGACGATCGAGGGGAGAGTGAGTTGGTCCGACTCGTGGTCGATTTCTTTGAGGATGTTGCGAACTTCGATGAGCTTTCTCGTGAGCAGCATGAGTTCTTCGGTACTTCCCTTGGGCGCGCCATCTGCCGAATCTCCGGAAGCCTCGTCGTCGCCAAAGAGGGAAGAAGCAGCGACTGCAGCTACACCGGCCAAGTGAGGCCCACCATTGGGATCAGATCCTCCATCTCTGCCTGCTTTCGAATAGTCATCGCCGCTTGCATCTGTTTCTCCCGCATTGGTGCGCGCAAAGAGATTGCGCAGGAACTCAGGCGTCTGCAGCTTTGGCAGCTCAATACCGTCCATCTGCTCTGAAAACGCCTCCCAACCGTCTCTTGCGCTTTCGAGCGCGTCTGCGCCGAATTCGGACAGCCCACTGTACGCCTCTTTGGCGCGATCCGAAAGACGTCCATACGAGCGACCAAGCATATCCCTAAACTCGTCCACTTTGTAATTGGCATATGCAAGCGCGCCACCACCTGCTGCGATACCATACGCAGGCAGACGAGCCGCCCGAAAAGCAGCTTTGGGGACCGAGTTGAACGAGATGGCACGCACATGCATGAGACGGCTGCCGCGCGCCGAGGGTGCGAGGTTGCCGTTGATGGCGGCATCTAGACTGGAGGGACGGCGTCCAGCGAAGCGCGACAGAGGCTGGCGAGTGTACACGTGGTATGCGCGAGCACCTACTGGGGAGGAGCGGCCAGCCGCACGCTGAGCGATCCTGTTGACGCTTTGATACGAAGACATGATTTGCCGAGAGTAACGCTCGATTGCGGGGAAGGAAGCGGTCCTAGGGTGTACTGATAACGAAAGAGGACCAGACGGCCGAATCAGCCTAGTCCATTGGTTCCTAGGCGATTGAAGTGAATCTGCGATGATTTGACGGGCTGGATAGGATAGAACGATGGGTGATATGGTGGCGAGAGGGCACGAGATGCAACGTTGACAGTCGGACGTGTGGTAACAAAATGGCTGAGCCAAACAACACTCATCGCGGCTGCGATCCGACCAAAAAATGCTCCACTTTACTTGTATCTTTTATTTATTTTTATTTATGATTTTTTTTTTTTTCAAAAGGCATGGATGGCTAAGTCGAATTTTTGGGGGTTGTGAGACCCTAGCATTACACATGTTGAAAGAATTCGCAAGGCAAGGAGAACGCGTCCATTAACGCGGCGCGCAGCCCGCAATTTCTTCACGGGTTGCGCGGCGAGACCAACACCTGCTGACTCGAGCAACTTCTCTCTGAACCTTTGGCGTCTTTCGTCTCGTTCACACCACACCAACCCAACTTCTGTTCCCACATGACCGTCAACATCACTTCGGCCACCACTTCAGACGATACTCGCCCCACGAAAACCGCCAAACTCACTCACATCACTTCAATCGCCATGTCTGCTCCATCCTCCTCGTCGGCTCTGCGCCTTCTCGTGCAGCGCCATCCGGCGCATCCGCTCGCCAAGCTCCCTACCCGCGGTTCTGCTCTCGCGGCGGGATACGATCTCTACTCTGCCGAAAAGGTTGTTCTTCCACGCGGTGGTCGAAAGGTCGTACAGACAGGCATCTGTCTTGCCATCCCCACGGGTCACTATGGTCGTGTAGCCCCGCGTTCCGGTCTGGCTAGCAAGCACGGTATCGATACCGGTGCCGGCGTGATCGATGAAGACTACCGTGGTTTGTTGGGCGTGTTGCTGTTCAACTTTGGTGATGCTGATTTTACCAGTGAGTCGCATAAAGACGTTTTGTTCGACCAAAGGGAAAAAAAGGCCGTTTGCTAATCGTTTCTCTTATCTTTGCGCCGCACAGTCAACGAGGGCGATAGAATTGCTCAGCTGATCATCGAAAAGATCTCCACCCCCGAGGTGCAAGAGGTGGACAGTCTCGATGAGACGTTGAGAGGCGCTGGTGGATTCGGATCGACGGGAGGGTTTGGTGCAGCTGCAACGGCGACAAGCGCTGCTGATGCCTCGGCTGCTGCCGTGGCTGCTGACTTGCCTGCCGAGGTCAACAATGCTTGATTTTCGGACGACTTTTCATTCGCCAACCGTGGCCCCCATCATACACATACAGTACAGTGCAATAGGAAACAAAATCGATCCAAGGGGTTATGCGTGTTCGTGTGTGCGTGTGATAGAGATGCATGCCGTGATCTGCTTCAAAAGTTCTCGGGATGCCACAACCTCCAGCAACTCTCGTGAAACACCAGTCCCGTCTTTTGAACCACAATTCTCTCACCGTCCTTGCCTCCCTCCTCTTGCGCTTCGCCTCGCAGCACCTCGGACAGCGAGTCGCCTTCGTTGACAGTAAAGCCGTCTGAAGGGATACCGCCCGCACTTGCTCCTTGCTCCGCCACTGCACGTCCAAAATGTCGAGGCGTCATTGTGCCATCCCCGTCCTCAGCTTCGTCTCTGTTACCAACCTCGTCTTGGACCACCGCGTCAATCGAGCCCCTCCTTTCAGGCCCATCATTGATCCTCAACGAGAAGCCAACACTACTCGCCGAAGAATTCGACCTTTTCATAGCCGCCCCGCTTCCGCTCCCATTCGGCTGAACCGGCCACGACGGACAACGCTCCATAAACTCCGCCGCAAAGTACCCATCTACCTCGCTTAGCTCTCCACCACCGCCACCTTCTCCGCTTACGCTGGCGTGTCTGCCACCTGCACTGCTGCTTGTAGCCTTGTCCCCATTGAGCCACGTGAATTCCGAAGACGCAGATCGGACCACTCCCTTTCCCTTGTCGATGCGCGGCGAAGCAAGAGGCGCTGCTTTCTCGTCGTACGGCGATTTGGCTCGCCGATGGTGCGTTTGCAGTAGCGAGGGCGAAGGCGTGAGCATCGACGTGAGCTGGGTGGCACTGGCACGTCGACTCCCTGCGGCAGAGGAGAAAGAGGCGTTACGCGATTGTGCGAACGCTTTTCTCCGAACGTCAACGGTCTCCGCGTCTTTGCCTGCGTCTGAGGAAAGCGAAGGGATGGCTGCATCCTGTCCATTGGCCGAAACCACACTCGCGGCATTGATTCCGCGCTTCGGACCGATGAGAAGTATACCGCAACCAGCGCATTGGGCACTCGCACCATCCGCCGGCCTCCATCCGTGCTTTCGTTGCGCATGCAATTGGCGGAATTGGTGAAAGGTGTCTCGGTCGAATAGCTTGTTGGTGATCGCAAGCAGTTCAGATCGCAAATGATATGCGGACAGCATGCCATCCAGCACGGATCGAATCTCGGCGTAATACTCTGCTGCACCACCTTGATCCCTGGTTGTGCCGCTTGCTTTGCTGTTCGATGTTGACTTTGCGTCGCTGTCGGAACCCGTGAGTCTGCGAAAGAGTGCTGGGAAAGATACAGCTTCAGCAGCCGTCGAGGAGATCAGATCCGAGAGCGTGTCCTGAACGATCTCTCTCACACCATTGAGCAGTTGCTTGGGACGACGCGGAATGATCTCGTTGGAAGCCTCGGAAGCAGCAGCTCCCAAATGCGCAACGTCATGAACCAGACGCACAAGACTGCGCAGGAGTCGGTACCATACTTCGTCCGTGTCCAGATGCTCTCCCTTTCGTTGACGTGTCTTTGGTGTGGCATCATCCTCGTCATCGCTCTCATGGGCTCCTCCAAAAGCGTTCGCGCGCTCGATACAAAGTCGAACAGCGACATTCACGCAACGCCTGACATCGCCCAGCAGCTCATCTGCCACTGTCGAAGCAGAATCACGACCGACAGACTCTGACGAAGCCACATAGACAAGCGAGTCGGCCGTCCTAGCGCATGCAGCATCCAGCTCTTCGAAAGCCTCTTTCGATCGCCCGAGTCGGTCGAGCGCCCACAGCACTGCATCGCTGTTGGCCGCTACCCTGCTTCCATCAATGGCTGCCTCGACGCTGCGGTACTCTTGGACAAGTCGTTCGAGGTCAAAGTAGCTTGCGCCTTTCGCGTCCAAGTTGCGCACCACCGCTTCGGGATCGTATCGGCATAAGAGGTCGAGGTAAGCCTCTCGCTCTTTGCGCGGAAGATGTTCTGGATCGGCTCGGCCCACATCCGCATTGTAGCTCGTAGCTGTGATATCTTGGCGTGCGACGGCTGTCGTCCAGCCTAACTCCGCATCGGCTGTATCTGCTGAATTCAAATTGGCTGGTCGAGATGCGTCTTCCTTGCTCACCTGCAAAGGCTCGAAAAAGCACTGCAAATACAGCAACAGCCTCTTTTCGTCCACCTGTGCGAGGCGCTGCAGCACCTTCTCATGCTGGTTCGGGAAGAAGCGATCCATCAGACCCGCAGTCTTGAGCGGATCAAGATCGAGCAGATCGATGACATGATCTGCCAATTGCTCGTGCAGTCTGACCTGCAGCTCGTGTCTATCGGGCGTATCTCTTCTCGCTGCGTTGAAGAGAGTCTCTTCGAAGTGCGCGAAAGCATTGCCTCCGGGCGTCTTTGCCTCCTCTTCGTCGTCCCTGTCGGCGGGATAGGAGAAGTCGGTCTGCAGATGCTCTCGGAGATACATCGCCAGCAATCGATCCCACTTTTTTTCCTGACGGAACGCCGATCGCAAGATGCGATGGAACGAGGCGCGCTCAAATGTGTCCAGCCAGTCATCGTCAAATCGGGGTTTGTAGTGCGAAAGAAGGCACTCGGCTGCCAACTCTCGGTCCTCGTGTGTCGACTCGATCACCTTCGTATCCTCTGAGTGACTGGAGACGGGGAGCGCGAGCGAGCGCAGAAGTAAATCGACGTTATGCTGCGAGAGGCGGATGAACTGCGGATACTTTGGCGCATTGCGTGCGACAAAGATGTGGGCAAAGATGCGGGCAACCAGCGGCAGCTCGGGCGATCTTGAACATTCCGAACGACGGCCTGCCGAAGCTCGCTCGCTCGACATGTTGGGGTGCGCGAGGTCGGAATTTGACACGGAAGAGCTTTGCGGACTGGTCAGCTCAAGCAAAATATCCACGATGAGCTGCCTGCTGATCCTTTTGCCCACCACATCCTCATCATCTAGGAAGCCATCTTCAAATGCGAGGTCCAAAGCATCCAGGAAAGCCTCGGCATCAAACTCCAGCAATAGTCGCAGGTACGGATATATGGGTTCACGCTCTCCATCTTGGTCCTCTTCGCTTGCCTCGTCGCGCTCTTGGCTGGACCTTGCCTTGTCATCCAGTCCATACAGCACCAGCTTTCCGCCGGGACCTGGGGGCCACAGCGTACATCCTCCCGAAAAGACAAAGGAGTAGATCGAGCTCTTGGCCTTGCTTGCCTGTTCCTCCTGTTCAAAGGGCTCCTGGCTGGGATATTTGTTGCCGGTGAGGATGACGGACAGGTACGAAAAGATGCGATAGCCATCCTCGATGTCGCGTTCTTCCAGTTCCCAGTCCGGGACGGCCTCCATTTCCTGTTGGTCCGCCGCATCCGAGACCCGGATGTGGGCGTACGGGTCTTCGTTCGCCTGATTCGATTCTGCCATGCTGACCTTTTGCCAACGACCAATGGCGCGCCGCAGCGGGTGCAGCAGCTCTATGATGGGCGAGACATAGTCTTGCAACGCAGCATTGAACACGTAGATCAAAGCGTCGTAGAGCCTTCGATCAAGGCACAGGGAAAGAGCTTGGTCAAGATCGAGGGACTTGGGATCCACATGCCAAATGATGCGTTCCGCCTGCGAATACTCTTGCCTGTCTCTGCGGAAAGCGACCAGCCTCTGGACCACGGGAATCGGCAACGACCGCAGCTCTCCTGAGACGATGAAATCTTCCATCTGGCCGACAAAGATCGCCTCAATACCGTTGTCCTCGTACTTGTCGTACAGCGTGTCAAAGAGGAAATCGAGATCGTTGAGCGAAAGACATGCACGAGCACAGACGCGGGCGAGACCTTGAAAGAGCGAAGTTCTGTCTACCCCGCGGCCGTCGGGCGTTACGTGCGTAGAGTCGGTCAAGCGGTCCGGAGAAAAAGCATAGTCTGCAGAAGCTGACATGAGCTCGCGGAGCTTGTCTGCTACAACCAGCGTGCGCTCGGCTGGATCTGAGGGCAGCCCGACGGCGGAGCCAAGAGACTTTCCCTGATGATACAGGGTAGCCAGTTGGATTGCAGACAAGAAATCGCCCTGCGCGACGTAGAGGAGCAAGCGGTCTGCCCAAGAAAGAAGGGTGCCAACGACGAGATCTGACTGGGTGAGGAAGAAGGAACGGCCTTTTGAAATGCGAATGCTATGATTCAGAGCCCACGACCGAGTATCGTGGATTTCCTCTGTCTCCACGGCGTCGTCCTGTGGCTCGGCATGCGGATCGTAAGGCTTGCCTAGCAGAACAGTATCGTAGTAGCGCTGCTCGACCGTTTTGGCCAGGATAGCAGATGCGCTGCCACCCCTCATACGCTCCGTCACCTTGCCAGCGCGACAATCAAAGAGCGCGAGGCCAGATTTGGTGGTGAGCATGAGCAGATCAGGGCTGAACCATTGTAGAGCAATGATGCCGTCTGGCTCTTCGATTCCATCTTCGCCTGTGAGCTCGACCGGATCCACTTCTTCCACTTCAGGGCTCGGTGCAACACCGTTTGCGGAGCGCGCAGCTCGTGGGTCAGGTAGCTGCACTACTCTCCTCACCTTGAGCCGCACGAGGTGCAAAGTGGGTCCAAACGAAAAGGCGAGGATTGGATTGGTCTGTCGTCTGCGCTTGCCGTCGGCCTCGGTGGATGCAGGATACCAGGCAAGGCAGCCTGGTTGTGGTGCGGAAGGCTCTGTCATGGCAATGCCGTTGGCCTTCTCGGCTGGCTGCGTGCGACTGACCTTTCGATACCACGTTCGTGGAGAAGGCTTGAGACCAACCAGGACCAATTTCGAAGGTGTGATCATGGCGACGAAAGTGGATTCATCAGCGGCGTGAGGTCTCGGCCCCAGAGGCAGCGGACTGAGCTGAAAGATTGTGTTGCGCTTCTTGCCGTCGCCTAGACCAAGCTCATCCTCGTGCTCGTACTGCGGATATTTGCCAAGCAGACGAAGAGTGTCGTTGGAGCTGACGCCAAGAATCTTGCCAAGCGCATGATAGAATGCGAGGCCTTTGTTATCGGCGGTGACGATGGCGGTGTGCCGGAGACCGATGAAGCCAATGTGGACGATGGCAGAGCCGGAGAGGTGACCTTCCTTTTTGCCTGACTTGACCGAGGACAGAGGCACGGGAGGCACGTGTCGAGCGGTACGTCCCGGGTTGGCCAAGTCGTAAAGAAAGATGTTGCCGGATGCATGGCCGACGCCGAGGAACGAGTGATCGGAAGAAAAGGCAAGAGCAGTGACGGCATCGCCGTGACCTCTTGCGTCGTGTCCGCATGAAGCTATTGGTTCTTGTGCAAAGTCGCAGACGATCGTCTTGCCACCTTGTGTGCCAACGGCGATGAGTCCGCCGGCGACAGCAAGCACAGTTGGGACCGGTTGCGCAGCATCGGGGCTAGATTTGGCATTGGCGATGACGCGCCGCAAGGCTGACCATTTGACAAAGTCGCGGCTGAGCTCGTTGCGCTCGTTGGACAGGGTCTCCTTGAGAGCATGTTGCGAGGTCTCGCTGGCATCGTCTGCTCCTCCACCCAGCACGAGATTCTGGGCCAGACTCTGACGGTGAGCCGAGAAGGAAGAGCTGACGGGGTCGCTGAGGAGGGATGTGGCGCTCTGTGCTGATGTCGTTGCGCCGTTGAGGGGTCCCCCGTAGGGAAAGGAGGCACGTGGACGGCGGCGCTTGTTCTGACCGACGATGGATCCACTGACACTGGTAGAAAATGAACTCTGTCGTGATCGCTGTGTGGTGAAAGACTCTGCGACGTTGGATCGACTCGCGTCGTCATGCTTTGATGAATGTGCTGCTGCTGCTGCTGCTGCTGTGAGGCCGTTTTGTGTGAACTCGTACGGCAAGGGAGAGCGCGGCTTTCTCGGTGATGTGGATGACGAGGGTGTGCCGGGGATGTCGCCTGATGACCCTGCAGATTCGATCTGAAGGTGCCTGGGCAAGGCAAGCGAGGCGCTAGCAGCTCTGCCTACGGATGCACGCAGACGAGACAGAGATGGATATGCGATGGGACGTTGAGGAGTGGATGCCGAGGTCATGGTGTTGGATTGTCGTAGCAGCGAAAGGCCGGTGCCCGAGGTGGATCTGGGAGTAAAGATGCGAGAAGAGGATGGCTGGGACGGCAGACGCTGGCGAGGATGAGATTGATGCTGGAGGGAGGTGGCGGACCTAGTATCGAAGCTGACGTCGTTGGGTAGAGGGTGCGGATACCGGAAGGAAGAGCCGTCATCGCTTGGTGCTCCTTCGGCATGACGAGGGGTCGTGTTGGATGCGGCATCGGCATCGGCCTGCAGGGTCGGCGCTTTCTGGGTGGTTGGGGAGGATGGAGATGCGAGAGACGAGTGTGCAGGGACATCCGTGGAGCTGTCGGCGGGGGCTGTGTGCGATTGATGCTCTGCATCGTCTCCGTCGTCGCTGCCGAGGATATCTTTGAGCTTGGCGCTATAAGTGTCTGAGCTCATCTCGCCAGAGACGGTGCTGTCGTCGGGAATGGATGTGTAGTTTGCCGCCGCTGTGTCGACGCCGTCGTAGACAAATTTGTCGTCGTCATCTTCCTCGACGTCCTCTTGCTCTGGTACGTGAATGTCATCATGGGCGGTGCCGTTTGTGAGGTTGCCACCTGAGGATGTTGGAGGGGCGATTTCCAGATCCGACGTTGATGTCTTTGGAGGCGATGCAAGGACATCGTCCATTTGCTGGTCATAAGCGGCGTCGCGTTCAGAGTGGAACGAGGCGATCCGCTCGACGTACGACGGCTCAGCTCCCCATGGATTCGAGGCGGACGAGTCGTTGCGCTCCATTTCGAACCCACCACCGAGTTCGAGGCTGCAGTCGATCTGATGATGCGTTGTGGATGCTGCGCTACTGCTGCTGGTGCAGGCGGCTATCGGGTTGCGACGAGAAGCGGGTGGCTCACCGTCATTTCGAGATGCTGAGTTGCGATGCGGGTTGAGGTTGATGATGATGATGATGCTGTGGGAGGATAGTGAGAGATGGCAGCTCACGATTGATCCACAGATGATGGTCTCGGCTGAAGCAAAGGTGGGAAGCAGTGAAGCGTCGAGGTTTCGACATGACCGCTTTCTGCAGCGGCCGTGCGTAGCGGGATGTATTTCGCTTTTGGAATTGAAAATGTCAGACCTCTATTCCAAACACGATTCGAAATTGCCCATGGTCGTGGGTAGGTCTCCAACGGAACCGAGCTGGTGGTGGCTTGGTGATGAAGAGTAGTCAGCATTTGGAGTCCGAGCAACCCCAAGATGGCTTGGCTTGCATTGCCGTTGTGTTCTGATTCCAGAGAAGCTGCAGTTGAAAAAATTCGGCAAGCTTTCCGACCCAGGCAACCGACTTTACTGTAACTTGGTTTACTCTTTCGTTCGTACCACGACCCGGCTCTCCTTTGTCACAGACGCGATTGGCATCAACAAGGGCAGCAATTCCGTCGACTTGGGCAAGATGGCTTTGTCACAATCGAGCGAGCAAGCCGCCTTCACCTCGCTGTACATTCACACACACGATGTTTCTCGCTCGCTGAAACCATCTGCCGACGGAGAATTGGCCCACGCCATCCACCAAACACTCCACTTTGCGCTCGATGGACATCCCGACGACTATACACCGTCATCGACCAACTCTGGAGCAGGTTCCGGCTGCGACCCACTAGCCACCATGCCCACATCCACCAGCACCGATGCAAATGGCGCTTCCACCTCTTCCTCGTCTGCCTCGTCTGCTTCTTCCGAGGCAAGCAAAGTCAAGAAGGGGTTCTTCGCAACAAACGACCGGGAGCGACCCTACATCTCATACCATTGGAACCCAAGATCAGCCACGCTGGCTCTACCTAACCCGGCCACCATCACCAACCCCATCGCCGATCCTTGCTCGCCAGATCATAGGAGCTCGTACGACATTACCGCCAAATTCTTCTTTCTCGATATCAACGATCTTTCGCCAGGCTTGGTCGATGATGCACTGTCACGCTTGACTTCGACTACGGGTATCATCACGGTGGATACGTTGGTCTTGTCTTTTCCCACACTCGATCTCGTCTCCATACCGCACGAGCACTCTCGATCGACGGCCTCTTCCGATGCACAGAACAACAGCAGCACTGAACACGGTGACCGTGAATGGGTGTCTGCGGTGAGAGATGTGTGGTCGCATGTCTCCCAAAATCCGCAACTCTTCTCCCTCGGGTTGGCCGACATTTCTGCATCCAACTTGCATCTGCTGCTCAGCTCGCTTTCTCCACCCGTCGAGCCACCGTCGATGCCTCTCTTTTCACCTGCAATCCCCATCTCGACCTCTGCATCCGAACCCTCTTCCACCACCTCCCAATCCGAACAAGCCAACTCGGACGTTCCTTCCGCCTCCACTTCCACCCAACTCGGAGGCACCGGATCTTTCTGGAACGTGGAATACTCGATCGTCAGTTCTGCTCGTCGTCCACGCTTGGTCTCGATCAACGTCAAACAAGATCCTTGCGCGTTTGATCGCCAATTCGATCAGTACTGCTCTACCATGGGTATTCAACTCGTAGCACATGGAGATAGGAAGGACGTGTTGCCACAAAGGACGCTACCGGCTCTGATGGACGAGTTCAAGGACAAGTTGCCGATCAAGCTGCAGCACGGCAAGCAGTTAAGGCCAAAGTGGGCCTTGAAGTACACCACACTGATCAGGGATAGGGGAGTCTTGGCTGATAAGGGTTATATTGTGCATGTTGATACTCACTAGATGTCATTTGTCGATCGACCTTCTCGTCTAACGGAAACAAACATCAAAAGCTTCAATGCTCTTTGCACTACGAGTTCGCGTCCGTCTACAGATCGTCTGTGCGAGCTCGTTTGATAGGGCTTTCGCTCCCATTTCCCGCTTCTCCTGCTGCATTCTGGATCGCGTCCGTGATCACCTGCGGACGCACCGTTTCTCCTGCACGCGCCTCGCTCGGCTTTCCTGCTGCTAACGGGACAAAGTCGCTGTCCCATTTAGCGCTTGGGTCGTGCACCGTCGACGTCTCTACCTCCATCCCACCCTCTTGCTGCTGCTGCTGCTGCTGCCCCGATCGGTCATCGATCAATCTGCAAATTGGATCAACAAAGTACAAATAGTCTTGGCGTACGTACGTCACCAAGTACGGCGTTGCACCGGACCTGTCCCTCAGCACCTGATCCAGCGACGTCTCAGAGACAGCCGAGTCGTTGTACTTGTACCATTTGCTTCCATCGCCTCCGCCGCGCAGGTTCAAAAAGTAGTGCCCGTGACTCGCCTCTCCGCGATGCATGAATACCGCCACCAAACGGTACGAGAAGCGTCGCTCGTCGGCCCAGATCGATGCCATCTCGGTCTTGAGCGTCTCGATTTCTTGTTGAGCTTGCTTGATCTCTTCGTGTAGCAGCTTGCCCTCGTCTCGTAGAAGAGTCGGCAGTCCGGGATCGATCAGTTCCGAAAGAGCCGGGGGCAGCGAGTTCGTGACAGCGCTTGACGGTGCAGGAGCAATCCTGCCTGCGCCTGCGTTCATGTCCGCAGCCGTGTCTGATTCATCGCCCTTGGCACGAACCTCGTCAAGCTGCGCTGCCACATCAGCCAACGAAGGCAATCTCGCAAGCTCCTCAACGGCATTCGCCGCCTGGCTTAGCGTCTGCGTCAGGTGGAAATTGGCACCGTCTTTGCAAGCCGCCAGCTTGGCTCGTAGCTCCTCGATCCTTTTGCGTTTGGCCTGATAGTCCAGCCTCTTTGCGATGCGCACAGCGTCACCACTGTCATCCCCCTCAAAGTCCATATAACGGTCCATGTACAGCGTCTCGGGCATGTCCAGGTGTGCTTGCGACTTGAACGCCCTCATTGTGACGCGATCGTACTGCACACGCTGCATCTGAATCTGCAACAGCGGCGGAGCAGCCAACAGAGTGACGGAGCGGCGCTGCACAGCGCCAGAAGTGGCCACAAACGTGTCCGAGTCGAAGAAGCCGTCGAACCCATCGTAAATGTCGCGTCCCTCCTCAAGAACGTCAATGGGTAATATCTTGAACACCTCATGCTTGATGTGTGTGCTGGGCTGCTTGTGCGGCTGCGCCGGTCGAGTCAGGGAGCCCTCGGCCTCGCTGTTCGTAGGCGGGATGGTATCAGCCTCGATGCGTTGGCACGTTTTGCCGAGGAACAAGCTTGTGAGAAGGTCCTCGCGGTTTTCGCCGTCCGCGTTGTCTGTCGACTGCTTCGCTTTTCCATCACCATCAACATCCATGTCTTGCTCGACCACAGCTCCCTGGTGGGATTCAGCCTCGCCACTCACAGCAAGCGCAACTTCGAGCTGGAACATGCAGTTCTCCAAGCATTCCGACACATCCTGTTGCGCTCCTAGCTGCATCAGCGAGTTGCGTCTCGCAGGGGGTGGCAGAGCCGCCGATGTGGACTCAGCAACCGTTGATTTGCACACAGGACGAGGTGGCAAGGGTGGTGCAGAGGAAGGAAGGGCCGATGCAGCAGCAGTCGATGCTTCGTTTTCGGCAGAGATGGGCTCGTCTGCTGTGGTATCCATCGAGTCGCCCACCGTCGCTGCTGTATCTGTTATGGAGCTTGCGGAGGTCGGGTGCGGGTCCACGATTGCTGCAGGATCCGAGGACAGGACAGGGGGAGCTGGGGCGTCGGCCTTATTATCCACAATTTCTGAGAGCGTGCCCGTCTCTGGGACCAGGCTGTGCTCGGCTTCGAGTTCCTCCGCGCGCGACGAGACCAATGCCAGGTAAGCCAGCTCCCTCTCCGGACGGACAGACAAAGCATTGGCATGGATGAGCTGATGAAAGAGCTCGCCAAGCTGGGCCACGAACCTTCGACTGCGTTGCAACTCTCGCGGAGTGATCAGTTGACCACCCACCCTTCGCTTGGTGTCGAACTCGAGCTGGTCGATTTGCGCAGGCTCAGTGAGAGTGGCTGCAGCTTGCAAGACACGGTTGCGAATCACGGTGATGGAGAAAAAGTACTGCAAGACCGAGTTGAGATAGCATGTGTTTCCGATATTGTCGATACCGGCCGGAACGTCGTTCGACGGCAGCTGCTGCCAAGCCTCTGCGACCAAGTCGTTCTTTTCACCTGTGCGCAGAAAGTGACGCAGATATTCGCTGTTGCGGTGTTCTGCGATGGCACGCAAAGCATGGCGCAGAGCGTCTCGCCGCGCAGGAGCATCTGCTACGTAAAGGTCGAAAACGGCCAAGACCGTGGAATCGTCCATGTCTGGATTGGCGTTGAGCATGTTGCAGGCCTGGTCAATGTCCATGTCAACATCCTCATCGAGCGCTTGTACCAGCCTCTCGGGGCTGCCGAGGTGCAGAGTGATGATACGCAGCGCATCTTTGACGGCGGCATGCTCGGATGCGTCGTTGTTGATCAGCACCTCACGCGCGCGTGCCTTGTAGTTGTCAACGATCAAGTCGAGAGAGATGCTCTCTCTCGCCACGTCGGGCCCGAGATGAGCGGCAGATAGGTAAAGGCGCTCATAGGCTTGATCGATGTCGCGAGGAATGTACCTGCCTTGACTGCGTTCGTATGCGATGAGCTCCTCGAGTATGCGCGATGTGCGGCGCTGAGACTGATAAACCTCGTTGAGGGCTGCAAAGAGCTCAAGAGCCGTGCGGTCTCGATTGGCCTGCATGTTGATCAAGTAGCCAAACTTGACGAGCTGGTCGTGGGTGGTGCTGGAAGCACCTAGTGTATGGAATGCCTCGAGAGTAGCTGGAGGCAGGTCCTTTCTGTATGTGGTGTCGAGGTGATCTTGACGCCAGCCAATCATGTTGAGAAGCGACTCGGACGCAGAATGCACGTTAACGCGCGTAGCAACGCCCTTGTCTGGGGCATTGATGAGGGAGGAAGTCGGTCTGTTCTTGCGCAATTGATCGATGTGGAAAGCGAGCCACACGCTAAGCTCGATCCAGGCCCGTACGTTTCGACGCAGAATCGTGTCCGCATGGAATGCATCGGTCGAAGCAAGCTCAGATGGCTCGGTCCCAGCTGTGCTTTCTCTCGATGTCGCGGGGCCTTTGGGCGGTTGAATGGCGCTGCGGCCGTCGGGCATGGGAGTCTCTGTCCAGCCTAGACTGAGAAAGATCTGACGGGAGAGCTGGTCCCATCCGAGCTTCTGTGTGAGCGAGACGCTCGTGGTTGGTGCATTGCGTCGCTCGCCATGCACATAGTTGCCGATCACCTTGAGAAGGACGCGAAGGGAACGAACAAAGGATTCGGGACCTGTGAGGCCGACGGCTGGGTCGCTTTCGCGATTCTCTTTGAATCGCATGAGCAAGTGCCGATCAACGATGGTGACGACGGTTTCTGGCGGACTGGAGAAGAAACGCTTGCCTGTGAGATAGCATTGATGCAAGTTGAACTCCTCGAGCACGGGGAGCGGTGCATCTGGCGTGGCTATGTTCCAGTGTTGTTGGAGCTGGACCGGATGTTGCTGTTCATGCGCAGGTATCGAGATGGGTTCTGTCTCGTATGCGGGTACCGAGCCGGGCGCCAGGTTGCAGGCTTCGTAGAGGTCGGTTGCGTCGTGTTGGGGAGGAGCGGGAGGCGGAACTCGATACATCTGCGATTGATTCAGGATGATGCGCCACTCGAGCGTCTCGGCGACGAAGAGGGCTTGTGGATGCGGTTTGCATGCTTGAATCTGTTCGATAGTGGGTGGTGGAGCGGATTCGGCGGATGAAGAGGTGGATGCAACGGCAGATGAGTCCTGGGTGGAAGGAGCCGGGGAAGATTGTGTATTTGGAGGTGAATCACGTTCTAGTGTGACTTTGCTCAGAGTCAAGTGCGGATTGAAGAGTAGGCCAGAGTCGTGCAAGCCGGTGGGTAACAGGAAGTGATAAGTGCGTGATGGAGCGAAAGGAGCGGAAGGAGCGGATGGAACGGCTTGGTTCGTTTCGAAACTGGTGGTCGGTTGCAATGTATGATCGTAGGATGGAGGGGGAGTGCGCGGCAGTATGGTCGGAGAATTGTGTTCAGTCTGTGAGAGATGTGCTAGACCAGGCGGTGTAGACGACTGAGAGCCAAAGACCTTTTTGTGGTCTTGTTCATCGATGGTAATGTCGATGGTCTCGTTTTCGTCGGCAGGCGCCGAAGCTTGATGAATGCCACCGTTGGCGCCGGTTGATGAGTCGGATGGCCGTGTGACATTGTCGACTATGTTGCTGAGATCGAATTCGCTCCGCTGCACACCCATGGTAACGAGGTGACCGACGACGTTCCAAGAGCCGGCTGCGAGGAGTGTTGTCGAGCTAAAGTGTCATGCAGATACCGAAAAGGTGACAAGTGCCAAAGACGGCCTTTGCATGCGTCGATGCGACTGGGCAACAGCGAGGAGTGCTTGAGTGTACCTGCACAGAGTGATCCAGGCCGACTTGTCAGTGAGTAGGATATGGCTGCCGGCCAAAATGTCGCAAAGTGAGGTGCAAGAAGAAGCTTGACAAGAACAAGTCTGCGCCGCAAATCGTGAATAATCGAACCACGTCGTGGCTGTCGGGTCAAGCGCTGCGCTAGGTGGAGGCCAGTGCGTCTGCAATTCGCGTCTTGTCAGAAGAGGCGAGAGATCGGGTTAAGTTGGAGAGTGAGCCTGTTGCGAATCTTGGCAGCCAACCATTCCAACTCAGTTGCCGGCCTGCTCGCAGACGCTTCTTTCTTGCAAGCATTTGGACGTATGACACGAGACAGATACAGACAGAGTCACAGTGTGGATTGAACGCTTCAAAACATCAACATCTGAAAGCGCAGCTGCTTGGTGCGCTCGAGGCTGAATCACATCGATCGGGTCGAGAACTGGAGGGTTTTGTATCGCGTGCGTTACTGTAACGAGCAATTTATAATACTGTAGTCTCTCTGAATTTGCTTCTGAAGCTGAGCGAAACAAGGAAAGCAAGCACTGGCCATCTTTGCATCATCACCCTTCTTACCATCCAACCCACTTGCACATGGCGCAACTCATCAGTCGACGAGGCTTGAATTCCACCCACTGAGTGAGAATCGGCTTGACTCCGACCTACATCTTCACCTGTCGGCGGTTGCGGCTCAGTCACAGCGCCTCGCTGTTGCCGAGGGTTGCAACAAGGCTGTCATCATGTCATCTACACCGCAGGCTGCCGCACAACCCGAACAGCAATCACAATACACCGAAGCACTCGAGCTCGATGAGACGCGCCTCGAAGCAGCTACACGTTCCGATCAGGGCGAAATCTTTGTCATCGAATGGCTTTCCAAAGCGGAACAGGCACTCGTCAAGGCCAATGTCGACACCATCAAATCCAGTCAGACCAGCTTTGAAGCATCCTTGCTCAAGCTTGCTTGCCCCACCGTCACTTTCGCAAAGACAGAAGACAATGCCATCGTCGTAGCGACCAATGCCGCAATTCCACGTCCAGGCAGGCCCACACGCCGTCTCCTCGCTCGCTGCATTCGGCTTCTTTTCCGTCGGATCGACTCACGCTCCCTCTTCGATGTGCTTCAAAATCTGATCCACGTCGCTGGTGAGGATGCCAAGGGCAAGACGGCAGAACGAGAGGTGCGCGTCGCTGCTCTCTACATCCTCGGCGAGGTCTTTGGTGCATTGGGCCAGCAGATCATGTCGCTCTTCAACGACATCATCAACCTCACCCAAAAGGTGTTGAAACACGCCAGTCATCCCGTCATCCTCCGCTACCATGCCCTGCTAGCGCTCCAAAAGACGCTCAATGTCGCAGGCAAAAGCTTGGGCGATCAGGCGGGCAAGGACCTCATCAAGGCGCTTCGTCAGGGCCTCTCGGACCGTGCAGGCGCTGTAGTGCGCGCATGTGCAGACTGCATCCTTGCCATCGTCCACCACGCTCAGCTCGTCACTGCACGCAACGAAGTCGAGAATCTCGTCTCGCCCGCTCTCAAAGCGATCGAGTCCGCCGATTTCGTTACAAAACGCGCCCTCAGTCGCATGCTAGCTGGTCTTCTCGCATCCACCCAAATCGAACAGGCTCCCGCCGCACCAGCGCCGACCAAAAAGACGACCAAAAAGAAGAAGGACGGCGTTGCAGATGATGACTCGGACGATGAGGACATCGTCCCATCCGCTGCAGCTGCTGCCGCAACCGCTCCTCGAGCCATGATGACTCCTGTCGGCATGCTCGACCAGCTTTCTTTGCCCTTCCTCCGCAGCTCCACCAACCGCAAAACCAAGGCTGCCCTTCTCGATGTCTATGCAACCCTCTTTGAGATGCTCGGCTCCGTCTGGGTCAATTCCAACTACACCGTCATCCTCAAACACCTCATCGACGATCTCCCTAACCACTCCCGCGGTTCATCCCTCTCGCGCGCGGATGTTCTCAACGTGCGTACCGGAGTCTCGCTCATCCTCCGCAAACTCGTCGGAGAGCGTATGCTTGGCGAGCAGGCCCAGGTGCTGGCCATTCAAGAGATCTGCGTCAACTATCTCAAAAAGTGGCCCGCCGTCATGCCCGATCAGCAGCCACCTTCCAAGACCACGCTGTCGCTCGCCTTGGCCGAGATTTCGGGTTTGCTCGTCCAGCTCGGAAGTGTGCCTCCGCAGGTGCTCGACGCTGCCTATGACCCGCTCATCCGCTGTCTTGCTCATCCCAGCCACTCGGTGCAGGTGCAGGCATCTTGGTGTCTCAAGACGCTGTGCCAGGTGTCGCCGGTCCACCTCTCGCCTACACTGGCTGCGGTGCTCGAGTTGCTCAACCGAGATCTCACCACGCTCGCCAATGGCGGAGGCTCCGTAGGAATCGGTCAGCTTTCCAAGCGTGCAAACGGACACGCCAAAGGTCTGGCTGCCCTCATCAGCGTCATTCCGCAACGCCCTCTATACACCTCGTTTGCCATCAGCTCCAAGGTGCTCTCGCTTGCCATTCAGCTGCTCAAAAACAGCGGCAACCACGATCTCAATGTCTCCACCGTCGAAATCTCGGTCGCCTGGACGCTCGTCGGCTCTCTTACATCGCTCGGTCCTAACTTCATGCGCCTTCATCTGCCCCAGCTGCTCATCCTCTGGCGCAACTCGCTACCCAAGCCCACTTCCAAGGACACGGCACCTGGCCCTTCGACGCGATCTGATGCTGAATGGGGCTTCCTTCTGCACGTGCGTGAATGCACCCTCACTTCCATCTTCGCCTTCCTCCTCCACAACGGCTCCAGCCTCGTCACCCTGGACACGGCACGAAGGCTTGTCGCACTGCTCAGCAACACGCTCGCCTTTGTCGACGGCTTTGCCGCTCAGAATCCACATCTACTGCAAGAGCACACGCCAGGAGCCGATCGCAACACCCTCTCGCTGCTCGACCGAGAATTCCTCTTGCGTCGACGCCTGTTCCAGTGTCTGACGGTGTTGGCTCACAATCCCGCCATTGAGCCGATGCAAGCTGGTCTCATCAAGACCACCATTCAAGCATTCGCCGACCCGGATCGATATGTTGGCAGCTCAGCTCAGGCGGCGATTGCAGCCAGCGCAGGCAACTTTACAAGTGTATGGGAGATGGCCGATGGATATGCCTTTGGCGTGACGAGCTTGCAGCGTGACGCCGAGACGTTTGTCTCCGACCCTGTCAGTGACCTTGAGGCCAGCGGTGCTGTGGCTCGTCCCGACTTGCTTAATCGCGATCTTGTCGAAATTCAGCTCGACGCGCTTCAGAGACGTCCGGTGCTCGGTGCTGCCGAGCACGACGAGCTCTTCCTCTACTCAACGACGCGCACCTCGGCATCCAGACGAGGCTCGCTGGACTCGGGTGCCGCCGCTGGCAACAATGCCGAACCTCGAGAGACGGCCACCTTGTCTCCCCCGGCCGCAACTGGCGTCGTCGATGCTGCGATTCAGCTCTTCACCGCCCTCTTTCCTTACCAGGATCGCGATGTCCAGGTGGCTGCGATCGAGGCCATGCTGGCTTACAGCAGAAGCACCAAGCTCGACAAGAATCCGGGTCGCAAGCAGGCCATTCAGATCAATGTGGTTGTCGCTATCCTAGGTGCGCTGAGGGTCGCAGTTCAAGGTGCGCCGGGCGCCAATGGCAAGCGTCCAAGCGGGTTCAACAACGATCGACTTAGCTCCGCCATCAAGAATCTGTTGCAAGACGCACTCCTCCAGGCAGATTCTTCGCTGCGTGCCGCTGCCAGCGAGGCTTATGGCAAGCTTGCGGCGGTGGCAGGCTCGCAGGCTCTGTCCAGTCAGGTGCAATTCCTCGTGGATCAGATCGTCGGCAATCGCGACCCAGATGCACGTGCCGGCTGTGCGCTCGCCTTTGGTTCCGTCTACAGGGAGGTGGGAGGCCTGGCAGCTGGCCCTTTGACCAAAACCATTGTCAATGTGCTCATGTCTCTCTCCAATGATCCACACCCGACGGTGCACTACAACGCCCTGGAAGCGCTTCACGTGGTCATCGACTCGGCCAGCTTGAGCTACAGCCCCTACGTCGCCAGCACGCTGGGTATGCTCGTCAAGCTGTACATGCTCGACACGCACGAGCCCGAAGGTGGCAGTGCTGGATCCGTCAATCTTCGTGCCGATCTACCTGCGCATCAGGCTGTGTGCCGCGTCGTCAATGCTCTGATTGGTGTTCTGGGTCCCGACTTACAGGAATCGGCACGAGTCCGCAGCCTGATCCACTGCCTGCTTTCCGAGTTTTCTCGCGAGTCCGACCCTGGCGTTGTCGTCGAGTCGACCAAGGCGCTTCAGCACTTTGGCCTCTTTGCTGCTCAGTACGTCGACGTCTCTGCCTGGATTGAACAGTTGCGCAAGCAGCTCACGGGCAAGCAGCGCACGCTCAAGCTTGCAGCCACCACCGCCTTCTACCAGCTCGTACAGCGTGAAGCGCTCGCTATGAGCCGCATTGGTGGCGACCAGCTTGTCGAAGAGTTTTTCGCCCAGCTCGACGAGGATCCCAAGCTCGATGGGGCGCGAGAGGTGATCCTCAGCTGGCTGCAAAAGACGGCCGATCTGGCGCCCAGTGGTTGGATCGACTTGTGTCAACGCATCATGTCGTCGGTGCCGAACCGTCAGAATGCAGGGGATGCAACTGCCAAGGGCAAAGAAGCGCTTCCCAGCCTAGCCACCATGCTGCAGGATGAGGAAGCGGCGGCGATCGACCTCGGCAACGACACAAACGCCGTTAAGCTCAACGCTACCGGCGGCAGCCGCTGGCGAACTCAGCTGTTTGCGCTGCGCTGCTTGCACGAGGTGTTTGTCACCGTGCGACAGGCTGGAAAGCTCGAACACTTCAGTACGCCTCCCCGAGCAGGCGACAAGGGACAAGCGCCTCCACAGCGACGTTTGCTGATGAGCAACCGTGTCGTCGATCTCATCCGCATGGCCTTCACGGCGAGCACTTCGGCCAACATTGAGATCCGATTGGAAGGGCTCGTAGTGCTGCGCGACGTGATCGAGTCGTTCAAACTTGCGCGCGATCCCGACTTTGAAGAGGCGCTGCTTTTGGAGCAGCACCAAGCGCCTATTGCTGCAGCCTTGACGCCGGCCTTCTTGGCCGATTCGACGCCCGAGGTGTTGGCGGCCGCGGTGCAGGTGTGCGCGATCTTTGTGTCTTCTGGCGTGATCAAGGAGGTGAGCCGCATGGGACGCATCCTCAAGCAGCTCGTTTCGACGCTCGACAGCTGCATGCAACCGAGCATGACCCAACTCGGCGACGTCAAGGATCTGTCGCAGAATGCCAATGCCATGCTGAAGATTGCCGTCTTCACTGCCTGGGCCGAGCTGCAGACGGCCAGCGCTACGCAGAGCTACCTCGAGAACGTCGTCAAGCCGCACGTCGCGCGCATTGTGCCTTACTGGATCGCGTGTTTGCGCGAGTATGCTAAGATTCGCTCCGACCCGGAGATGGACGCAGGCGGAGCACCCGGTGGTCCAGGACCGTCGATCAATGCGAGTCTCGACTCGCAGTACGCCGGATTGGCACGCGAGGTGGTGCTGCCGTACCACGAGCGGTCGTGGCATACCATCCTGCAGGCGGTCACGGGCCTGCTGCACGACGGGGATGAGCGCGCGCTTGCCGCTATGGATGGCGAAAGTGTGCCTACTACTGGCGCCACCGAGACAGCCGCAGCCAAGACTCGAAGCGAGCCGCGGCTATTCTTCTTTGTTCTGTACGGACTGGCGTTTGAAGCGCTGGCGACGCGATCGTCGAACAGCGTCGAGTCGGCGCAAGAGGGCAAAGTGATGCGCATCTCGTTGCGCGCCATGACGGCGCTCAGCAAGCCGCAGGTGGCGGGCTCGGCGCTGTTGCAGGAGGCGCTGTTTTCGGAGCTGTGTAATCTGTGGTATCGATTGGTGATGACCGAGCCACCTGCGGTCCAAGTGTCGGTGCTGGAGACCATCGGCGGTATGGCAGCGTCGTACGGTAAGCTGTTGCTTTCTGGTGACGACGAAGCAGCGGCTCAAGCCGGCAAGCTGCCGAACGAGGCCAAGCTGAGCCAGTGCTTGCGGGTGGTTGTATGCGTACTGCAGAATGTGCGCGCGGCACGTGGATCAGTGGAAGACAAGAGTGCGCTGCTGCGAGTGGCGTATTCTGCCTACATCGGGATCGTCGGGCTGTATCCCAGGACGATCCAAGAGGATCTGTTTGCAGTGGGATTCTTCACCTACTCGGAACTGCTCAAGGACGAAACTTCGGAGCAAGACCTGGTGGGACCATCGCTGGGATCGCTCAAGGACCTCTGCGAGCGCTCGGCGAAATCAGCCAAGCCCAACAGTGACGTTTTGCAACGCGCGATCCACGGGTTTGTGTCGCAAGCGCTGCAGCACGTGGACGATCTCCGCACGCGGGCTGGGCGTATTGCGCTGAACAAGACCAAAAACAGCCTGCTGGCGGTGGTGGTGGTGCTGACGGCGATCCCGGTCAACGTGAAAATGTCGCAGGCGGTAGCGGAGCATGCGTGTTATCTGATCGTGCAGAAGATGTTGGTGTTTGAGGAGGAGGTGGAGGCATGGAAGCAGGCTGGGAAAGAGGCGCAGGCGCTGAGTGAAGGGGTGGAGGAGATTGGGTTGACGGCGGTCCAGTGCGCCAGGACGGTTGTGCTGGCGAGTTCGCGCGGCAATGCGGCGCTGCTGTACTGCGTCGGGCAGCTGTTACCGGGATTGATCGAGTTTGTATGTCGCGCAGGACCGATGGTCGCATCCACGACTTTGGCAGCACGACCGATCGCTGCGCTGCGCGGAGCACTCGAGGACGTGATCAAGACATTCGCCGGTCTCATATCCGTCCTTCCAACCCAAGGCGAATTTCGCCCCCGAGCACTGGCCATCCTCTTACCGACGCTGCTCCTCCTCCTCTCGCCATCCCACGCAACCGAGTTGCACACGTTTACCGTCCGACAGCTCATCACCCTGGCCGCACAGAACGCCGCCGCGTTCAAAGAGGCAACGGCCGCATTGGATGGAGAGCGCAAGGCCGTGTTGGAAAACGCGATCCGCGCGCAGTTGGGCCAGTCGGCACAGGTGCAGGAGAAGACGCTGGGTGAAGCTAAGCCGCCGCCGACTTCGATTGCGTTAAAGTCTTTCGGGCAGTGAAGTCGTTGAGATGATGATAGAACATGTCGAGAGCAAAGCGTGATTGCGATTGCAGATGTGATACAGACGAGCGAGTGATCAAGAGATCAAAAGAGACGAAAGTTTGCCATCTGCTGTTCGTCCGTGTTTGCCTCTCCGACTGCCTCTGTTGTCTCCGCCATTTCCACCTTCTTGGTCGACTGCACCGCCTCTTCCACCTTCTCACTCAACTGCGCTACCTCCTCCAGCCTCTCCTTTCGCTCCCCGTCCTTCGGAACCAAACTAAGCCCGATCCTCCCCTGCTCTGCCGGCTCCCCCTGCACCTGCGCCTTCCTCTCATTCGCAGCCTGCGCCACCGACTGAAGGTTCATCTTCTTATACCTCTCGTACTCGTCGACCACGCTGATAGCGGCTGAGTTCTTGACCACCTCTACGACGATCCAGTAATCCGGAGCCGTCAGGTTGGCATTATGGATCCTGACGCTTTCGGCGGGATTGTCGGGATCCACGCCGGTCGGTATGGCTGCTGCGATGGTCTGGATCACGTCGTTCCGCTTGAGCTTGCTATGCGATCGAATGCGGGGGTCAATCTTGAACGTTTTTGCTTGGGCTTGATTGGTGCCGAAAAAGGTGGGAAGGATGGTGCGGGCAAGGGAGGCGAGGTCCGCTGCGTTGGCAGCACAGGTGGCGGAAACGGGCGTAAGACGTTGTACAAATCGCGAGTGTGGTTCGCCGGAAAGCTCGACGTCAGAGAGGATGGTGTAGACCAGACGGTAAGGGTCAAAGGGTGGCGCGACCGAGATGAACAGAAAACACTCGGTATCGGTCTCGACGTTACGGAAGCGCCGAGGTGGTCCCGAGGCTTTCTTGGCGTTGTTGCCGCGAGATCGTTCGGACGACTTGATGTCACTCAACTCGGCTGCGATCTGTGCTGCAATGTCGTCTTCTGCCGCTACCTGTTTTGTTGCGGACTCTGCCTTCTCTTCCACTTTTTCTTGAATCGGCCGATCTGGCTGCTCACCACCTTCGGCAACAGCCCCATTTCGAAGCGCATCCATGTCGTCTTGCTCTGCTACAGCTGTAGAAGCATCCTTTCTGGCCTCAACCTCGGGCAGCGGCTGGGCTACAACACCGGGATAGATCCGGTCAGCGACATCATTGAGCAAGTCGATAAACTGCAATGCTGCTTTGCGCTCTTTGCTCTGCACACATGTGACAAAGATGCCTGGACCGGAGATGTTTCGTGAAGCAAGACGATAGACTTGGTTGTAAGCGGGTTTGCTGCGCTTGAAGGCAGCCGTAGAGTTGGATGGGGCATCGCGGTCGAAGCCGGCACCTCCGCGTTTGCGTTTTGAGGGCATTCTTGATCCGGGTTGATGTCAAGCGGAGGGGAAAGATGTGTTGAAGAGAGATGAGGACGAGGTGGTGGTCAAATGGAGAAGAAAGGAAAGCGTCAAATTTCAGCCAAAATTTGGCCGAGCGGAACTCGGAAGACGATTTCGGGGAAGGTGTGGAGGAAAAGTTGACGAGACGGTTGACAGCTTTTTCCTTCCAACCACCTCTCTTTCCATCTCTAACCCTCATACACGACAGTCCACTGCTTCTCGGATCGCCACAACAAGAGTGTCAGCAAACGCAGATGAACTTTAACCAGTCCAGAGATGACCCGCACGGCGTACAGCGGCTGCTCGAGATCCTACGTCGGCAGCAAGACGCTAGCTCCACTTCTGTCTGTGCAGCGCCTTCAACGTCCTTCGCCGCCCCAACTGCCTCTTCACCCTCGACCTCGACGCAACCGTTCCCGTCAAATCCATTCTCGAATCCATACCCTGTAAATGCCTCCGCCGAGCCGACAACGTCTGTCTACAGCCCTCAATCCGAAGCAGCCGAACGCAGGCGCACCTACAACACACCCTCTACCAAATACGGCATCCCCCCTACTGCCGACGAACCGTTCGACCCGTACTCGTTCAACCCGTTTAGCACGTCCAACCCTGTCCTCTCCCAGCCTGCACCTGTAGCCGCATCACCTCCGAAGCCGACTCCTCGAGCACTAAAGCCAGCAAAACCACGCGACCTCGCCTCCCTCTCGTTCGCCGACGCCCTCCCCATCCTCTCCACCCTGTCCACCGACAAGTCGCTCCTCGGCCGTCTGCGTACGCTCCGAACGCAACAGTACGATCTCGAGAAACGACTCGCAAAGGAGTACAGGCAGTTTGCAGCGACAGCAGATAGACAGTATCCCAACGTCAAGCTGAGAAGGGAGCAGGATGAGAAGCGCAGATTGGCGATTCTCAAGCAGTGGGATGAGTGTATTGCCAAACAGCAGGACGAGTTGAGTCGGGCCGGAGTGCCGGCGGTGAAAGTGACGCGGGACAAGAGGGAGACGGATAAGCAGAGAAAAGTGGTGGGTGTGTTGGTGGAGATGATGGATGACGAGGAGGATCCAAATTGAGGAATTGGAGGAGTGAGGGTTAGGGGATTCGGTTATGGGTTGAGAAGCTGTCTAGCTGACACCAGTGTCATCAAGGGTCAAGATGTTTACTTCTATTCTTCCTTCCCAGATTCAAGCCTTTGAGTGTACCAGGATCTATCCATCTACCGAGCCAGCTTCGTCTCGGATCGCGTTGTACAACACCTCCTCGGACGCCCGCAACACTTTCGTTGGGGTATTCAACGATGACATGAGATAAACCACATTGCCCAGTGGTCTGGCGTGAATGTTGTACGGCAACTTTCCACCTGTCTCGTCGGTGGGCGTAGTTGGATGGCCCTGTACTGCGCTCTCTCCAAACCGGAGTTTTCTGAGTAACTCGACAGAAGCCGTGCTCGTATATCCTCCCGCTCCATCGGTATCCTTGAGCGCCACCTTGAGGACGCAACCCATCGCCACGGCGTGTGCTACATTGGGCAGCTCTGCCAGCCTCTCCACCGCCGATCTGGACCAGAAGGACCATACCCCATCCTGCTTGGCTACGCCCCAGTCGGTGCGACACGTCATCCAGGCTTCAGAAGCTCCAAGCTCCGCGATGGCTTTCAGCGTCTCGAGCGCCACTGCACATCCGATCGGGTGGGCGGTATAGCTGTGTCCATGCAGAAGCGCATCGACTTTGGACTCGGTCTGGTTAAACACGTTGAAGATCGATCGAGATGCAAGCGTTACCGACATGGGCACCATTCCACCGGTAAGAATCTTGGCGAGCACCGAGATGTCGGGTGTTACGCCGAGCACCGATGCGGGCGTGCAGGGACCGAGGCGGTAAAGGCCGGCAAAGACTTCGTCAAAGATGACCGGGATGCCGCGCCATTCGCGCGGCGATGGACGAGACGAAGAGCCAGGCGGGGAGGAACAACTAGGACGAGTGAGAGGTGCATCCGTGAGCGAAAACAGGTCCTCGGACGATCGGCATACGTCGATCAGTACACGTTGGTACAACGGGTCAACAAAGACCATCCCTCCCGCACCCATCACCAGCGGCTCCAAAACAAGCGCTCCAAACTTGCGTCCCTGTTGCACCGTCAGCTGCTGCAACTGATCTCGAATCGACGTGCGGTAAAACTCGACCAGCGGATCGTGGTTGCGCAATCGTGCCTCCACGTCGTACACCTCTTGCATCGACGTGTAGCGCTGTTCAAACATGGTCCCTCCCCGAGCCGACGCCGAAAGCTCCTCTGACAGGTGTCGACCCATCCTCGCCGCAGTATCCGTATCGCCTACCGCCAAGCTCACCACCACCTGCCCACCGGCCCGCATCTCGACCGTCGGCGGATCAAACCAGAACCCACGACCTCGGTACCAGTGAACCGCTTCGCTGTAGACCGACGGTTCGCACGCGTCCATGGCTCCAATCGTATCGCCGTGATAGCTGCCCTTGAGACCGAGAACTTCCCATTCCTGTTTGGGTTTTCCGGCCCGGTACCCCGCCTGTTGCCCCGGCTTGGCCTTGGCAGCTGCGGTGGGTGAGGACGAGTGTTGCGTAGAGTATCGGAGGATGGAGGATTGGAGAGCCATCTTGAGCGCGACTTCCACACCGGTGCTTCCGTCGTCGGAGAAGAAGACGCGGTCGGCCCAGCCGTAGCCTGGGTTGGTGGTGAGCGAAGGTTGCGAGGTCGTTTGGTTCTTGCCTGTGAGCTGTTCGGCGAGGAGCAGAGCGGGTTGGTGGGTGCCGTTGGGGAACAGAACATGGCCGTATCGACCGGCTGCGTGCGCAGCGGCGGTGACCAGCCTCTGTGGTGCATGTCCCAGACACTGGGTCCACCAGCTTGCGCTTCCGTCAAACACAGGATGCAGCAGGCTGTTGCTCTGAACCGCTGCATTCACCGAACTCGACGCAGAGCGACGCTGATCGAGCATGCTGAAAAAGTCGCCGTATGCGCTATCGATCACGTTGACTTGGTCGTTGCTCTTGGTGAGCTCATGTTGGGTGAACGGCCACCAGCACGTGTCTCGAGTGCGTTGGGCCATCGTTGCCAAATCTGCCATGCGTTGCGAGTGCTTGGAACGAAGGTAACGGACCACGTCGTAGACTCCACCGGGCGTGTGTTCAGCCGATGATTCAGGAGAACCGTATACGAGACCTTGGTAGAAGCGCATCATTGCGGCCTTGTCGGCTGCGCTGTCGGCGTGTTTCGTTGGAGGAGGACCGTATACGCTTGCTTGGGCATTGCTCGAATTCGGACCACCCAGACCGAAAACGGGGATGCCATGTTCTTGGGCAAAGAACTTGTGCAGGTACTCTACGTTTCCGTATCGTGGCGATGGAAAAAGTAGAACCGCATCGACGTCGTATCCGGCAACCAGGAGAGATTCGAAAGCAGAGCGTGTGGTACTGATTCCGCCGAGTTCTGCCGACCCGATCAGAATCGTCGGCATACGCAGTGGCCGCAACAGATGCGATTGTGACAGTCCCGAAGGACCAGGTGAATGCACACCCCCCGCTGTCTCTACATACGCCACCGCCGCTTTGCCAGACAACTCGTCTGCCGCAGCAGCAGCATGGATCCAATCACCTACATCGCGCACAAACTCGTGATCCGTCGGCGGCTGTGGTTCCTGACCCACCTCTCTCTCGGCCAGCTTTGCCCTGCGTTCGAGTTCAACAGCCAGATGAGGACTCACTGGCTCGCTGAACCGATAGAGCGTCTTGTATCTGGCACTGGCAACATAGCGCGATACGTGCGCATCGTCAGCATCGTCGAGTGCGCCTGTGGAGACGGGTTTGAGATAGTGCACCCGCTCGCCGAGACCGCGTTGCGAGGCGGACCAGACGTCGGTCGGCGGCGGTGTAGCGTCCGAGAGTGGGAGGGCGGACGAGGCGAGGCAGAGAGCGGTGGTGAAGATGGTCTTGCCGACGTCGGTGTTGGCTCCAAACACTTGGTGTAGTCGGAGGTGTGGGTAGAGATGCGCCATTGTCAAGCTGGCAAAGATGTGTGCATTGATTGGGTTGAGGATGTAGTGTAGCAAGCTGGGCGAGGATCTGGCCGTCGGTGAGTGCGGTGTATATGTGAGCTGTCTCGCTCAACCCTGCTTAGGCATTGAAAGGGCAGCAGCAGTCGCACCAGGGAGAAGGAGAGGTGATGTGGTGGTGGCAGTGGTGCTGGTGCTGGTGCTGGTGCTGGTGGAACGAGTCGACTGAATGGAAGCAAGGCACGATCGTCTGTCATAATCGGTGACTTCCCCAACATTTCTTCCTAATCACCGTCCAAACGATCTTCTGCAGACGGCAGCGGCGGCAGTCGTAAACCCGAAAAGGCGCTCCGTGCCCAATTTTTCCGAGTCAACAGCCGCCAAGCTAAAAATCAAATTTGGCTTTCGGAAACGGAGCAAACGGCTTTTGCTGTCGCTGCATGGAGCTGCAGCAAGCGTATCGCGGACCACCTATCGAACAGCGCAACGCCCAAGATGATGCTCATCCTCATCACAGACCACAGCCAAGGTTGGGGTTAAATATTTACAAAAGAAGATGAAATTGCAAATCATGTAATGTCTGTCACCTTGACAGAGTCAGGGTGCTCTTTTGTTTGTAGAACCATCGAAGAAACAAACAGTATCACACAAGAAGCGGGAAACGGAGCCAAAGGCAATCAGGGCAGGACTAACGATGCCGACGAAGAGCCGATACCGTTCATCGGCCGACATGGAAGCATCGTGTTGAGTCGCGAGGAAGCGTGTATGGCACGTGGCTTCAACGCATTGGGAGCTTGATGCGTCTTTGCAACCGCGCGTCTCGCAATAGCAAACATGTCTTGGCCCATGTTCTCCTTGTCGGCCGTCGAGATGCATGACTTCCGAGCTGGTGCTGCCTGTGGAACTGATGCCATCGCACGGGACGAGAAGCGATCGGATCCCGCCGATACAGTAGCGAAGCCATCTACGTCCACCGAGATACGGGCAAAGCGATCAGCAGCCACTCGCACGGCTCTTTGAAGCCCGAGCAAAGTCACTTGCTCCTTGCCAAGCAGTGAGAGCAACTCGAGGCAGTCGTCATCCGAAGCGATCGACACCTTGATTTGCAAAACACTGCCACGCTCGTGGATCCATTCATGCAGCGCCTCCAAAGGATCATCGCACCAAGGCTTGCTCTTCGTGACGTCTCCGTTTTCAGTTTCACTGCCGTCGTGGCGAGCGACTGCATCAGCATTGCCGTCCTGCTCACGGTCCATGCCAGGATCACGAGGCTCGGCGGCCGCCTTGGGTCGCGCAGGCAGGAAGCCAAGACCAGGAGTGGTGCACGCTGTGACACGGCGAATCGAAATGGTCTGATCCGGCGCCGCATGCACATCTGACGTCCATGTGATGCTGTGCGATCGAAAAGGCGCAGCACGTCGTCGTCGACCTCGAGTGTGTTCGTCGTCGTCACGATCCACGGATGATGAAGAGGCCGAAAACGAGAACGATGCATTGACAAGACCGCCGTCGATGCTAGCGCCCCAGTTGCCCCTCTCGTTCTTTTGTCGATGCTCGAGGGGAGCGTTCACGTGGCTGACATTGTGGTCGTTGCGAGCACCCTGTGATCGATGAGGACCTCGTTGGCAGGCGCTCAGCGTATGCGACCAGTTGCCCCAGAATCCTGCAGAAGCGCTGCCGAAGATCTCGAACTCGACCCTGGCGCCGCGAGCTGAATCTCGTGAGACTGCCACAGCCCAGTCCGAGGTGCGGTCCTGTCCATAGATGAATGCGAGGTCATCCGTGCCGATTGCCTCGATCCTACCGTAGGTCTCGTACATCCACTTGTGATGGGCCTTGATGTATGCTTTTAGGACACCGAGATACTTGAGCCTAGTTCGCTCGGTGGGGTCGCGAGGGATCAGAATGGCACCGTCGCCACCAGAGCTTTCAAAGCCAATCTTGACGCTGACGGGCGTGCCTGGAACGGTTGCGCCTGCTTCGAGACCGAGGCAGCGGTAGTTGGATGACATGCGTGGACCCATGTCGAACAGCTTGGGTGCTTCTTGATCGACCGAGAGTGGCATGGGCGGGTAAGGACCCTCGGGTGGTGTACCGGACCTGAGCTTTCTGTGCGAAAGCGTAGGAGAACCCTTCTTGGAGACGGAGGGAAGAAGAGAATCCGAAGCAGCTGCCCTAGACATGGGCACTGAGCCACCCGAAGACGGCTGCATGTTGCATGTCGCCAGCGATGCACTGCGTACAGACTCGGGTGGATCCATGAGGACGTTGATTGGGTCTTCGATGTCTGTCTTTGTCGACGATGCACCCGAGTCGCGGCGAGTGCGCTCGCGAGAAACGGAGCGATCGGATCGGCGAGCTAGAGGGATGCTGGCGGCATCAGAAAGGCGTCCAGGACCATCGATGGCATTGTAGAGGACGATGAAGGAGCCGTCACGAACATAGCCGACGTCACCGAGACGCAGCGGGGATGGATTCCACAGCGGATAGCCTTCGCCTCCAGTGTACAGACACGCAGCGTAGATTTCGGCAAAGCTGGGCATACGTCCGTTTTCGTGGTCAACAGACCGCCAGCAGCGAGATGCCTCTAGGGCGTGCGAACAAACTTTGCCAATGATGGACACCGAGTCGACTGTCCGTGTGAGATGATTTCAACTGGATTTTTTTTGGGTTTTGTATGCAGGGCGAAAGCACAGCACGGAGACAGGAAAGAATGCGGCTTCAAGCCCAAGGTGCTAGGGGATGGGCCGCAGTGAAAGGACGGTGTAGGGAGTGCGGAGACAAGGAAGGCTAGAAAAACGTCGGGTGACCACGTCCGCCGTCTCTATTGCTTTCGTCTGGCGAGAGCAGTGCCCGCCCCGTCTCCGCGTGCGGAACGGTGTTGAGGAAGATCTAGGATGAAGATGAGATGTGAGATTGATGATGATGTGGAAGGGGTGTTGGGAGGATGACGATAGGATGATGATGAGGTGGTGGTGGTGGTGAGGAGGAGGAAAGAGGAAAGGCGGCAAGAACAGAACAAATATATGCTTGCGTTGGCGCGGGCGGCGCTGCGCAGTCGACGATGCGAAAGCTACAAACGCACTTGGGATGCACAAGGTCGAGCGAATGTCACCTCTGAATAGCTTATACGCAAGAAAAAAGGCCAAAGCGCAGACTAGAAATCGGTCTTGCTGTTCTACTCCACTGTCACTGTGCAGATGGCCTGCTGGATGGAGGACAAACCGCTGTTTTGAACACTGCACGTCTTCAAGGCGAAAGCTAAGCAAAGAGCTGAGCGCAGTCTCGTTTAGGGGAGAGACGCAACCCTGAACCTTATTCTTTTTTTTGGATTATTTTTAGTCGAGGTCGAATTGATTTCGCTGCAGCTGTGTGAGTCCGAAAAAGTGTTGATCTCTGAAATCGAAACAAAGCAAGACGCGTCGCTGTGGCGTAGTGCCCTGTGGAACTGTTTGTGGAAAAGTGTTGGTGTCGGAGAATTTACGTTCTTCTTATTTATGTTTTTTTAATTTTTTTTAGCGTCGCAAAGAGGCGGAAGCCAAAAAGCTGAGTTCTTCTCGTTCTTCTGGTCGAAGCGACGATGTCTTGCTCGCGATCGATGAGCCGGTTGAGAAGATGACGAGCCGCTAGCTTGTATGCAAGAGATGAGAATGAAGTGGGACAAGATGGGAGCGCTTACCAATTAAACGCAAGGAAGAGCAGCAATTGGCAGCAATTGTGTCGGTGCAAGCTGGATGTGGGCGGCGGCGATCGGTGCTGCCGACGAGATGAATGAGAATGCAGGTACAAGCGCAGTCAAGTATGGGGGTTGAGCGAATGGCGCCCTAGGCTGTGTTGACTCGGTGTGGAATATGACTGTAGAAGAAGCAAAGCCAATCCAGGGGACCAAAGGCAAGCACAGCCAACGATTGGAGGGGATTGGTCACCCGCTTATATCTCTTTGCCAGCGATTCTAGTTGCTGTGGTGGTCACGATCACTTGCACTCGCAAGCACCACAGGCAGAGACGCATGTGCTGCTCAGCAATCAACGCCAACGGTCTTGCCGCCTTGTTCCCCTCAGGGTGGCAAATCATGCGACGTCAATATGTAGCCAAGTCACGCAGCTCGTATGCCCGTCAAAGCACGTCAACAGTCTCGACGCCATCCAGCTCGTTCATGCAGTGGACGTGCAGGAGACCTGCAGCATCTTTGCGAGCAGCGGCCCCTCTGGCGAGACGCGCGCAAGTGCACTTGCCCTCGGAGGTCTTCTGACCGATCTTTCTTCTCCCGAAGAACAAGGCGGCTAATCGACCTGAGCATCTGTCATCCATGGCAAGGCTGGCGAAGGGGGAAAAAAAATCCCAGCTTCGCGGCATTGCTCCTTCAAGAGACTCAGTCTCGACTTTGCATCGGCGAATCCGTCAATACTCTGCGTCTCATGTCTCTTCTCAAAGCTTTGTTCGCACATCGGATTTCGAGCGATCTGGACATGAAAGAGTAAAGCCGCCGAGTTTTCCGTCTGATCGAACTGAGTTAGGGTTCAACCTGCCCCTTTGCAAGCTTCTGCTTCCCCACCAAGCCAAGCTGCCTCTGAACCTTTTCTCATCAAACATTGTGGCATCTCTTTGCGTCATTCGCCTTGTCCAGGGACATCCTTTGAAAGCAAATGCAGGTCTCACACTGCGTCGATTATTCTTGCGGATATACCGGCGTAGATCTCTAGCTCAAGTGTCTTCCTTCTCAATCTTCACAACGGCGATTCTCTCGAGAATGCATTAGTCTCAGATCTCATGTCGAGTCGAGTCACTTCCCCGCAATCGCACCGTATCTGCAGGCGCTCGTCTTTTCTTTTTTACGCGCAAGAGCTGTGTAAAACTCGAAAACGCGGCAAGATTCATCGGATTGTGACTTTCGTCACTCTCAATCTTCGAGACGACCTTCTGCTCTAAGGAACCACGATCACAAGGGCTGTGTGGTATAACATAAGCCAACCGGCAAGCTGGATCGGGAATGCTGTGATTGAGTGCTTGAAATCAGAAGAGCGAACAGCAGTTCCTACTGACGTCTCCCATTTCTTTTGCTATGGCGATCAGGACGGCCTCTGCTGTTCCTTCGGTTCGCCATGAATCGAGCAAAAGTAGTGCAACACCGCCCCGCTCACCGGATTGACCGCCACCACGCTGTTTCCTAACCGCTTGTGGCATTTCGGACACGTCCTCGACTCGCCCACCTTGACTCTTCGACTTTGAAGCTTGCACAGCGTCTCTTCCACCTCCCAGTTGCGACTCGTCCGGATTTCGCGGATCACCTTGGCCTCGTGCTGCTGCCGCGTCAGATCCCTCAAGTTGACATTGACAAACCCGGCGATCTGCGACAGCGATACCGAGGCCGGAAGCAGATCCAGCGCCGACCGCAGATCGATGCGAGCTGCATGTCGCTCGATCAGCCCCAGAGCTGCGTCCAGCTGCATCGAAGCATTCGAGCCTCGATCCAGGTAGATGCGCAGCAGTGTCAGAAACACTTGCTCATCCGCTAGCCGCTTCTGCTCCTCATCCACCAACAAGCTCTGCTGGTGATTTGAGCGTCGTCCCATCAGCTGCTGTGATGGATTCAGACCTGGAGTGGCGATCGGCTTGGCTGCTTTTCGAAATCGCCATACATCTCGACAATATTCCTCGGCTCGCTTCGGATCTTGAAGCTTGCGCACGTAGATGCTGAGTGCGCCCTCGTGCTGTCCCATCCTGCCTAGCAGCAATGCCCTCGCCTCGAGCATGTCTCGGTCGTCGTCGTCTGCAGGTAAGCGCACCAAAATCTGTTCGGGCCGATATTGCGTCGACGTTCTCAACAACGTGAGCAGCTTTTGCATGATTCCGTCTCGCTCTGTCTGCAACGAATCGGTCTTCGAACCTGATCCGCCGCGTCTGGCCTCATCATTGTCTTGACCATCTCGCCCACTACCTCCAGACCGCAACTGCTCTCGAAGGTCAGCCGCTCTTCGCAAATACAGCCGGATCAGCTTGTCGTGCAGCTCCGGATCCGCTTCGCCGGCATTCTCGATGATAAACTCGAGATACACTGCACAGAGTGCCTTGTCGAATCGATCCAGGTCTTCCACAATCTGCAGTCGCGGCCACGATCCCACTTTTCCTGCATCGCCAGTAAACACCTCCATGCCGAGCTCGCGATCCGTCTCCAACAGCCAGTGCGACGCCTCGAGGATGTCGTCGATAAACTCGGGTCCCAAGTTCTGCAGATACTGGATCGTCGGTCGCATCTTGTCCTCCACATCCTCTTCGTCTTGCGCAAACTGCTTGAGCAAACCCAACGCCTTGCTGTGCATCTCTTTGCCGCCGTACAGCGCAATCAGTTCCGAGAACTTCTTGCGCTCCTTGAGCAGCTCTTCCACTTGCTCCACCTCGCACCAATTCTCGATGCGACACAGCGGGCCGATCAGCGCCGGTTTGGTCAGTAAGAACGTCTTGAACAGTGCAGTGTCCACTGTCTGTGCCACGGCGATCAGCTCGTCCTTATCCATCTCGCCAAAAGGCTTGTTCGGAAGCGAGAGCAGCCAGTGCGTGTCGCGCTTGATCTGCGACATGGCCATGTGATCCTTGGATTCGTGGTGCGAGCTGGACTCGAGGATGGGTTTGAAGATGCGTCGACGATCTGCGAGAAACTTGCCCAGCGCGTCGAGTGCTTTGCGCCAGGACGAATCTGCGGCGGCACGGCCGTCTCGACTTGCGTCCGATCCTGTCACCTTCATCTCCGGTGCATCGCGCACCGTCGTTCTGACCGATCGAATCGAACCCGTCTCTGCACGATGGTCCGCTTCATGCGCCGTTAAGGAGGTCGCAGCGGTCGATGTCCGACTCGGCTTGAGCTTCAAAGGGCCCGGATGAGAAGGGCTCGAACTCAAGCTGCTCGTTGATGCTGGCTCGCCCACGATGCTTTGAGGTCTTCGAGCCGGTAACAGCGCTCCCAACCTGCTCCTGGCTGTATTCGTCGCAGAGGTCGCCAACGTCGCATGGCTCGGCGTTGGGCTCGCATCGCCGGCATCCAACGTCGCAGGTTTCCAATTCGCCGGCGTCTTGCCACCAAAGATCGGGAACCACTCCTCCTTACTACGACTCAGCTCGCCCGCCACATTGGCCGGATACAGCGCAATCACCTTGGCCGGGTTGGTGTCGAGCTCCATAAACATCTCGATGGCCTCGTCGAAGCGCTCGTCGGCAAACAACGATACCGCAAACAGACCCTGCACATGGGCTCTACGCTCGTCCTTGTCCTCGAGAATCAAGTTGTCGACGCTATCAAGCAAGCCAAGCGCTTCTTCGAACTCTCCCTTTTCAACGAGCTCGTCAATCTGTCGGCCCCACCCCTGCATCTCCAGTTGCCAGATGGTGCTTCCTTCGTTTTCGAGCGTCGTGCGGTCTGTCGGCGTAACAACGACAAAGACGGGCGGTCGATTGCCACTCGATGGCGTCAGGAGTCGGACGTGCGGCGGCGACGTCGAACTTGAGGAAGTGACCTTCGGAAGAAGCGATGCACGAGACGCTGGCGGGAAGCAAAGCGTCTGAACCGCAAACAGCGTTCCTACCGAGCGGATCTGCAGCACCGGATTGTTTGCATTCGGCATCGAGCTGTTCTTGAGCGAAGGCACCGATCCGCTTGGTAACACGGCAAAGACGTACGGCTTTGCAAAAGCTACTTCGAGCGGGGTAGCGCTCCACTCGACTCCCTCGCGCCGAGTAGGTCGCCCGTCAGCGCCCAGGAAGATACCCGTGCCATCTCGCACAAACAGCACCTCGCCTCCGTCGACATGCAGAACCGACATCTTGCCCTTGCTGCTCAACCCCATGTATCCTCCTAGCCCACCTAGACCTCCCAGGGCTGCCCCGAACCCTGTTCCGGCACCTCCGCCGCTTCCGATCGGGATGGTCGTACTTGGATGCGCACCGCCTGTAGAAGCGTGTGCTCCGTCGCCAGTCGCCGCATTGCTGTTGGACAGATCGAAGTCCTCGACATGCCACGAAGATAGGTTTGGCGAAGTCAGATCCACCAGCGGGCCGGATGTAGAATTGGTGGGTGGATGGACATGCGTCTCCCGACGAAGGTGGCCGCTGCTGCCGCTCGCAGCTCCACCAAACGCTGAGGAAGGATGCGTGTATGAAACGGTCGATTCGGCAGCAAGGGGGATCGAGATCGTCCCGTACTCTGTCGCGTTGTAGCCCATAAACAACCTCGTCGGTGTCACAAACGCCAAGCTGCGAGGCGTATGATGCAACGCCACCTCTCGCGTATCCCAAAACTCGCCGTCAACCCACCGAAACACCAACAGCTTCCGCTTGACCCCTACGGCCAGCACCGTCACCAGCGTCATGACTCCACCTTGACCATCCGCATCCGCCGAAGCCCCACCGAAGCGTGCACCTTCCATTGCTTTCCTCCTCTCCTCCTCCCGGTACCTGGCCACCGCATCCATCCCCCTCATGCTTGCAGCTTGCCAGTCTTTGGAAGGTACATCGAACATGCTGTTTCGATTCCTCGAGATGGTCGCCGTACCAGCTGCACCTCCTCCACCGCTCTGGTTCTGGTCGCCGACCGCGCCCGGTCGAAACGCCCGCGAGTTGATCGACGAAGTCGGATTCAATTTTTTCGACGCCCTTGCACCCAGCGGACCAGGCCCATAGTCAGGCAATTGCGCAGCAACACGCTTCTGTATCGAAGTATCAATCCCAAACGTCGTCGCTCCTCTGGTCTGCACCAACTGCGAGCGCAACTCCAACGTCGACAGATCATGCAGTGAAACATATCCGTCGGACAGAGACACGAGCAGATTCGCCTCTTTGACAACACCCAGCAGATCAATCGATCGTTTGCTGAATTGCGGTGCGGCCTGTACAGGTGTCGATGCGGTGAACGCAGGCTTGGTGGACCGAGCCGAAGCACGCGAGGAACGAACCGAAGCGGGCTTGGTCGGAGAGCCGTGGAGCGATGATATCGATGATGTTTCTGCCAGTTGTGTCTGATCGGTGCGAAAGACGCTGAGCCCTCCAGTAGATGTACCGACGAAGAGCTTGGCTCCGTGAATGACAATGGCTTCGGGTTTGCCCTTGATCCCCGTCAGCAGTGGTGAGCTGTCGAAGGCGGTATGCATTGTGACAGCAGAGAGCCAGCTTTTAAGGCCGTTTTCAAGCTGCTTGAAAACCTGTTTTGCTGGCCGTTGCCTCTGAGTGGGCCTCTTCAACCCCCAGTATTGAAAGTGTGTTTCAAGATGGTGGTGAGGAGAAACAGCTCGTTGCGGATGCGTCCGTAAGTGGAGGAAAAAATCGCCGTCCCCCACAAATGGCAACGGGGTCTGTGCGTGTCACGTTGAGCTCCTTTTTCAACGCTTTGCCGCTCATCGACGATCATACTCGCATCCTCACATCACATCCGACGTCAATCTGGAGACAAAGAGGAACGTAGAAATGCTATGCAGGATCAAAACAAACGAATAAAACGAAAACGACACAAGAATTGGACCAAGCCTTTTAATCTAAGGCACCACACGGCGACTCGTCCATCGACCAGTCGCAGCACGATCGCCCGCCTGCAACTCATACACCGTCCTGGTATCATCCGCCAAATTCACTAGATCCACCTTGTACGGTTCGACCACCACCAGCGCAAAGTTCCTCTCGCTCTCCTCCAGCTGTCTCTTCTGCTCGTCGTTCTCCTCCTTGCCCGGTTGAGGCAGCTCCAACGGCCAGGGCGAGTTGACGTCGTCTTTGGGTTTGGCCGTGTGCAATCGGTCCGCATTGGGGTGCGCGGAACCAGGTGTAGGTCTGCAGAACGATGCTAAAAGACCGGCATTGAGCTTGTTGAAGATTCGAGTTCGTTCGGCGTCCCAGTCGAATTGCTGGTCGGAATCCATCGCATCGGGTGCTTTGGGCGGAGAGAGCCGGTCAAAGGGAAACAGAGAACGCAGCGGATGCCCCTCGGTAGGCAACACGTGAACGGTGCCACTGATCCTGAATTGTAACTGAGCGCTTTCGATCCACCAAGCAATCTCACACTCGCCTCCTCTACTGCCGTCTTGACCTTGCGATCGCAGGCTGCTCTGCGAAGTGAGTTGCTGCACCTTTGGAGTCCTGACATCCGTCGTAGTCATCAGGCAAGGGCTCGAACCAAACGCCGGGTTCTGCGACGCGATCCCGCCCTCGACCTCTCCATCTCGCTTCTCGTTGACGAATCCGCGATGCACGACGTACCTGACATGAGGCTTTGCTGCATCGTGCACCGAGCTGGGCGGCTCGACGGTGGAAAAGGCGTAGTAGAGGATCGATTTTTCATCCTTGATGTTCTTCCCGATGGTCGAGGCGAGGATCTCCTTCCATTCGGGTTGCGGCGAGTTCGAGGTGGCTTTCTTCTGACCAGAGTTGGAAGCGTGTCCGTCGTTGGTCTGCTGTCCAGATCCACCGGAATGTTCAGATGAGCCGCTGGAGTTGTGAATGACGGCTCCCAAGCGCTGGCCATCAAATTCGGAGCCACTGTGACTGGTTGCGCGACGCTTGATTCTCTCGTCCAAAGCTTGGCGCAGGTCTTTGAGGATCGCGTTTTCGACATTCTGGGAACGAATCTGCTCAACATCTACGCCGAAGACAGCCGCGAGATCTTCCTGGGTCTTGGCGTGGGCAATGCCGGTGCGCAGAACCGAGAGCTGCTTCTTGGACATGTGCTTGGCCGCATTGCCCGGTTCAGCAGGCTTGAAGGCAAGCTGAGACATGCAATACTTGGTGTTGCCGATCGGGTTGTTGAGCGCGACCGAGTATCGGACCCATTTAGGCGCAATCACAAGCGGGATGCTAACATTGCCCTCGGGCCGGAAGCACGACGGGTTGGCTTCAGCACCACGGGCGATCATGGTCGAAGTGACACCTGTAAGCTCCTTGATACGCGATGCAGTAGCGGCATCCCAAACATCGCCGTTGCACACCACAGGAATGGTACGGCCCATCTCGGAAGCGATCGAATTGACGTGGTCGACGATCTCGCGCAGACGGTGAAGCAGCGCAGGCTCGCGTGGACGCATGTCCTTGGTGCGGCAGTGAACGGTGAGGCACTCGATAGCGCCGGTGCGAACAATCTTGTCGACCAGCTCGATGGTAGCCTGCTGCGTGGGCAAGAGTCGAATCTTGCAGGTGACGGCTACATGAGGTGGAGCGGCACGACGCATGGCCTTGAGCGTGTTGCACAGCAGTTTGGGGGTCGAGAGCATGTTTGCGCCCATGCCTGCGTGAGTGGAAAACGGCTTGGGGCAGCCACAGTTGAGGTCGACGGCAGCAACGTCGTCCGCTTGGGTGATGGTCTTGATGGCCTGGTAAGCGAGGTCAGGATCGGCGGACCCGAGCTGGTAGACGAGGTAAGGACGTTCGATGGGGGTGGCATGAGAAGATCTGCTTGTGCTCCTTGAGGTACTCGACGACGCCCGTTTCGAGGTTGACGGTGCGCTCGGAGCCGATGATGGCACGATCGACGATTTCGGGACCCCAGACGAGATCAGCACCGTACTCGAGCGAGAGGAGACGGGTGGGAAGCGTGCCGATGCGGACCATGGGTGCGAGGAAGATGCCGTTGCGGTACTCGAGCGTCGAAGTGCAGGCCGGGATGGGATCCATGTCGTCCACCCGCTCGCTCTCCTGGATCGCAGGAAGCGCAGAGACGTCTTTGTACGAGGTGGAGTCGGCAGCGACCGCCTCAATCTCGACGGGAGCCGAGCAAGGAGCTGCCGACTCGACCTTGGCACGCTTGGCTGGGGGAAGCATGGACGACGGAGGAGAAGGTTGACGGATTTCGGCGACGGAAGGCATGCTGGCGTGAGCAAGGGCTGCGCTTGGTGCGGTGGAAAAGGCGATGGCTCGGGGCTGTACGACGAGCTTAGAACGACGAAAGGCGGGCCGTGAAGCGACGAGACTGTGTAAGAACTTGGATCGGAGGAGCGGCGGCGATGGTAGCGCCGACAAAAGTAGCATGAACTGTTGGTGCAATGGTCAGAGGTGGAGATGCGAGGGTAAAGAGGAAGCAGGGAATGAGACGAGCAATCTCGTACCTTGCTGGATGCACACCACACCGCTGCTTGGGATGGCCTGAGCGGACTTTGCACAGTGGTGAATGAATAAGCTTGGAGCCACAGTCAGACCGATAAGACCAACTCGAAGCGATACCCTTTGCACGCTCGATCGAGGAGTGTGGTGAGAAGGACAAGTCGCCGGCGGTCCTACGCATTTTGGATGTTGCAGTACTGTACGGTAACTTACTGCGCTGTGCTGGCCTTTCTTTTGTCTCTTCCAGCGAAAAAGTGTGGAGGAAAATAACTCGATTTCTTAGCAAAGAAATCGCTCCAGCAATGCTGCAGCAGCTGCTGCAATCGGTCCTCTCTCTGGGACGTCCAGTCTTCAAAGTTGGATCACGCCGTCAAAGGAACTCTGTATGACTACAGCAGAGATGCGGTCGTCGTTGAGCCTTCTACCTTACAGAAGAGGTGAATCTGAAAGAATGCAATGCTTTGTAGACCAATCTCTGGATGGGTAACTGTCGGCAGCGGATAATTTCATTGCAGAAAAGAATCGATGAAAAGGAAACCTGAAAAAAGGGTCGTAAAAATCAGCAGAAAAATCGGCGTTTGCTCTGTATTTTCTCGTGCGACACACAGCTAACAGCTGAGCAGCAAATCCGGCTTTTGTTGGCAGCCGGCGTTGCTCCAGCGAAGAAGAGCTAGAGTAGCTGCTCAACGTTTCTTCAGGGTCCAGCCCAACCGAAACACCATCACCATCAACAGTCGGCGTCATGCTCGACACCATCTACATCTGCCGTCATGGCTTTCGAATGAACTGGATCGGTGCTGAAAACTTCCCCGTCACCAACCGTCCGCGCGATCCCGTTCTTACCGCCCACGGTCAGCAACAAGCACAACATCTCGCGTCTTACCTTGGCTCGCTATCGACTTCTGAGCAGCCGCAGCTCATCATCAGCTCGCCGTATTATCGCTGCTTGCAGACGTCGCTTCCTACAGCCTCGGCGTTGAAGTTGGAGCTTGTAGCAGAGCCTGGCCTGGCAGAGTGGTTTCCGACCGCACCGCCGAATACGGGCATTCATCCGTCGCCGGCTCGTGCGTCGTACATGCAAGAGTTTGTCCCTCAACTGTCGCTATCATGGACACCGCTGCTATATCCTGACAACAGCGGTGAGACCATCTCTCAACTTCACGCACGTGCACGTCGCGTTCTCGACCTCATTCAACAGCGATGTCACCAACTCGGCGTATCGAGGGTCCTCATCTGCAGCCATGCTGCTACCATCATCGCCATGGGCAGAGTGCTGCTCAACGACGATTCGGATGCCAAGAGGACCAAGTTTATCGGAGCAGGCACCGCAAGCTTGAGCAAATATGTGCGGCAACACGCAAGTGGCGAGTGGAAGCAGGAGTTGAATGGTGACGCATCGTTCTTACCTGGTGGCGTGGAGAGGGAATGGCATTTTGGCATGGTGCCGGACAATGTCACCGAGAATGGGATGGGCGAGGGATGGCAGGATGACGAAGCGCCGGTGATGGAGAATATCAAGAAAGCCGAGGAGGCGATGCAAACCAAGTTGTAGATGGACCTGGTTTGGTAATATACCCACGGCGCAAGACGGCCGGATTGATTCATTTGCAATACAGGACAATACAGCAACTCGATCCAACCTCAAACGCGCACCAACCTGCAAGAACATCAGGGTCAACTAGGCGTAGAATCGATTGCAAAGCCGGAACGTCTGTGCCTGAGATAAGGGTCACATTCAAGAGCTTCGAGCGGCCACTGTTGCTTGGGTTTTAGAGTGGCCGCGAGCTGGTCACGAGCAGGATCACGGGGAGAACTACTTATCAGCTTTGGCCACCATCCTCCTATACGCCTTTTGAGGAGCCGGACCGTTGCGCACCGTCTTGTACTCCCGACAGTTGCTGCTGGGCGCCGCCTTGTGAGGAGCCGGAGTTTTGGCCTGGCCCTGGTAGAACGTGCTACCCTTGTACACGCCCGGGAACTTGCCACTATCACCCTGGCAATCCTCAAACACTCCCTTCTGGAACTTGCCCCGGTTCGAGTTGAAGTAGGCACCCATGACATCGTAGATGTGAGGTGCATATTTGGCGGCGT